>JANVCL010000001.1:18542671-18558413 GCA_026546855.1 Erythroxylum incrassatum
ATCAAGAAAAATGATGCTTATACTTACTTGATTTAGCTTCAAATTCTTCAAACTCTTCAAAATCTCCAAAACCCTAACATTTTTTCTCCCTTCTCTCTTTTCTCTCTGTTCTGCACGACACTCTCTTCTTCTCTCCCTCATTCACAATTCTTCTTCTTCTAATTTGCAGTCTTAATGATTGCAAGATGTCCCTTTTGTCCTTCCATTTATGCCTTATGCCTATTTAACCTTAAGTGATCTTCCAAAAATGCCCTTATACAATCTTACTACATTATTATTTTAATTCAATTTACCCATGCAATAAATCTTACTAACATTGACATGCTAATTACTCCAAAAATAATTAGTCTATCAAGACCTCAAAAATAATTTAAATCATGCTTATTCATCAAGAAAAAAATTCAGGGCCAATAGAGAGACTACAAAACTGACTTCAAATGATCCAAATATGGCAATATGAAGGTCTAAAAATTCTTTGATCACAACTTTGTTGATTAATTCCATGAAACTTGCAATCAGAAAGCCTCATATATTTCTACCAATAGCTAAAGATATGTGAGATGTTGTTCGAGAGATGTATTCTGATATTAAATATTCTTCTCAAATTTTTGAACTAAGAATGAAGCTATGGAAGTCCAAGCAAGGAGACCATAACGCTACATTATTTTATATTGAACTTGTAAACTTGTGGAAGGAATTGGACTTATGTTATGGAGATGATTGAGACTACCTGAATGATAATGTTCGACTTAAAAAAGGAAGAAAGTGATCGAATTTATGTTTTTTTCTTGTAGAATTAAATAAAGAATTGGATAAAGTTAGAGGCTGAATTTTAGGAAGAAAGCCTTTATCCTCCATTAAAGAGGTTTTCTTACAAGTAAGGACAGAGGAGATGAGGAGAAAAGTGATGATATGACAACACCTGATTAGAGGTTGAAGGCTCTACACTCATGTCGAAAGGAAAAGAGGTTAAGAGAAAAAAAGACATGGTGTGATCGCTATAAATGTGATTCATACACCTAAGAAACATGTTGGAGAACTCATAGGAAGCGAACAAATCGGAAGAAGAAATAATTGGGAGAAATCGTACCTCCTAAGCCAATACTACTTAGTTAGGCCCCAAAACATCTTTTGGTACATAGCCTTTCATAAAGAAATAGATAGAGCAAATCTGTAAATTCTTTAGTCTCAAAATTTCTCTAGTCCAAATCGTATAGGTTCTTTAGTGCAAAAAGGTAATCATCTAGTTTGCCTCTTGTTTCTGTGTCAATTCAGATCATTCTTGGATAATTGATTCTTAGGCAACTAATCATATGACTGGGTCCTCTAAATTATTTTCTTCCTATAGTCAAAATCAAAGAGTAAAAATAGTATATGGTTTTTACTCAGCAGTAAAATAACTATTGGCCAAAATTGTTGAGCTAATTTTTCTTCATGTGATTGTCAATTCTATGATTTAAACATGGGAAAGATGATTGACAATTATAAACAAGCTGGAGGTCTTTATTTCTTTAAAAATGGATACTACTCAAACAAGCAATCCCAAAGAACTTGTCTTAATTTTATTTCAATACTTCCTGAGAATAAAATTATAATATGGCATTTTCGATTTGAACATCCAAATTTTCATTATATGAGATGTTTGTTTACAAAATTCTTTATAAATAAAGATCTATCTTCATTTTAATGTGAAATTTGTTAAATTGCTAAACATCATTGGGCATCTTCCAAGGCCACAAAACCCCTTGGTATAATATATAGTGAAATCTGGGGACGACCTTTGAGAATAAAAAACAATAACTAGGAAGAGTTTGTTCATAGCTTTTATTGATGACCACACTAGAATTACTTGGTTATTTTTACTCAATGAGAAGTTAGGGTGTTTCAAAACTTTTATAACATGATCCAAACATAGTTTCAAACTAGAATTCAAGTTTTTAGAAGCGATAATGGAAAAAGAATACTTTAACAAGGTTTTAAGTAATTTGTTTGTTGAAAAAGGTATTATTCATCAAAACTTGTGTATTGACACCTCACAACAAAATAGAATAGTTGAAAGAAAAAATAAACATCTATTAGAAACTGTAAGATCTCTAATGCTTTCAACTAATACTCCTATGTACTTATGAGGTGAGGTTATCCTACTAGCTACATATTTGATCAATAGGATGCCTTTAAAAGCTGTAAAATTTCAAAATTCAAACTGAGATTTACTCGTCGCTCTTCGAAAAGGTTCCAAAACTTGTATCAAATATTATTTGTATAACTTTTTCTCATATTAAAGTCTATCTCCATCATTTTAAACATATACTTCTAAGTTAAGTTATCCAATCTTTCCATTCCTAAGAATATACAAAAGCTTTAAAAATTCTTGAGTGGAGGGATGCAGTCCTGGAGGAAATGATAGCTGAAGAAAAATAGAACATGGGAGGAAGTTGATCTTCTAAGAGGGAAAACACTGGTTAGATGTAAATGGGTGTTCACCATAAAGTTCAATTTTGATAGATCATTTGAAAGATATAAGACTTGCCTCGTTAGTAAGGGGTTCACAACATCGACTATTCATAAACTTTTTCACCTGTTGCTAAGTTAAATACCATGAGTGTTGCTTTCTATTGTAGTTAATCTATATTAGACTCTACATCAATTAGATGTGAAAAATGTCTTCCTAAATGGAGATTTAGAAGAAGAAGTGTATATGGAGCCTCTCTAGGATTTAGTGATAGCTTCGAAAAAAGGATATGCAAACTAAAAACATCTTTATATGGGCTGAAAAAAATCACCAAAGTTCTAGTTTGAAAGCTTCACAAGATCTGTGAAATCTCAAGGTTTCCTACAGGGGCAGTCTGATCATACCTTATTCATAAAATCTTATGCAGAAGGAAGGACTACGATTCTAATTTTGTATGTAGATGATATCATCTTTACTGGTGATAATTTTGAAAAAATTGAAATTCTCAAAAAGAATCTCTCAAAGGAGTTTGGAACCAAAGATACGGGGTATCTTAGATACTTCCTAAGGGTGGAAATTGGTAGATCTAAGAAGTGTATAGTAGTCACCCAACAAAAGTATATCCTGGACCTTCTAGAAGAAATTGAGATGAGTGGATGTAAACCATTAGATACTTTTTATGGAATTCAACTCAAAGTTGGGTAAAGTTAAGGAAGGGGTTTCAGTGGATGCAGGTCAATATCAACGATTGATAGGAAAGCTAAATATTTATCTCATACTAGACGACATATTGCCTTTATTGTTGATATGGTAAGCTAGTTTATGTATACTCCATATGAAGAACACTTAGAAGTAGTATACAGAATCTTAAGACACTTAAAGGGAACTCTAGGGAAAGGATTATTCTTTAAGAAAAGTGATCAAAGGAGAGTTGAAGTCTATACTGTTGTAGACTGGGCAGGTCTCTTACCAATAGAAGATCAACTTCTAGGTATTGCACATATTTGTGGGGAAATCTAGTAACCTGGACGAGTGGTAGCTAGAAGTAGTGTGAAGGCAGAATATTAGGCAATGACTCAAGGAATTTGTGAAATAATTTGGCTTAAAAGAGTAATGGTAAAGTTAAAAAAAATCATCGGAGCACCCATTGAAGTTGATTTTTTAATAACAAAGCAACTATCAATATTGCCAACAATCTAGTTCAACATGATCGAATAAAACATGTGAAGATTGACAGACATTTTATACAAGAAAAACTTGAAAGTAGATTCATTTACATACCTTTTGTAACTACAATACAACAAGCTGCTGATGTCTTCACTAAGAGCTGCTAAGATAGAATTTTGAGTTCTTTATAAACAAGTTGGACATGATCAATATCTATGCACCAACTTCAGACGGAATAATGATATTATTAAAATAATAAGCTATAGCTAATTCTCTATAGATAATTAGTAGTTGAATTAACGAAATTTTATTACTTAAAGAATAATTATATTCTTTTTTATTCAAGGGGTTGATTAGAGTTACATTGTACTTTATATTGATTATCCTATTCTACAAAAAAATCAAGAAAGAATTACTGTCCTTTTTTTGACCTAAGAATTATTTTGTCCTTTTTCTTCACCTACCTATACCCCAAATCATAAACTTAAAGCGGAAGGTACCAATAAATTCTTAGTGCGGAGAAGTTATTAAACTATGTTTACGAAGTGATTAGCGTTTTAGAAGGATGTGAAAGTTAGGGAGGATTAATAAGTTTTTTCTTATGAACACGTACGCAGTATAAACAAAAGATGATTCTGACCTTTGAAGTCATATAGTTCAACTCTTTATCTTCTCAAATCTTGGATTTTATTGATTATTTTGACAAAGTTGAATATAATAAAGAGTTGTCTGCAGATGAAACAAGCTTAACCTTGCGGCTTGGGTTGACTAATTTTATTTTCTATGCAGTAGTCTTCTATGAAATTGAGCCAAACTTAGGTCTGTAACAACCATAATTTTTGATACTTTGCATGTTGCCAAATCTAAGGTGCAAGTGACCAGCAAGCATATGGATTTGTCGTAATGGCAATCCGAGAATGAAAGATCATATGGCTCATATCAGTGAATTTTCATACAGGTGAACAAGCGGGATGCTAATGACATGTACGAAATCACAGCCATACACCTGTCAAAACGGTACAAAATCAAAGCCATACACCTGTCAAAACGGTACATATGGTCAACCAAATCACTCTTACAATTTGGAAGAACACTTCATCCAAACTTGGATCGCTTCAAGCGTTGCCATTTGAGCATTGCCGTTAGTTAATTAAGAGATTATCCATCTCTAAATTTGACATTATAATAGCGGGCCAAACCAATTGCAGTCTTGTCTTTGACGACATCATTTAGCAACTCATACTTCTTGTAGTTAGCTTTGAGGGTCTCTTCCTGCTGCTTGTGAAGCTTCTCTTCTCTGTCCAGTTGTTGCTACATAAACATGACAACAGAGTGAAGTATAACCAGTAACTGAACAGAAGGGTAGAATAGTGGCCAAAGAAACACTAAAGAAAACTTACCTTAAGCAAGACAGAAGCCTCAGCTGCATGCTTCTGGGTAAGACGCTTCAATTTTTTCGCTATTTCAAAATCAGGGTCATTCGAGTCCAGCCAACGGCAATGTATCTTTCTACCAGGCTTTGTGGGACGCTCGTCAAACATCTCAACCTGGGCAGGACGTACCCTCACAGGCCGTGGCATACCAGACACCATGAATGAGAATCGATTAATGTCTAGAATAACAGCTTTGGCTTGCTTTTGGGATTCCATCTCCACCAAGGCGCATTGTGGAATGTCCCTACTTTCTATATAGTTTGGAATGAACTTCACACTCTTCACAACCCCAAACTGACTTAAAGCAGTTATCAGAACAGATTCAGTGACCCGAGGTGACAAGTTGTCAATGTAAACAGTTCGCTTCACCTTCTCTAGAAATTCCTTATATTCAGCCTCAGCTGTAGACCCCATACGGAATGATGATGATATATCCAATCTAGAGGACACCAAGTACAAGAAGATATTTAACAAAATTAGCAATTCCAGGTTCTTCGACACACAAAAGACCTACTCTTGTCTATCCTATCCTGACAAACCATCACCAGAAGTTAATTATCGAGTATGAACTCTACATTTTTAGTAATTTTCCCCTATTCTTTTCTTCTGTGCTATGTTCAATCATTAAACGTTCTTTCGTTCTCTTGCACTAGGTCCAAGGCCAGAACAAAGTAGAAAATATTAAATACAAGTCTAAAAGAACGAATCTTGCAGTTTCCATTATTAGGATAACATAAAACTTCAAAGAAATAGCAAGATTTCACATCCAAAGTTAGGTCTACAATTAGAATCGAAAGGAAAAACACATAATCAGATTGAAGATAGCCCAGAGCATCAATAGGCAATGCGAGAGACAAAGATTGTTTCTTTTTTACAATTATTTACTTTCGTTTTCTTTCTCTTCCATCCAACCAAAACATACAAAAGACCTATCGCAGAGAGAGAGAGAGAGAGAAGTAACTTACTTGATACTTCCGGTCTTCGAGTAGTCCGATGCGAACCAATGAAGGTCCCGAGTGAAAGAGGGGTTTAGTAACGGGCTTTAACTTATTTCTATTTGGTAAACATGGTTTGTATTATTATAAATGTCTAATTAATTAATTAATTATTAATTAAGCTTAACAGTATAGAAGTTTACATAAATTAATAGTTTTAATTAATTAAGCTTAACAGTGTAGAAGTTTACATCAATTAATAATTTTCAAATTTGTAGTATTTCCGATACAAGGGGTTTGGACTTCAACTAGAGTTTGGCAGTCTGGGTATTTGATTTGTGTTTGAAGAGCCTGAGCCTGAGCCTGAGTCGCTGTCATTTTTTCTCTCCTCTGGGATGGCTGCTGTTGTGTTGTGTTTTGCTTAAATACAAGGTTCTTTATGGTGAAGAATGGGCCGTAATACGAAGAAGAAAAAGAAAGGGGGTCATGGCGGAGGAGGGAGAAGGAGCAAAGGAAAAACCCCATTGAAGGACCACTCTTGTGGTGCCGGCGATGACGCTGAACTTCTGGAGGAGGAGATCACTGCTTTGTAATTTCGTTGATCAACTGCCTTTTTTCTTTTTTCTTTTTGCTTTTAATAGTGATTGCTGTGTAATTAGTTGCACTTGCACCTGATTTGGACATTAGTTTTGGAATGGAACATAAAAAGTTTTACTTGGCTGATTTAATTCATTTTTTTTTAGATTCCAGCTGTGATAATAGCTGAGGATAGCCATTGGACTAATGAGAATTTGTTGTCATGTTTCCTGTCCAAGCTTGTTTTTTTTGTTAACATTTTTCTACGTTCTCTTGTTTGTGTAGGCGTGCAATATATCAAGAAGACTGCAAGATTGTTTCAGATTCGTCACCTCAAATCATTATCAAAATCAGGTTCTTGTTCTGTCAGGGAAGCCTCAAACTTGCAATTCTTAAATGTTTTGATCTTAACTGTGTTTTCATTATTTAAATAGGTGTAGGCCTTACTTGAAGGATAAGGGCAACGAGGATGTAGATATTTCAGCTTTGCTTTCAGTCAGGTTGGTAGTTGGCTGTAGGTTTTATCTCCATTTATGATTTCACATTGATCAATTTATCTTTTCTTTTATTTTATGTAAGGTGCTTGCCTGGATATCCGTATAAGTGCCCAAAGTTGGAGATTGTTCCAGAGAAAGGTTTGACAAAAAACGATGCTGATAAACTTCTCTCTCTCCTTCATGACCAGGTAAAGGATGAGTAGTTCCACCCGTGGTCGTGGTCTATGATATTCAATGGTTTTTAATTATTGCACTTAACTTTATTGCTTACCCTGCTAGAGCAGACACGTGGCTTTTGAAGGATCTTTAATGATTTTCTCTTTGTCTTAAGGCAAATTCTAATGCTCAAGAAGGTCGAGTGATGATTCACAATCTGGTAGAAGCTGCTCAAGAGTTCCTATCTGGAATAAAGCCACTAGCTCCTGATCCAGTAATCTTATTCATCAATCTTTTTCAAATATTAATCCATATGTATGCATTCTCTTTTGTTCTGCATTGCTAGCTATGCGTTTTCCATTGACTGATTGATTATGTTTTGTGTTCGGAAAGTTACTTTTTTGATGTGTAATTCGTTAACACTGGTTCCCTGTTGGTTTAACTTCTATCTCTGTCTGTGTGGACCATATACATTATTGATAATTCTTACACTTCTTAAAGCTATTAGTTATTGTGCTTTTGTACATTGAGCGTCAACCATTCTTATCTCTGCTCCAAAACTTCTGTTAGCCTGCATTGAGCGTCAACCATTCTTATCTCTGCTCCAAAACTTCTGTTAGCCTGCATTAGAAGATCTTCTTATAACTATTAGCTATTACACTTCAATATATTTAGCATCAGCCACTACAACTCTTCGTCCGAAAGTTGTTAGCCTGCGTTATCGGTGAGATGGTCTTCAAGAAGTTGTTTTCCCATTTCAAAGACTGTTAACCCTGCACTTTTAAGTTCTAACTATGTAGATCCTGGCTGCTACAAACATTTTTATGCTCACATGCTAAGAAGTAACATATTGCCATGTGGCTCTTTCGCTTCGGTTCTCATAAGTGTTCTCCCTCTTTTTTCTTCTTGTGCTTCATATAATCTAGCTGTTGTTGGCTTCGGAAGACCACACAATTTCGAAGAGCAAGAGTTTTGTGTATGGTTTCTTAGACCTTTTCAGTGGCTGTGGCGTGTCTTGGCAGTGGGGTATTGCAGTGGATGATAATATGGGCATAAATTCTTCGTTGACGTCTCATCCAAGGGATGGTTCACGAGTTGGATATGGTATACAAGAAAGGAAACTTGATAAGACTACAAGATCATTTGCATCACTTGATACAAAGCAAGATCCATGGGGTTCCGCTATCACCAAGTTAGATACCCTTGAAGAAGAGAGTGAAGACAATAACAAGCTCATATCTACTACTAATTCACAGAGATCTTTGACACAGGATTCAGTAGGTGATGATGTCAAAGGCAAGGTCAGACATATTTCCTGTGCTGTGCTTTTTATTCAATGTCTCTAAGAATTTTTCTAGTCTTTAATTCTCATCGGTTTCTTGTAAATGCAATGTCCATCGTATTCCATACAACCAATTTGTTGGAGGATAATTTTAAGGGATATTGAATTATATTATCGTCTTTCATGACTTTTCAGGGTCTTAATCATTTGATCCTTAGCTTTCAATTTGAATCTTAGTGTTTTGCTTGATGTGCATCTTGTAATGATTGCCTAGGCTTGGATTATAACTAATGCTTTATTGCTAAATATTATTGAAAACAATGATTATGAGACAAAAAATCGAGCAAAGCTTTAGATCAACGGAATAGATTTTTTTATTATCTAGAGTCCTTTTATAATAAAAGATGATATAGAGATAAAAAAAAAACCCAAACCATTTTGCGCAGTTCTTTAGAAGGAAGATTTGATGGAGGTTCCACATTTTCTCTTCAGATTTTTCTTTTGTAATATTTTGAGATGGTACTCATACTGTCTTAAAGAGTGTGAAATGAGAGAATATTGAGGGATAGGAATGAAAGGAAGTTTTTGGAATAGATCTTGTTGGACCAAGATGTAAGTGTTTTTCTAATTGCATTTTTGCATTGGGAAGAGATTGTAGCTTGGATTTTCAAGGTTCAAATTTTGAGGTAATTTTTTGTTTGATGGCAATGTCAATTTTGGATGGCAAGATGTCTTCCTATAAAAAGTTACGCTAGTTTGGGTTTTCTTGCAATGCCTATAGAATGTTAGGAGGATGGTGGAGTAAAAGGAAAGAGAGAAAGGAAATGAAGATAGGTTTGATTGCAAAATGCAACAAGAAGAATGCATAGTAATTAAGATTCGACCTGCATGTTGGCACAAGCGAAGGGACTCTAGAATGCTAAACTCCAACTACCATTTTAGTGAATTAGTGAACAAGTGTCTTTATTTTTTCGGTTAATAAAAACTTCTTGCCTATTTTTGCAGGATGTTTCTCATGACCAATTTGAAGTAGAAGATGATGATGATGTAGATTTTGGAATTGAGATTCGAGACTCAATGTCTTCTTCTTTCATAGATCACAATCAAACATCCCAAGATATTAGAAAGGATCTACTAATGGTAGTTTGTGTGATCTCTTTGTAATCTTTTGATATTATATGATGGAATTACCAAATTCATTGTTGTTTTCCTGCTTCTAAATTAGGTTCATTTGCTTCGACTCGTTTGCGCTTCAAAAGGAGCACTGGCAGATAGTTTGCCAGAAATTACTAACGAGTTGTGCAGTTTAGGTGTATGTGTTTGAAAAATATTTGCTTTTATTCAGTCATAATATCCCTTTCTCATGCTTTGATGACAGTGGTCTGCTATCTGATGATAGATGATTTGGTTCAGATTTTTTCAGAGTACGCTCGAGATTTGGCTTCTAAACCATCTCTAATTTTCAACAAGACATTTGATCTTGCTTTTTATCAAAATATGGTTCGTTTTAGTTTTTTTTTTTATCTTCTATTTCATCCTTTTTCCACTTCCTAAAACCTAGGTTTTTCTCTGATTAGTGTGTGGATTCGTTTCACATAGGTTTCATCCAGTCTCTCTCAATTTTGGAAATCCACTTTAGATTTAGGAGGCTCGAGCACATCTTCTCCAAGCTCTCGATATTTGAATGACTTTGAAGAGCTGCGATCGATTGGTATGATGCAATATGTGTGTATATCTTTCTTAAATTAACTTTCTTTTGTCAATTATATATATATAAGTATATTCACAAATGTCACAAGTCTTTCTATATGCGCATAGTCATGCTTGTTTGTATTCATGTTTAGATGGGAAAGTGTGAATATGGATGTGTGTTAGATTTGGTGTATGTTTGCATTTTTCTATCTTGTTGTGGGCCTCATTAATATCATGCCTCTATTGTTACTTAAAAAAAACAATTGTTTATTTGAAAATCACAAATAGCCTCTATACTAGATAGGGGTCAGATTGCATGCTTCTGGACTTCTCAAATCCTGTGTCTCAGCGGGATTTCTATTGGGATTTTGCTATTGTTGTAATTGTTTATTTGGAAGTTTAATTAGCCATTCTTGATGCATATGTATTTGGTTGGGTATTTGCTCCCAATTGACATTTGTTTTCTAGAAATTCTTCACGTTAGATCTACTATAATGATATGGGGAACCATTTTTTAAGCTGGATATTAGTTTTCATATGGTGTACTATTATCTTAGTAAGGATTCTAGGTTTTTCTCCATTAATTTTGATATTTATGGGAATAGGTCAAGGTGGTTTTGGCCATGTTGTACTTTGTAAAAATAAGCTAGATGGAAGACACTATGCAGTGAAGAAAGTTCGACTCAAGGACAAAAATCTACCTGTTGATGATCGAATCTTGAGGTAAATTCAACTTAATTACTGTACTATTCATCTAGATAATGAGTCAATTTTTCTAAGTCTTGGCTATGGTTGTGCCCTTTGCTTTGCTTGTGCCTTTATTTTATAGGACCATGATAGGTAGACTAATTATATGATATTCCAAGTCTTGCTATTTGCTTTGGCTTGGTAAAACTATATTTCTGCTTTAGTTTTTGATATTCTTAATTATTGCTTGAAAGGATGTCTTTTCTTAATTTCTTATATTATAAGTCTTAGAAAGTGCTTAATTTCGCAGTTGGTGCCAGTATCCCTTCACCATGTCTTGTTATTAGTTACTGAACTCAATGTAGTAAAAGGAAAATGCATCCTTAAGGAATAATGCGCTAAAAAAAGCTTAGCTAAAAGAGGCATTTTTTGTTGAACCCATTTATAAAAAATGTCACATTAAGCACAAAGCATATAATAAAATTTAAAACTTAATTTCTTTTCTATGCTTATTATGTCCCATAAGATACCAAAGTTTGATTTTTATAAAGGATTTATAATTTAAATTAATGTAATCATCCCAGTCTAACACTAAAGTTTCATCTATACATTCTCTGCTAGCTTCATCTTTCACATCTTCCTCCTTTCTCTTCGGTACCCTCTCAGATAGACTCTTTTTTCTTCCTAGTAAAAAGGTGAATGTGAAGGTTTGCTAGGCTATGGGGAAGGTGAGGAATGCCTCCTTGGTATGTGGTCCATGTTGGCCCAATTGGAAAATCAGCAGCAATCCACGTGTGTTTGTGCATTGTAACCTAAAATTTTGTGGCTGGGCTAGGGCCCGACTTGAGCTTGAGCCTAAGCCTGATAAGGCTTGGGAGGCCCGAAACTTGATTTGGCCCAGGTTAAGCCTGATTAAATATATTTTTTCAATTTTTAGAAATTAAAAATGACATTATTTTAATTAAAAATTTTGGGCTTTTGGCCGGGCCGGGCAATCGAGTCCAGTTGGAAGTTTAGTAAACTCGGGCCAGGCTCGTTGACTTCAGGTAGGGTTGGGTAAGCCTTGTCATTCCTGATTGTAACTTCTGGTTTGTCTCTTAAGTACTGAATTGCCCTTCTTTTACTGGTCCTTTGAAAAGTAGCTCTGAAGTTGGTTGACTAGACTTAGAATCTACTTAAGAAAAGACTTTTAAGATTTCAACCTAGAAAAGTCAAGTTTTAATGAAGCTCTCACCTGGTGAGTTTTTTCACAGCTTAAGGCACTGTGCATGTGCCCATAAATGAGCACCTTGCTAGAGGGACTTTGAAAGGTTCCATGCCTTTATTCTACCTATCTAGGCACCTTGGCGTATTTTTACAACTTTTGGTTAAGTTCATTTTGTATACTGTTGAACGTTGAAGATAATTTGCATTTCTTATATTTGTGTACATAGGAGCAAGGGTTTATATACAAAATTCCTAGGATTATTTAGGAAGTAATCTAGCTATTTAACTCTATGAAATCTCTCAATTGTAGGAGAGATTATAGGTGTAATTATAACAATATCAATGTTAATAATACAATATCAGTGCTAATAATCTCTGGTCAACACTCGCCCTCAAGTTGGTGCATAGATATCGCACATGCCCAACTTGCAAACGAGGTAATGAAACTGTTGTAGAGTCCGTTGTTGAAGACATCTGCCAGTTGTTCACTTGACCCCACATGGAATAATTGCAGAGAGCCATTCACAAGTTTCTCCTTCACGAAGTGTCGGTCAATTTCTATGTGTTTTGTTCTATCATGCTGAACAGGATTATGAGCTATATTAATGGCAGCTTTGTTATCACAATAGAGAGATGAACTTCCTTCATCCGTCAGTTGTAATTCGTTCATCAGCTTCTTTATCCTCAATAGTTGGCACACACCTTGAGCCACAGCTCTATGTTCAACTTCTGCACTGGATCTAGCAACTACATTCTGTTTCTTGCTTCTCCAAGTGACTAGATTTCCTCCTATGAGCGTACAATAACCAGTGGTTGACCTCCTGTCATCTGGAGATCCAGCCCAATCAGCATCTGTAAATGCTTCTATCTCAAAATGACCATTGTTAGTAAACATAAGGCCTTTTCCTGGAGCAGACTTTAGATAGCGCAAAATGCGAAACACAGCTTGTAAGTGTGGTTCTCGTGGATCATGCATGTACTGACTTACCAGACTAACTGCAAATGCGATGTCTGGCCTAGTGTGAGAAAGATATATTAGTCTCTCAACTAACCTCTGATATCTTCTCATATCTACTGATGTACCCATTCCTGCTTCCAATTTGTGATTGCTTTCGATAGGAGATCTCCTGATTATAGGAGAGATTATAGGAGCAATAATAACAATATTAATACAAGATCATCTCTAGTCAACATTTTTTATTACGATTATCTTTTATTGCGATTAGGAGTCTAGCATTATAAATATCTGATAGTTAGAGCAAGTGAGTAGTTTTTGAGAAAATTAATTCCTTTGCTTTGGAGTTTAGTTCTCTCCATATGAACTGACTTGGAAGTTTAAGATTCTTGCTCTCAAATTAATCAATAAAGTTCTATCATTTAGTTACTTCTATTTTCTTTCTTTTTTGGTTCCTATCAGGTTGTCTCCCAATGATTGTGCCTCTCACCTCATCATACTCAACATTTAAACCGATTAGGAATTTAAAGATCCTATTATCCTCAATAGTTTTCTGGTAATGATTCATCAGGAGATTTCCACTCATAAACTTTAAACATATCTAGATCATGCGATAGACACTTTAGGGAATTGAAGTACTTGGTAACATTATCCTCAACTTGACTGATTTGACCCAATTTTAGAGTCAACTTATACACTTGATTGATTTCCTAAATTAGAGTACATCTGATGGACAATGTCCCATAACTACTTGGCCGTATAGTAGCACATATAATTGGAGTTGATGCCTTCCTCCATTGAGTTCACCAATCATGTCATCACCATAGAGTTTTTCTGCATCCCATATTGCATGTGCAGGATCATCTACAGCAGGTTCCTTCTTGTCTCCAGTTAGGTAGCCAATCTTGCCTCTTCCACGAATGTACATTCGTACGGATTGGGACTAGCGAAGAAAATTTTCTCCATTCAGCCGTATAGAGGTCACCTGAATGGAGTGGGATTCAAAGGTAGGATAATGAGTAGTCATAGGTTGAGTAGGGTGGCTGGAGTATTCTGTAATGTCAGACATAACTATCTTAGAGGGATGGCGGCGAGGGTTTATTCTTGTTTAGGGTACTTTGATACCATATAGAAAATAGAACCTGAATAGAGGAATAGGTATTACTCCCCTTTCACTTTACATTGCCTCATAATATATAGATATTACTGATTTCTATTCTAGGAATTTACAGCTATACATGATAAGGTCCTAATTTTGACTTAGCTAATTATAGTTGTACATGATATGATCACGATTTGATTTAGCTAACTTATTGGAATCAAATATTCACTAAGAAAATCTCTCAACAATTTCTCTAGCTCATTCTCCAGCTACTTGAAACAGCAAGGTATTCAACATCAATCTTCCTGCTCACACACTCCTCAATAAAATGGGATAGCTGAGCGAAAAATCAAACATATTGTTGAAACAGCTCGTACCATGTTAATCCATATGAATGTACCTAAACGTTTCTGGGGAGTTGTTGTACTCACTGCATGTTTTCTTATCAATCAAATGCCATCTTTTGTGTTAAGGAGTAAAACTCCATTCTTAGTTCTCTTTCCTTATCAAGATCCTTTTTCCATTAATCCTCGAGTATTCGAATGTGTTTGTTTTGCTCATCAACTTTAGCTTAACACAGATAAATTAGATCCAAACGAGAGTACTCGAGAAAAATGCACTTTATAGCTTTTGGATCTAATTTATCTGTGTCAGCTGATGTTACATTCTTTGAAGACGCACTGTACTTTTTAGATACTTAGTCTAACTCTACTGACACTGATGAGTGTTTACCAATCCCTTTTGTTCCTTCCCAAACAACTCCCAATTATGTTTCTCCTAATACTAATCCTACTCCTTTGGAACATCTATCTCGTCCTGATTTGCAGGTTTATAATCAACGCACTCATCATGAAGTACAACTAGATGATTAACGCTCGTCACCATTGTCTTCTCCGTCTTCAACTCCATCATATGATGATCTTGATGAGCTCATTGCTTTTCGTAAAGGAAGAAGGTCTTGTACATCCCACCCTATTTCAAACTTTGTTTCTTACAACTCATTATCAAGATCATATGCTGCTTTTGTATCCACTTTGTCTTCTATACCTGTACCTAAGTCTGCTTCAGAAGCTTTGGATCATCTTAGATGGAAACATGCGATGGAAGAAGAGATGTTGGCTTTGCAAGCTAAATAATAAATGGGACTTAGTTCCTCTTCCACATGGGCAGACAATTGTGGGTTGTCATTGGGTATTGAATGTTAAGGTCAATTCTGATGGCATGGTTAATCGTTTAAAAGCTCATTTGGTAGCTAAGGGTTAGACATAGGTGTATGGTATGGATTATACTGAAACCTTTTTTTCCTGTAGCCAAATTGACATTCTGTTATGGTCCCTAGCAATGGATCTGGTTATGGGTCTATATGGGGGGTTTTCTGGACTTTCGGTGGTAAAAATGGCACGATTATTTCTTTTACGACCTATGGTTGCTGCTTTCAGGCTCGTTAGAGAGAGAACCTGAGATCTCTTGAGTTTGAAATACTCAAAGACTTGAGAAATTTTCCTACTTACTATTTCATTCATTGAAGGTCAAAATAAATAGTTCTGTGGAGAAACAACTTCCCCTACAACTTAGGGGACCATAAACAAACATGATCACTAA
>JANVCL010000001.1:18558513-18589388 GCA_026546855.1 Erythroxylum incrassatum
ATTACCATTGTATCCTTATTTAACAAAAGATAAACAAGTTCTATAATCAGGACATAAAGGTTTATAAGTTTCAATTTTCTCATTTAATAAATTAAAAAAATAAATAAATAAAAAATCTAATTTTTCTTCTATTCTTTTCTTCTTTTTTTCTCAGTATTTTCTTTCCTTTCCTTTCCTTTCCTCGTACAAATAAGAATCCAAACACAGCTAGGCCTTCTCGCCTCTAAAGCAATCTAATAATATTCTCATATGTATCACTCGTCCTGAAACGTCGTTCCCTTCTTTTATGCTCAACTTTTCTCTAGTCCCCATGCACCGCGCATCCCAAGAAAGTAGAAACACACACGTAGAAAAAGCAAAAACCTTGTAGTATTTAGAAGCCATATTTTGTCATATCCTGAGAGCGTTATCCTTATCTATCTCCCTTCTTCACTGCGAGTTCCAATGGAGATTTTCCATTACTTTTGCTGCATTGCTTGCTTGGCCTTTACATTTTTCGCCCTGGTTTTTGCCTTTGATCCCTACTCAAATGCCCTTGTGAGCTTAAAATCCGAGCTTGTAGATGATGACGATAACTTGGGGGACTGGTTACTGCCTCCTGGAATGAATTCGTCAGTGGAAGTCCATGCGTGTTCTTGGTCAGGTATCAAGTGCAACAAGGACTCTACAGCGGTTATAGCTTTGGACCTATCTATGAAGAACCTTGGTGGGATATTATCAGGGAAGCAGTTCAATGTATTCACGGAACTTGTTGATCTCAACCTTAGTTACAACTCATTCTCCGGTCAACTTCCGGAACAAATTTTCAATCTTTCTAACCTCAGGAGATTAGATATCAGCAGAAACAACTTTTCCGGACATTTCCCAGGTGGAGTCTCTGGTCTTCAAAACCTGGTGCTGCTTGATGCTTTCAGCAACAGCTTTTCAGGTCCACTGCCAGTTGATGTTTCTAAGCTCGAGTATCTGAAGGTTCTCAATCTAGCTGGGAGTTACTTCAGTGGACCAATTCCATCAGCGTATGGATCTTTCAAAAGCCTGGAATTTGTTCACTTGGCTGGAAACTTACTCAGTGGCAACATACCACCAGAACTTGGCAAGCTCAAGACAGTCACGCACATGGAGATTGGATATAATTCTTACCAGGGAACTATTCCATGGCAATTGGGCAACATGAGCGAGCTTGAGTACCTGGACATGGCGGGTGCAAATATCTCCGGTACAATCCCCAAACAGTTCTCCAATCTCACCAGGCTCCAGTCACTATTTCTCTTCCGAAACCAACTCAGTAGATTAGTCCCAGGTGAGTTGGGCAGAATCTTGCCTCTTACAAGCTTGGATCTTTCTGACAATCAACTTACTGGGCCAATACCTGAAAGCTTTGCGGAGTTGAAAAATCTGAGACTGTTGAGTTTGATGTACAATGAAATGAATGGCACTGTCCCACCAGGCATTGCAAGTCTTCCAGCTTTGGAAACTCTCCTCATATGGAACAACTTCTTCTCTGGTTCACTTCCAGAGGATTTAGGAAGAAACTCAAAGCTCAAATGGTTAGATGTTTCCACCAATAATCTCATTGGAAGCATGCCACCCGATATTTGTGCTGGAGGTGTGTTGTACAAGCTTATGCTCTTCTCTAACAGCTTCACGGGCAGCCTTTCACCTTCTATTTCGAATTGTTCTTCACTTGTTCGTCTTCGAATAGAAGACAATTCTTTTTCTGGAGATATCCCTCTGAAATTCAGCAATCTTCCTGGCATCACTTATCTTGACCTCTCCGACAATAAATTCACAGGTGGAATTCCCTCAGATTTGTCTCAGGCTTCCAGTCTTCAGTATTTCAACGTCTCCAACAATCCAGGACTTGGAGGTGTTATCCCGGAGCAAGTATGGTCTTTGCCACTCCTCCAAAATTTCTCAGCCTCAGACTGCAATATCTCTGGCAATTTTCCTGCAACTGGATCATGCAATTCAGTCATGGTTATTGAGTTACGTATGAATCATCTAGAGGGAGATCTTCCACAAAGTATTTCAAAGTGCACGAGTCTTACGAAGGTGGATTTAGCTAATAATCGGTTCACGGGTAACATACCAGAGGATCTTGCAGGCATTCCAGAGTTGACTGTGTTGGACTTGTCACATAACAACTTCACTGGCTCATTACCATCAAAATTTGGTGATTCTTCGAGATTGACAGTTCTCAATGTGTCCTTTAACAGCATCTCTGGTTCTATTCCCTCCAACAACTTGTTTAAATCGATGGGAAGCAGTGCATATAAAGGAAATCTGAACTTATGTGGGGCTCCTCTGCAACCTTGTCCAACATTAAGGGCCATATTTGGAGGTAGACGCACAGGGAAGGTTACTTGGATTCTGCTACTGTGTTCGGGAGTGATTGTTTTCGTTGTAGCATCAGCTCTGGGTATATTCTATTTCAGAAGAGGAAGTAAAGGGCAATGGAACATGATCTCCTTCAGTGGACTCCCAAGATTCACAGCAAATGATATTCTGAAAAGCTTAAGTTATACAGAATCAATGGCAGCAGTCTTTCCACCGTCAGCTTCTGCTGGCAAAGCAGTTCTACCCACAGGAATAACAGTTACAGTGAAAAAGATTGAATTTGAAACAAAGGAAATGAAGAAAGTCACAGAATTCGTAACGCAGATTGGCAATGCAAGGCACAAGAACTTGATAAGATTGCTAGGATTTTGCCACAACAAGCACATAGGTTATCTCTTGTACGGTTACTCATCCAATGGAAACTTAGCTGAGAAAACCAGTATGAAGAGGGATTGGTTGGCCAAGTACAAGCTTGTAGTTGGCATAGCTAGGGGACTTTGCTTCCTTCATCATGAATGTCACCCAACAATTCCTCATGGAGATCTGAAGTCAAGCAACGTACTGATTGATGAAAACATGGAACCCCATTTGACTGAATTTGGCTTCAAATACCTGACAGGATTAGCTAAAGGCTCATCTTCTGAAACAGTTTCACCTAGAAAAGCAGGTAAATTGTAACTTGCTATATCTTCTTTAGTATAATCTGTTCCATGTTTGGGTTGCGTAAGCTTTACTTGCTACCACATATCAGACAAAGATAACTTTTCACAAGAAGTTAAAAGTTGAAAACAAGCCTGTAATAATTCCATTACTAAAAGTCCAAGCAAAAAGTTGCTGCTTGTCTTGAGTGTTCTCAAGAGTATATTCTGCATTTGTACCAACAAGACTAGGAAAACTGATTTACTGTTTGAAAGCAACTATTCTTAGAAATACAAGTCACTGGTTCATCCTCAACCTCAACTTTTATTTAATGCTTGATCAGATGAATTCAACACTCCAATGAAAGAGGAGCTCTATGCGGATATATACAGATTTGGAGAGATTATCCTGGAAATATTGACCGGTGGCAGACTTACAAATGCAGGAGAGACCATGCAACGCAAACCCCTAGACTTGATCCTAAGAGAAGTATTTTCTGACAATGAAGCTGGCTCTAGTAGTTCCATTAAAGAAGAGATGAGACTAGTCGTCCAAGTTGCTATCTGTTGCACAAGAAGTAGACCGTCCGAACGGCCATCAATGGAAAAGGCAGTCAAGCTTTTGTCAGGGTCAAAGTCACAGAAATATAGCAAACTGATGAAGCCAGATCGTTACTGCCAAACTACAGATTAATGGAAAGTCATGGACATAACGAGTAGCGCTAGATACTAAGCGTGGTTGCTTGTATTTGATATTGTTGTTTGATAGTCACCAAAAAGGTTTCTCTGTAATGTATTGGTCTATATAAGTTTTTGCACTTTTAGCAGAAGTTTATGACAGGAAGATAAACTGATTCATGTCTCTTTTTCAGGTCATTCTTTCAGTGCCATGGACCTGGAAAAAGTTTATCTAGTACTGTGACTAGGGTTATGACTTCCCAGAATAACTGTTCAGCAATTTTTGCTGGATCAAGAAATGTACGGGAAGTTTCAGTACTAACCTGTCTAAAGATGCATGTATAAGATTACTTTTGAAGTTAAAGGTCGTTCTCTTTTAAGACTAAAGGGCATTCGTAGTGCTAATCATTGGATAAATTAAAATGCTCAAACAGCACTTTTATCATTTAACCAAGCTTCAATCCTGAGGGAAACAAAAAAGCTTAAAATTGCAGTAGCAACACTATACACAATTTGAAAAAGGAAATTGGATCTCTAGTCCGAGTTCTACTTGACCAAAATCAAAATCCTCATTATTCTAAACTCCAAACAACCTTTCCAAGAAAATCTCAGGACTGACTACATTTACTCAACTCAGATTTCAATCTTTTCATGGAAAGGAAGGTTAAAGAGGCAATGCACTTTGTGCTTCAATTGAATGACTATGAAGATCACACCAGTGAGTGCTGTTAACAGTCTCATATTTAGATGTTGGTTAATTAACTCGAAGTAAACCAAGAAGGAAACCGGTCAGATTTCGCACACTTAACACCAGAAAAAGTAGACACCTTTGAGATCTTTGGAAGCTGGAAACTCTAATAGCTCATCAGTATTAGACGTTATTAGCTGTTCTGCTTACGCTACTTTCACTTCTCGTTCCCAAGACCAAAATTCCTCCAAACAGCCTCATCATATGGAACTTCAATCCATTAAAGATTTCATCTTTCTACTAACACTTCCAATTTCAGGCAACCCCATATCAATAAAACCACCAAAGACACGAACTTTGGTGGCTCGGTGGAGTGAAGATTGACATGTGCATGATGACCTGTGCCAGACCGACCCAACTTGACTTAAGTTCAATAAGCTTGATTTGAGTTAACTGGAATTCGAGCCCGAGCTGTGCTCGAAATCCGAATCTCAAAAGTTTTAAATAAAATGATAATTTTAATTTAAAAAAAGAATGTTAACTAATTAGAAATTTGAAATAAATGTTACTTATGTTATTCTTAGAGATTAATTAGAAAATAAAAATGTGTAGAATTAGAAAGTTTTTAATTTTAATTTTTTAAAAAATTTAAGTTTAAAATTATAATTACTTTTATATATAGAGGACTCTTAACTTTTAAGGAAAAAAAAAAAGCATTGGAATTTCAGCATTGACTCGACTTGACTTGGTTCCCATGTTGTTTGCTTTAAACTAGAAAAAAGTATGGCCAAGGCCGAACTCCCTCCTTTGATTGCCCAGTGGAAGTACCTGAAAGGCTTCCATTGCGTAGATTCTTTTCCTTTTCAACACTCAACTGTAAGATTATTCTGCGTAAGATATTTCCCGGTTTCTGTCCTTTGATTCTGTTTGTGTATCTGTAACTATGGGGTGGTGACCATAAAGGACGGATCTTTAACAACAAAGTAACAATCTTTGAAGAAAAGCAAGCACCGGGAATTTACCGGCTGGTTCAGACAGTGAGCTATGCCGGACGGTGAGGTCAGCTTCGAGGGTATTGTAGTTTCTGCCGTTGACACTAATACTAGTGCCACTGCTTCCTCTTCGATCACCGATGATGGAGAACCATCCGGACTTGAAGTTCAGAGTAGCGGGAAGGATCCAAGAAAAATTGCTAGAAAGTAAGTTCTTCCTATTTCCCTTTAATGGGTTTGGTTGTTTTCATAATTTGGATGGCATTGTTGAATTCCTTGGTTGGTTGATGAGAGGCACGTGAACTAGACTAAACAGTCATTCGATGCATTTCTTGATCATGGTTATTGTTATTATATTTACTTTATGCATGACTGGAGCTATGCAACTCAATGTTGGTGGGCGAAAACTGAAGGGAAAGATGCAAACTTTTCTCGGTTCAGTTGCCGAAAATTTAAAATTTGCTTCACCAGAACGTGGCAGGAGTTGTATTGACTTGATAGTTACGTATATATTGCTGCACTTGGTAGAGATGTAAAAGGTTATGACGTTTTTATGTGCAGACTTGGCTGATTTTATTTGTACCTTAGGTATCAGTTGGATCTATGCAAGAAAGCATTAGAAGAGAACATAATCGTGTATTTAGAGACAGGCTGTGGCAAAACTCACATTGCCGTGCTTCTTATATACGAATTGGGTCACTTGATAAGGATGCCACAGCGGAGGGTATGCGTCTTTCTTGCACCTACAAATGCCCTAGTTCATCAGGTAAGGTTTCTTTTTCTTATGGAATCCCACTTAATTTTGGATGATTTGCAGAGCAGTTTGATCTTACCTGCTTTGGTTTGATAATGTGCTTTGCAACCATCAATTTTGGGTCTTCTGATCTTTCTTTACCATATTTGTAAATTTAAAGTTAAAAAAAGGAATACAGAGTTGTTGGTTTGAGAGTTGCATGGTGACCAATAGGAATGTTTGCTGATAGATTTTGACGAAATTTAGGTGTTAATTCTCAAACTTGACCTCTCTGTTGGCTACGATATTGAATAAAATGGAATTACTTTTGTAGCAAGCTAAAGTCATTGAAGAATCTACTGATTTCAAGGTTGGGGTACATTGTGGAAGATCCAACCAGTTGAAGAGCCACAGTGATTGGGAAAAAGAGATTGAACAGCATGAGGTAGCTATCCAATTCAACATGCCTTAGTCTTGTTCAGGTTGTCCTATGATAAAGCATAGGTTACTTTGAAACAATAAAAATTCAAAATCGGTGCATTGTTAGATACTACTCTATTAGGTTGATTTAGTTATCTACTCTGTGCGTTGTTAGATACAAAATTCCTTTGTTTCAGAAGAGAAAAGAGGAATACTTTTCTTTTTTCCATTCTAGCCTTTTGCGATATTGTTTGTTCTTGGAATGGAACTAACGGCTACCATATCTGAACTTCATGATTGTTCTTTAATTTCATTTTGATCTGATATTTTACAGGTTCTTGTCATGACGCCTCAGGTACTGCTGAGCAATTTAAGTCACAGTTTCATCAAGATGGACTTTATTGCTCTTCTAATATTTGATGAGTGTCACCATGCACAAACAAGAAGCAACCATCCTTATGCACAAATCATGAAAGTGGGTGGCTATATGAGCTCTTATTGGTACTTGTGCATGTTAACCTGCATTAACCAAAGGCTACTGATTCTTCATTACTTTCTATCGTGACAATTCTTTTAGGTCTTCTACAAGGACAAGGATATAAATCTTCCCCGCATATTCGGCATGACTGCATCTCCAGTTGTGGGAAAAGGTACTTGTATGCTTCTTATCATGGCAACAAAGCACATGGATATTAAGATGTCTGAAGTTACATTTTTTTACTTTGGGGGGGTTCATTTGAAATGTTGCTAAACATGAAAAGAAAAAAATCCGTGTCCTTGATGGCCACTGGATCTATGGTGCTTACACCTTATGTAGGGAGAGAAAGGAAATTAGACAGAGGATCATTCTAAAATTAGCTAGGTATTTACACCTTATACTTCTTATGTGTGGTTATGTTGCTCATAGGTAAGATTATTGCTTCAGCAGCATATAGTTGTATGGTTTTTCTATTTCTTGAGAAAGTTATCTATCAGGTGGCTCTGGCCTATAGTGATGTCAACCTTAATTAAGTTTTTTCATGCATGTTTTGTCTTTCAGGTGCATCTAATCAAGGAAATTTGCCAAAGAGCATCAATAGTCTTGAAAATATGCTTGATGCCAAGGTAGGTTGTGTAACTGTCAGTTCAAGGTCTTATTATATTCAATGCTTGCTTTTCATTTTCTTAATTTAATGATTGTGTCAAACTTCTCTTATATAGTTATGGGGGCAGAGCTAGGAAAACAATTCACTGGGGGAAAAATATAAAGATTATTGGGGGCAAAACTTACAAATTTTTATTAGTATTGATTGTTCTACTAATTTTGTTAATCCTACGCATGGATACTAGGCTATGAGTGATCTAGCGTAAAAATGATCCTTATTGGTTGAGAGAGCAGTGAACCTGTGGAAGTACCTGAAGTTCTACTAATTTAGGTGCTTTTTTCTTATTTCATCCATGTTCATATGCACAATCAGCGCAGGGTTTATTTTCTTTACAATGTAGTCCTTTTTTGGGCAAGTTTCTCATTTTTAGGTATGAAGGATTCTCTGTTACTACTCTTACATTGTTCAAACAGCTTGTCTGGCTATGTTCATGTTAGCCTAAATGGAGTCCATGTTGAATTTTCCCTAATGTTTCTTTACTTTATAACTTCCAATGTAGGAAGCTTGGTTTATCTATTGTTAATGAAACTTTGCAGAGTCGAGCAGAATATTCCAAAGCGTAACTTTTATCAACTACCAATTTTCATTTCAGACTGGTTTTTGTGAGAAATGTTAAAGGTGTATACTTGCTACACATGCTCTTTATACTGGCTTCATAGATGTGCTAAAAAAATTTCTGCTGAAAAGAGGAGCTATCAAATCTCTGCTCCAAGATAGAACCATCCTCAAAAAATATTGCTGCATATCATGAATTGGCCTGTGATTTTATGTGTACATGAAGTTATCATTAATTTTTTGTTAAATTCAGCTTGAGAATTCTCATCATTGAAGGCTTTTAGCTATTCTTATTAAAAGTTGAAGGATATGCAAGATGGACAACATTTTTTGTCTACCTTGTTCTTTGTTTGTTTAGATGGATTTGAAACTGCATATAGCAGTGTTTCACCTTGATTTGTTGAATATGTGTTATTAAATGTTGTTTGGTGTTGAAGCTCTGAAAGTCATATCCTAACTGTGAAGAGGGATATGAGTTCTGATTGGGATTCTCTTCATAGTTTGCTTCCACAATTGCTGGGCATGCAGTCAAGCTGAATTTTATATCTGGGTTAATTGTTGGTGATATTTCCGTTTGTAGGTTTATTCAGTTGAGCATAAGGAAGAGTTGGAGAAATACGTAGCATCTCCTACAATTAAAGTATATCCATATGGTCCTGCAGCACATGACGGAAATAGCCCCTTAATGGTTTACCGTACTAAACTGGGGGATATTAAGCAGCAGGTGCTTTATTGTTCTTGTTATGGTTTTTCAGTTCTTACAATTTTTGTTTTTTGATTCAGAATGTGTTTACATGCCACTTCTTTTTCAACTAGAACAGTGCATATCAGACCTTGGAAACAAGGTGGATGATTATCAAATCATTAGAATCCGAAAAAAAGCTCTTAGACGGATGCATAGTAATATGATAACTTGTTTGGAGAAACTTGGCCTGTGGGGAGCAATACAGGTAAGTTCTTGTGGCATCGTATCAAAATGTTTCTTTCTTATTGTCAAGAAACCATTGAACGTAGAAGTCTGAATTTATCAAGTGAATGGTTAATCTTAGTCATATGTACTAATTCTATTATACTTCCCCACAGAAGACAGTGGGGCAGCAATTTAGAAAGTTTACACACATCATACCTTGTGTTATATTCATTTTAACACGGGACTACGTTTTTGTAATTTGAAGTTGAGTTTTGGTGTCGTCTTTCTATTTGTTTCTTTGAGGACCAAATTTCTAGAAGTTTTATCTTGCATTCTGACTTTTAATATCTCCATTATTTGTATTGAAGGCCTGTCAAATACTTTCAATTGGTGATGACTCCGAGAGGAATGCCTTAATTGAAGAAGGAGGGACTCCTTGCAATAGATATCTAGCTCAAGCAGCAGATGTGCTTTCTGCTGATTGCACAAAAGGTAAGAGGATATATTAATAGAAGAACTTTTGCAATCTGTTTACCAACTTGCATTATACTCTCCAATCTGGATTTTTCCAGACTTGGTCAATGGGACCAGTGGTCTGATATGATTGGGAAACCCAACAACCAGATGGTTGACATGTCCAACTCTATCAACTTATTAAAACTTGATCAAGAATGTAACTAAGCTCACTGGTATGGTAGTTTTCCTTATGGCTATGAGACTGAAGCCTAGGAGAGAGAACGATTTTTAGGATTGCATCCCTTGCCACCCCAACCAAGTTGCTAGCCAGAGATTCTACAGCCCCATTAGGTCATGGTTGTCTTGGAAGAAAATATTAACAAGATAGCTATTCAAGCAAATTGAGAATGCTTCACTTTTGGTGTTTTTGGTCTTTCAAACGTCTACAAGCACTACAACAAGGATAGAATTTCAAGTTACCATATGATCTCTGGGTCATATCAGCATTTTTCTTGCTGAAACTTTAACTTTATCAGTGTAAGGCAGCATTAGCATGTACAAACTGTTAACTTTGAGTTTAGGAGTAAGGCAGGATATATTGAACAATCAACTACTGTAGAAGTCAAATTTGGTGGTTCATCCAGTATGGGAGTTGTCAAGCACAAAATATGTGGAATCCAATTTGTTTGTTGACTTACTTATTGCATGAAATAAAAACAATTACTAATTGGCACTTTATGCTTAATTTTTCAATTTTAACATTTGAACCAACTTTATTGTTAACCTGTCTTGTTATTTATGTTCATCTTGTTGTGGATATTCTTGTAGATGGCATTGCATTTGATCTATCACATGCAAAAGTTTTAAAGGAGCCCTTTTTCTCAACAAAGCTTTTACGCCTTATTGGAATTCTTTCGACTTTCAGGTTTGTGTGTTTATTTCTGTCTTTGCAAATCGATGTTAAACAATTTTAGGATTCCAAAATATTAGGTTTTACCTTTATTCTTTTTAAACTACCTGTTGATTTAAATTTCATAAAATTTCCATACGTGATGTTTCATTCTTTGCGTGTTGACTTGGCCTTTTCTTTTCCCAGGGTACAACCAAAAATGAAATGTATAATATTTGTGAATAGGATTGTGACTGCAAGATCCCTGACATGCGTACTTCAAAATCTTAAATTTTTAGCATCATGGAAGTGTGATTTTCTTGTTGGAATTCACTCTGGACTGAAGAGTATGTCACGCAGGACCATGAACAACATTCTTGAAAATTTTCAGACTGGAAAGGTAAGACTCTGAATACTACTAAGGTGTCAATTGTTGACAAGTCCTTAGAATTTACACATGTTGAAGTCACAAGAAATCAGGGAAGATTTCAGTCTCCCTAAATTACTCCTTATTAGGAGGTAGATTTGCCTCCTTACCTTATTTTGTATTTACTCCTAATTTAGAACATCATTGTATACTATATATGGATGTAATATTGTATAGGAAGAGGATGAGAAAAACAACAAATAAAGAAGAAAGTTACTGTGGACGTAGGTCTCATTGACCGAACCACGTAAATCATTTGTGTTTATTTTCTGTTTTCCTTCTAAACCACATGGTATCAGAGCAGGCTTGATCATCGTCTTCAATGGCCGACACTACCAGCGATAGCTTTGTTCCCTCTGAAGCTCTCGATAGTGAGAGGGAGGTGTCTTCTACCGTAAATCCAGCAATTATGGAATCATCATCCTTAACCTCTCAGTTGAAAAATTGAATGGAAAAAATTACAGAGAGTGGGCTCAATCTATGCGGCTGGTGATTGATGGAAAGGGAAAATTAGGTTACATTACAGGAGAAGCAAGGAAATCCACTACTGCGGACACGGCGGCGTTACAGTGATGGCGGTCCGAAAATTCGTTAGTCACCGCTTGGCTAGTGAACGCGATGCAACCCACCATCGGAAAAGCATACCTGTTCTTGCCGACGACGTGCGACATTTGGGAAGCCGTGCGGGAGACATACTTAGACGCTGAAAACTCCTCTCAACTATTTGAGATCAAGACTCGGTTGTGGGGACTGAAACAAAGAGAAAGAGAAGTGACTGATTATTACATGGAAATGGTTGGACTTTGGCAAGACATTGACTTAAGTTCAGATGAGGCATGGTAGTGTCCAAACAACAGTATATAGTACAAGAAGAAGGTGGAAAATGAGCAAGTATTTGAGTTTGAAGATTTTGAATGAATTAATCTTCTTATTTAAAATCAGAATTCATTCAAAATCAGAATTGGTACATGATATATATTCGCACTTCTACATAACTAAATAAGGAAACTATCACCTATAAAATAGTAACACAATAAAGACTAATAAAGGCAATTGATGAATGTGTTGAACATAATTTGTATTCACTATATTTCTGTACATAGGAACAAGGTTTATATACAAACTTCCTAGGACTATTTAGGAAATAATCTAGCTATTAACTATAGGAAATCTCTCAATTATACAAGAGATTATAGGAGAAATTATAACAATATCAATACAAGATCAATGCTAATATCTCTAGTCAAATATCTCTAGTCATCACTCCCCCTCAAGTTGGTGCATAGATATCGCACATGCCCAACTTGCAAACAAGGTTATGAAACTGTTTGTTGTAGAGTCCTTTGGTGAAGACATCTGCCATTTGTTCATTTGACCCCACATGGAATAATTGCAGAAAGCCATTCACAAGTTTCTCCTTCATGAAATGTCGATCAATTTCTATGTGTTTCGTCCGATCATGCTGAGCAGGGTTATGAGCTATGCTAATGGCAGCTTTGTTATCACAGTAGAGAGATGAACTTCCTTCATCCATCAATTGTAATTCATTCATCAACTTCCTTACCCACAATAGTTCGCACACACCTTGAGTCATGGCTCTATATTTGGCTTCTGCACTGGATCTAGCAACTACATTCTGTTTCCTGCTTCTCCAAGTGACTAGATTTCCTCCTATAAGCGTACAATAACCAATGGTTGACCTCCTGTCATCTGGAGATCCAGCCCAATCAACATCTGTAAATGCTTCTATCTTAAAATGGCCATTGTTAGTAAACATTAGGCCTTTTCCTGGAGCAGACTTTAGATAGCGCAAAATGCAAAACACAGCTTGTAAGTGTGGTTCTTGTGGATTATGCATGTACTAACTTACCAGACTAACTGCAAATGCGATGTCTGGCCTAGTGTGAGAAAGATAGATGAGTCTCCCAACTAAACTCTAATATCTTCTCATGTCTACTGATGTACCCATTCCTACTTGCAATTTGTGATTGCTTTTGATGGGAGATTCAGCTGGTTTACAACCCATCATTCCGGTGTCTTCTAATAAGTCTAGGGCATATTTTCTCTAGGAGATAAAGATTCCTTTTCTTGATCTAGCGACTTCAACTCCCAAGAAATATGGCAATTTTCCTAGGTCCTTAATTTCAAATTCTTGAGCAAGTAGTTTCTTCAGCCTCGCCATCTCTTCTGTATCACTTCCAGTTACAATAATGTCATCAACATAGACAATAAGAAGCGTGATCTTACCTTGGGAGTGCTTGATAAATAAGGTATGATCCGCATTACTCTGTTGATAGCCAAAGGAGATCATAGCTCGATTGAACTTTTCAAACCATGCTCATGGTGATTGTTTCAGTCCATACAAGGCCTTTTTTAACCTACGAATTTTCCCTTGTGTCTTCTCATATTCAAACCCTGGAGGAATCTCCATATACACCTCCTCCTCCAAATCCCCATGAAGAAATGCATTTTTAACGTCGAACTACTGTAAGTCCCAATCCAAGTTAGTTGCACACGAGAGTAAATTCTGATTGTATTCATCTTAGCAACAGGAGCAAAGGTTTCTTGATAGTCTACTCCATATGTTGGATTAAAGCCTTTAGCTACCTATCTCACCTTGTAACTCTTAATGGATCCATCTGGCTTATGCTTCACTGTGAATACCTATTTGCAGCCAATCGTCCGTGTTCCTTTTGGAGCAGTGACAAGTTCCCAAGTCTCATTTTTTGCTAGGGCCTTCATTTCTTCAATCATAGCTTCTTTCCATTGGACAATTTGCATTGCTTCTCTCAAATCTTGTGGAATAGACACAGAAGAAATAGACAAGACAAAGGCTCTATAGACAGGAGATGGTGATTCGTATGTAACAAAGTTAGAAATTGGGTGCTTGGTGCAACTTTCAACACCTTTTCGAAGAGCAATCGGCTTATCTCAATCATCAGATAAATCATATTCTAGCTCACCAGTGGTTTCGAGGGAAGAGGACAGCATTGACATAGACTGCATGATGACTTTTTCTGTTTTATCTTGCCTTGAGTATGTCTCTAAGTCTGCTCTATCTAACCACTGACTTCGATCCTCTTGAACAAAACTAGTTGCCTCTCCCTGAATTGTTCTTCCTCCTTGGATCACATTATCTCTAGAGTCAAGCAACACTGTCTTCAATCTCATTCTCCCCTTGAAGAGGAGTTGAGGATGTGATGAAATAGGACTCATATTCCAAAAAAGTGACATCCATACTTATTATGCATTTCTTAGACAGGGGGTGATAACATTTATATCCTTTTTGTGTGGGAGAATATCCAACAAACACACATTTCAAAGCTCTTGGCTCCAACTTGCCAACATTCCGAGCATGAACAAAGCAAACACACCCAATGACTCTTGGAGGTACAGTATAAGAGTTTGTACCTTGTAATATTTCAACAGAGCTTTTACAATCTAAAATTTGAAGTGGCATTCTGTTGATAAGATAGGCGGCTGAAAGAATTGCATCACCCCGATATCCCTTTGGAAGATTCATTGTGAACATGAGTGATCACACAACCTCCAGAATGCGTCTGTTCTTTCTTTCCGCAACTTCGTTTTGTTCACTTGTATAGGCACAACTAGGTTGACATATTATTCCATTAAAATCTAGATAAACACGAAATTTGCCATCCGTATACTCCATTCCATTATCTAACCGTAAGATCTTAACTCTAGCATCACGTTGAGTACAAATCATTTTGTGAAAAGATTGGAAGCGTGAAAAAATTTCATTCTTGGTTTTCATTTGATAAAAGCACGTCAATCGGGTGCAACAATCAATAAAGGTCACAAACCATCTATGGCCAGAAAGAGAGAGAGTTTGAGTAGGACCTCAAACATCGGAGTGAATGGTCATAAAAGGAACATAACTCTTATTATTTGATAAATGATAAGAACGTCTAGTGTGTTTAGCAAGTTCACATGCTTCACAAAACAAAGAATTAGAAGTTCTTTTAAACAAGTTTGGATCAAGTTTTGCTAGAACAAAAAATGAGGGATGTCCTAAATGACTATGCCATTGTAGAATTTCCTTATTAATCACATCTTTTCCAACAAACACTTGATGTGCAACTGTCGGGTGCTCTTCTTCCAAGACATATAAGCCATCCTGTAGTCTACCAGTTTCAATCCTCTGCCATGTGTGAAGGTCCTGAAGAACACAATAGTCAGGAAAAAATTCAACTTTGCAATTAAGGTCCTTAGTGATAGAATTGACAGAGAGAAGATTAATAGGAAAACAGGGTACATGAAGCACTGAGGATAGGGTAATATTGGGAGTACAGTTAACAGAACCTGTACCAGATATGGAAGTAAATGACGCATCTGCTATTCTAATGTTATCCCTGTTGTTTCCATGAGAGTATATTAAAAATTTCTTTTGAGAGCCTGACATATGTCTATTAGCTCCAGAGTCTATAATCCAAGGATTATCTTTAGAATTGTAGTACTCAATGCCTGATTTGGCAAGGTTTGATGCACCAACTGTGGAAGCAGAGTCTATTTTTGAGAGAAGCTGTCTTAATGCCTGAAGTTTTTCGTTGGATAATCCCCCAGCTAACGATGTTTCAGACACTTCATTTCCATCAGCCAAGTGAGCCTGACCCTGACCACTGAACCGCCTCGTTTTCCACGACTCTGATTAGGCCTTCCATGCAATTTCCAACACGTTTCTCGAGTAGGTCTTGATTTTCCACAGTAATCACAGTGTAAGTGATCCTTATTAGATGAGGTATTTGCAGATTTCGGCTTTTCAGTAGAACTTGCTACTAATCCTGCTTTTTCAATGATAGGTGTATGTAGCATAACATTTCACCTACTTTCTTCTTGTTGTTCTAGAGAATGTGCAAGTTGAACAGAAGGGAAAGTATCTTTTCCAAGTATCGTACCTCGTATATGATCATACTCTGGGTTAAGACCTGCTAAAAAATCAAATACCTGATCTTCGTCTATCATTTTTTGGAATTTAGCAGTGTCTTTTGAGCATTCTGCTTGAAAGTCCTGATAATAGTCTAACTCCTACCACAACCCACATAACTCCGCAAAATACTATGATACAGTCATATCTCCTTGCTTCGAGTTTGCAATTTACTATGAATATAAAAAATTTGAGCTTTATTACCTATTTGAGAATAGGTCAGAGAAGCAGCTTTCCATATCTTTGCTGTTGTGTCAAGTAGTAAGTATGTCCGAGCAATCTTTGGCTTCATTGAATTGATGAGCCAAGACATGACGAGAGAATTCTCGAACTCCCACTGATTGTAATTAGAATTATTGACGTTGAGTCTCTTACTGTCATCATTGATATAACCCTGTAATCCTCTAGCTTTGATGAACAACAAACAGGATCTTTACCAAGCAAGATAATTAGTTCCATCAAGTTTTACAGGACTGATTTGAAGTGAAGGATTGTCGGAACTCGACATAATTACCTTCTTTCCTTCCATCTTCTTTACGCAGTGTTTGGTTGATGTCTTCGTTGGTGGAAACAGATTACAGGGACACAAATCCTGTGCTTGGCAGTGTTTGCTTGCTGTCCCAACCTATTTTTGTTTCGTCTCTAGAGCACAGGGATAGAAATTTTTTGTTTCTTCCAAGATTGTGGTACAAGATTTCTTGTCCCGAGGACAGAAACAAAACACATAAGCAACTTCCAGAAATACCCCTCCCCCCACATAAACGATTTTTTTATTCTTAATTATATCATCATTATTATTATTATTATTATTATTATTATTATTATTATTTCTTATTATTATAAATTTTAAACTTCTTCTTCTTCTTCTTATTATTCTTATACGAAATTAATTATCTTATTATTATTATTATTGATTTATTATTATCATTATTATTATTATCATTATTATTATTTTCATCATCATCATTATTATTATTAATTATTGTTATTATTATTAATTATTATTATATATTTTTTACTTATCATTATTATTATTATACAAAATTAATTTTCTTATTGTTATTTTTATTATCATTATTATTCATAATTAATTTTCTTATTATTATTGTGATTATTAAATTCCTTGTTATTATTAATTTTCTTCCTCTTCTTTTTCTATCATTATTATTATTATTATTATATGAAATTCATTTCTTATTGTTATTGTTATTATTATTATTTGTTAACTTTTTTACTAATACAAATCATTCGTTTTAAAATAACCAATGAATTACATATTTCCAATCATATTATACTGGAGGGGTATTTTAGTCATTGACACTGTTTTTATGTTCTGTTAACTGCAACCAAACATATTTTTGTCCTCAAGATAGAGACAGTTTTATCTGTTTTGTCAATCACAACCAAACACCTCAGTGCCTCCAATTTTTGTTCTGTTCTGTCTCCAAATTTTTGTTTCGTTCCATCTCTGCATACTGGAGATAGTAACCAAACGCAACGTTAGTGTTACTTAGGACAACCAACAAAAAATTGCCAATAGAGTAAATAGAAACTGTTCAAAAAAAATGTGCTTCTGGTATATGGGGAAAAAATACCAGATGGACAGAAACACAAAATACACCGAGGAGAGGCAAGGAAGCAAGGGTAATGGCAGAAGGTAAGGGTATGTTTGACACCACCAGAGGAGAGGCAAGAGGCCGGTGACCCTGATGGAGAAAGAACAGAGATGAAATACTGGCCGGAGGGTGGCGCGTGGTGCTCACGTGAGGTGACAGCAGAGAGCCTGTGGCGACGCATGGCGGTGCAGTTGATGTCGCGTCTTTCACAGTGGAAGTCGTTGTTCATAGCTGAAGCAATCTAGGTGGGTGGTGAGAAGAAAAAACACGTTGCTGTTTGGGTGAGTACACACTCAGCCAATGAAGAACAGCTGGAAAAAAAAGGAATAGTCACTAAATCAAATAGGGCTCTGATACCATGTTGAATGTTGAGAATAATTTGTATTTCTTATATTTGTGTACATAGGAGCAAGGGTTTATTTATAAATTTCCTAAGACTATTTAGGAAGTAATCTCTCTATTTAATAATCTCTCAATTATAGGAGAGATTATAGGTGTAATTATAACAATATCAATGCTAATAATACAATATCAATTCCTAGGACTATTTAGGAAGTAATCTAGCTTTTAGTTAACTTCATTTTGTATGCAAAGTGAGAGCCAGTTAAAATCTTGATGCAAGCGTGTAGCTAGGAGTGAGGTTCATCTCCTAAATCTTCACTTAGAAGATGGTCTAACAATCCTTGCTGCACGTATACTTATAAAGTATTATAGGTTAAATACATGCCTCAAATATATAAGTTGGCTACGTTTACCAAAAAAGAAATATATACTTTGGATTTATAAAAATGTTAGGGATGTTGCTCTGACATTCATGCAGTTGGAGAATAAGATGCCTTGTGTAGATGTTCTCTGATGATGTTAATATACGATATACATGTGGGAGGTAGTAGGTGAAAACCAGAATGAATTGCAACCATTTTAAATTATTGACTTTGACTTTGTTTGCAACGTACTTTTTGCTTCTAACTTTAGCAGCACCGTTCCTTTACCATGAACAATCTATCAATGTACTGTCTCGTCTGCTCATGTTCATAAAGTATTTTGTTTTATGCTTTTCAATGACAACTTTAGTCATCCTGTCCATTGTAATTCTATGAAAATCCCATCTTATAATTCTCATTTTATTGCTTAATTGCTTATTTAGCTTTACCATGCTCCGGTAATCATAATTTGGAGTTCCGATTGTTAAGTGGATTTTCTGTACTTGTTCCAAGCATTAAAAAAGTTGATGCAAATGTTTTTAATCCTTGCCTTTTCATATTCTCTCTCTTCTTTTGATCTGTTTGCATTAATTTCATTGGTGGTACACTTGTCCCCTTCTTTTCTGTTTTGTCGTGTTTTGAAATGTCTACCAATTCTTGTGAGCTTTTTAGGGAAGTGGCCACACTTTCGCGACTGCAACATCAACATGTTGTCCGTTACTATCAGGTGGAGCTTTCTTTTCCGCTAATTCTGTGTTATAAAGGTAGTAAAATTCCAATCATGTTTCAACTGGCTATATGCAGTTATCATGTTATTAATACACATCATCACAAAGGTATTTCATGATTCCTTATAGGCTTGCAATATACGCTTCACATTATTTCTTAGTTATACCAATTTGATATTGATACAAAACGTCGAGATAATTTAATATACTGCTTTTGTTTTGTTTGTAAAAGAAGATTCAATAGTAAAAAATTCAGTCATATTCTACTTGAAGGAGAATAAGATTGATATTGAGTTAAAGAAATGCTAGTGCTAATAAATTTTTTAGCCTGTATCGTGGTTGTGATTTTTGTAAAAACCTCCAGGCATGGTTTGAAACAGGAGTTGCTGATTCTTGTGGTGATAGCCTTTGGGGTTCGGGCACTGTAGTTAGCTCCTCTCTGAGCCATAAAGTTGTAAACTCAGCTGATGTTGAGAAAGAGAATAAACTTGAGTCAACATATTTGTATATTCAAATGGAATATTGTCCCAGGTAATGTGTACTTCTCAACTTTGTTTTGCCAATAGTTTTTGCTGAGAAACTTTAATTCTTCTGTATTCTAGTCATTTGCCTCCTTTATTGGCATAAACTTTCTTAAATTTCTGTATAAAAAAGATGAAAAGGAAAAACATGTTTTTTTTAATACTTGCTCATTTTGATGTTGGTAACTCTTTGTTTTGCTTGTGAATCTAGAATGAATTTTCTATACACAAAAATCCCTTGAATTTGGTTTTGAAATTATTAGATTTGATGGATCTTTTTCTCAGTTTCCAATGTGGATATAAAACATTTTTTCTTCCTTGTGTTGGTTGCTCCTGTGCTTTTAGCTTTCATGATCTTGTGCTCCATTTCTGTAGGCTCAATTGATCCTTCACTCCCTTATTATCCGCAAATAAATATGAAGGATATAGAGATTTCTGATCTATAAAATTGCTGTATATTCTGGCTAATCCTTTTCTTTTTATGGTTTGAAGGACTCTCCGCCAGGTTTTTGAATCATATAACCATTTTGATGAAGAATTAGCATGGCACTGGTTTCGCCAAATTGTTGAAGGCTTGGCACATATACATGGACAAGGCATCATCCATCGGGATTTAACCCCTAACAATATCTTTTTTGATGCTCGCAATGACATCAAAATTGGAGATTTTGGTCTTGGTATGATTCAGATCTTCTAATCCAATTATTCTTGCCTTTTCATGACTGTTTGAAAGGTATCGCCTAAAGACAAAAGAAAGGAAAAAAGTCTTCTTGATTGTGTGATGTGTCAATGGATGAAATGAGTTTGAGGAAAGTTAGTTTCTATATTTATGCTATGAGACGCAGTCTAAATTTACTAAGGACTAGGTTTTGTAAGATTCCAACCTGTAAAAGGTGAAATGCACTCTTTATCTTCCTCAAAGGAGTTTGATGCTAATGCTTTGTTTTCTTGGGTGGGTGTTGGAAGGTTTAAGGTTTTTACTTCTGCTGCGGGGTACAGCTTTAAAAACTTGTGAACTCCATATCCTGGGTTGAAAAATTGTTTTATAAACCTGACTGGTCATTGCAAAATTGCTTCCCAGAAAAGTTCCTGCATATTCTTTTTTTTTTCATCTCCATTTGTCGAGTTGCTTGAAAATATTCTGGAAGTTAATATTGTTGGTACTTCTGCTTAGTTGTTTGATGAGGTTGAATCTCTTAGATTGTTGAGTCGCAAAGTGTCTTCTTATTTTGCCACTAATGGCAGTAATGCCTTCATGGTATTTTAACCCTTGTGGATAAGAGCAATGGAAAACAAAAAATCCAAGCTGAAAAATGGTGAAGTGAGATAACATGGTAGTGTCACATGATGATGATAAGCTTTTACATGATATGGTTTTGGATTTCACGAGGAGACTTTGGGAACCCTTTACTAATAGTATGCAATTTGCCTCCCACATTATCCAAGATAAAAGTTGACATTCTCATCTCATTATTTTCTTGTTTCAGCTAAGTTCTTGAAGTTGGAACAACTAGACCATGATTCCACTTTGCCTTTAGATAGTACTGGGTTTTCAGTTGATGGTACTGGTCAAGTTGGAACATACTTCTATACAGCTCCTGAAATTGAGCAAGGTTGGCCAAAAATAAATGAAAAGGTCAAAGCATCTGCGAATTTTTCCTGTACCAAAGTTTTATTTAGCTCCAGTGTTGATGTTCTATATCTTATTGTCATCTAAATCTAAACCTTCTTTAGCCCATTTTGTATTTCAGGTAGACATGTATAGCTTAGGAGTTGTTTTTTTTGAGTTATGGCACCCTTTTGGAACAGCCATGGAGAGACAAGTTATATTATCTGACTTAAAACATAAAGGAGAGCTTCCTTCATCATGGGTTGATCAATTTCGCGATCAAGAAACTTTGATGAGGAAGTTAATGTCCCCAAATCCATCTGATCGTCCATCCGCTGTAGATCTCCTGAAGAGTGCATTTCCTCCCAGCATGGAGTCTGAGTTGCTAGATAGTGAGTTTTTCTTTTGGGATTCATATTTTTGTAGAGAATCTATACTTTCCATTCTTATATTATTGTGAAGATGCTTAATTTAATTTGATTGATTTTTTTTCCTGATCATATTTTCAGATATTCTTAGAACAATGCACACTAGTGAGAATAATAGTGTGTATGATAAAGTTGTAAGTGCTATTTTTGATGAAGAGGTCCTAGACAAAAGCATCCCTTACCAAGACATTGGTATTTTCTGGAGAGGTAGAAACGATACTTCTGCCATCCAGTATTTGGACTCCAACACTAAGCTTCGTGATTATGTTGTTGAGTTCACCAGGGAAGTATTCAGATTACATTGTGCCAAGCATCTCGAATTCTCATCCATGCGCTTGTTAGATGATTGCCCAGATTTTAGTAGGTCTGGCTTCTTATCCAAACTTTCAGTTTCCTTTTCCTTTCCTTTCTTGCCAAATGTTGTAGTTCCCTAACATTTTTATTTTTTTTATAAAGGAACACAATCAAACTTTTGACCTCTGGGGGAGATTTGATTGAGCTTTGTCATGAGCTACGCCTGCCCTTTGTTTGTTGGTTTTGTAAGAACTTGCTATTGGACAGAGAATTCCAATCACAGCGAGTAGTACCTGTACAATTTTCTCTTTCATTTACATCTCCTTTACTTGCTTCCACCTGTTTCTAGTTTTCACTTCATAGAATTGGTATGACTGACAATAGATTGTCATAATTAAAAACGTTATGGTTGTTGGTAGCTTAAGTTAAGATGCTTGAATTTTTTTTCAACATTTTATTGTAACTTAAAGTGTCTTGAAAAACTTAATAGAAAATGTATGTTCGCTTTGATTGGTTGGTGGAGTTTGGATTGCTGTCAATCAACAGCTTTTATAAGTTTTTACAGCCATACTGTTTGTTTGGCTTATTTCTTGAATACATTTGGTATGGTCTGTACTTATTTTGGCTTGTTATGTTTGATCTCATAGGATCCATTCAAAATCTAGCAGCAGACAGTCAAGAATTTCACCTTTTATTGTTCATTTATCAAGGAAGTTTATGTTATTCAATTGATTCTGGATAAGTGTACATCTTGTTCTCACAAGTGTTATACAGACAAAATCTTAAATGCATTGAGGTGGAGGAATCCTAATTTGGTTGGACGGGAAGTCATTATAAAGTCATTCAAACTAGATTCATCTTCTTTTAGCTGTTGTAAATGAAAGCCAAATGTTGCTTGGAGTGATAATATCGATTAAGGATATGTGTGCAACTTGTTACAATTGAAGAGCATATATAAAACTGCCTGTTGTAAATGAAAGCCAAATGTTGTCTTGTAGTGATAATATTGATTAAGGATATGTGTGCAACTTGTTACAATTTAAGAGCATGTATAAAACTGCCACTTAACATCTTGGAAAAAGAAATTCATAATCCATGAGTATGACGGATATGTTGATTTATGTACCAATTAGACATCTCATAGTTGGCAAACTGTTAAGGAGGTGTTATAATGCATAGAATGACTAAACTATTTGAAATATTAAGTGTCATTTGCTTATTACCTCAGATTGTTGATTCACTTTTTTGATTGCTGATCATTTTCGTAAAGCAGCTTGGATTTATCCATCTCGTGCTTCTTTTGTTGTAGGAAAGTTCATTCAAGAGGTATGAAGTGACACACGTTTATAGAAGATCAGTTGGCCATTCACCCCCAAATCGCTATGCACAGGTTTTAATTCTTTAATGACCTATGCTGTGTCATTTGCTATAAGGATAAAAAAAGGAGAACAAGTGTGAAGTAGCAGTGCTCTTTTTTGTTTATTTTCTTGACGAATTTGGTTAAAATCATCTTTGACATTCTTTCACAGGGTGATTTCGACATTATTAGGGGTGCATCTGCCTTGACAGAGGCAGAAATTACCAAGGTGCTATTTGCTTTTATCTGATTGTCTCAGCTATCAATGAGTTGTAGTTTCATATGGTTGAAAAAGGTTTAATTCATGAGTTTGAATTCAGATTGCATTATGTATAAGATGGATTACTGATTAATATGCAAAGCTTGAAAATTGATCTATTACTCCACAAATAACGACACAAAGTCACTAATGATTATCACGTAAAAAGCCCTTGATTGTCCTGGTTTGTGCTTGTGGTCTAAATATCTGTCTGAAAGGACTTTTTTTTGGTTGTTTTTAGGTGACACTGGACATAACAACACATTTCTTCCACCCAGATGAGTGTCATATTCATGTAAATCATGGGAATCTACTCGATGCCATTTGGTCTTGGGCAGGAATTGAGCCAATGCAAAGACAGAAAGTTGCTGAGGTATATTGTGAATTCACTTGTAAAAACATAACTAATTTGGGCTGTTTGGTTTAGAGATGCTTTTCCTAAATGAAGGTTCTCTCAATGATGGTCCCTTTGCGTCCTCAATCATCAGAACGAGAGTTGAAATGGGTGGAAATAAGGCGTCAACTTTTGCAGGTTTGTAGGATATTATAACTTTTCCTTGCTGGTAGAAGTGTCTATCATTGATTAATACTGTTTGATTGTTATACAAAGATCAGATTGCTTTCTTTAAATTTCATATTATTTTGTTAGAGATAAAGCAAATACAACAATAAAAATTGTTGGTCATGATTTGATGTGAGAATAGATCTTTTATTCACTCAGTGAGATGTGCCAATCTTGTTGTAGGTCCTGATATTGAAGCAAATTTAGTTTCTGATCCTATTCAATCTTATTCTCTTTCAGGAACTAAATTTAGCAGAAGTTGTTGTGAATAGGTTACGAACTGTTGGTTTGAGGTTCTGTGGGCCTGCAGATCAGGCCCTTCCTCGATTAAGGGGAGCCCTCCCAGTTGGTATAGACTTTCAACTGCTTTCTTTTATAGTATGCTGTACATCATTTCAGACATCCTTAACTTTGCTATAACTGCAGATAAATATACGAGGAAGGCACTTGATGATTTGTCAAACCTCCTTATCTATTTGAGAGTTTGGATGATAGAAAAACATGTTTACATTGATCCACTTATGCCACCCACCGAGAGTTATCATAGAGATTTGTTTTTTCAGGTATAAATTCCTGTCTCATTTTCATGCATAAGTAGGCAGATAACTCTCACATGACTTTGAACTGACCTTTTATCATTTACATGCATAAGTGGGCAGTTAACCCTCAAAACTGACTTTTATAACCCTCACATGACTTTGAAATTGACCTTTTTATTAGTTAAAAGTTGATTGTGAAGTGTTAGAATATTATGTGAGCCATTTTGTGGATCTCACCTAACAGCTTAGCTTTTCAAGTTGACTAATTTATTGACATGGTCTCAAAGCTTTATGATAAGTGTCAAGTTCAGACCATGGTAGCCTCATTTTTTGTCGATTTATGATTTGTTCACATGTTATATAAATAGTTCAACCATTTTTTAATTCTCACCTAACGGCCTTATTTTTTGAAGTATGTTAGCCTGGAAGAATATATGGAAGAGGACTGAGATAGTGAGACTGTAGTTGAAAAGGCAAGTACGTGGTGCAAGAGAGAATTTTAATACTGAAGAGTGCAGTTGCACAAGAACCTTAATAACCAATTCTTGGTTGTTTTTAATAAGGGTTAGTTGTTAGACGTACTTTTAGCAATATGACATGAAGTCATCTGGTGTCAGTTAGTATGACTTTATTTTTCCCGTATAAGCTTTTCGGTCAACATTTCAGGCCTTTGGTTAGAGAGCAGTGAGTTCTTGGTGATATTGAGGCTTTAGGAAGGTATTGGTCAAGTATATCAACCATAAAAAGATGGAAGTTAAACTCTACGGAGCAAATGATGGCTGCAACTGACCTTAATACCTTTGGACTTTTGGATATTTGCTATTGGTCTACCCTCTCTCAAAGATCTAGTCAGAAGAATTCAATGTGCTACAATGAAGTCGTTGCTACATCATGACTATTTCTAAATTACAATCCACCTTGGATTATCGTTAGGATGGTGCAATAAATTTGATTTTTGACATGATTGTGTTCACGTGGAAGAGTTTGCCTGAGAAGTAAAAGAGGTTCAGAGAGAGTGATACCAAGACTAAGGTGGAGGGGTGAGTTTATGGAAAAGCAACTGGAAGTGATCATGAAAGTTGCCAAGGATACAGGCATTTGAGCGAGAACACTAGAATAGAGTGGGGAATGGTTTAATTATGGGGAAATGAAGAAGAAAGGAAAGAAAATAGATAACAAAGTAATAGAACCTAAGTGGATTAGGAGTATAAAAGAGAATGTGAAAAGGTATGAAGCTGATGCTAAATTCATAGCCAAATATCAAGCAGTAACAATTTCATAATGATGAAGCTAGCCCTTCTATTTATAATAGTTTAGGAGCTAACTAGAAAAGAAAACAGAAACAGAGACTTATAAGTCAAATAAGATTATAGTTCCTTATTAAAGAATTATAACTTAGATCTACACTGAAGGCATGTTTGACAGAACCACATTAGATTGCATTGCAATGGGTAACATGCTTTTCGTTTTCCCTATTTTCGTATAATTCCATTTAGAATGCATTAATGAATTTTATAGCACTTGCATTTAAATTGTTTTTCTTTGCCATTATCTTAAACACACTTTGTTTGTATGTTGAAGTCCCCACGTTCTTGACATCTAAGTGATTAACTTGTCCTTTTCATGCCTAGTTATATTTGATGGAGCATAATTCTCAATCACTTGGCGAAGGAACTTTGCTTGCTGTTGGTGGCCGCTATGATTACTTGATAAACCAGATGTTGGATCCTGTATGTAGTGCAATAGATCTCGTTTCCTGTTTTCTTAGTTTTCTCTTCTTTAGTCTAAATGCATTATCATGTGTATGTAACTTTGATGATGTTAAGCTATCTGAGGAAATGCTACTGCAATGCAGATGATGCCCGAGGGAGTTTTAAGTCTTTAACCGTTTACTCATGCTAACATATCAAATAAACTTTTGTCATAAAAGCACTTAGATTGCAGCTCTTTTGCTTGCATGTTTATTCAAGTTATTGTTGTGGTTATACATTTATTGGATATGTAGTGTTGATAAGTGTGATTTGTCAAATTTGTCTTATCATTAACCATTCTTGATCCTTGTCCAGAGGCTAAATCCTCCAGGTGCTGTTGGCACAAGCATTGCACTAGAGACAATTGTTGACCGAAAAATGAAAGAGCTAATTGGTCGACAAAAGAAAGGGCTAATAAATCTTCATTCTCCTGTAGATTTGAAGTTTACTGGGTACCAGTTCGTTTTGACCTCACCAGTGTTCATCAATTTCGTCTTACATTCTTAGCTGCTGCAGTCTTAAAAGTACATTTTATCTTTGTGTTTTTTATGCAGAAATGAAGCAACTACCGATGTTCTTGTTTGTTCTAAGGGAGTAGGAGGAGGATTATTGCTTGAGCGCATGGGTCTTGTTGCTGAACTATGGAAGGCTAATATCAAGGTTGGAGGTGAATTTTGTGGTTTGTTTGTTTAAGCTTTGGCTGCTTTTTGCTTACTTGTTGTATACTACTACCAGGCTGAGTTTGTCCCTATACCCGATCCAAGCTTCGCAGAGGAGTATAAATATGCAGAAGAGCATGGTGTAAGATATCTTGTTATAATAACGGATGCCGGTATGTTGCAAACGGATTTTGTCCAGGTAAATAGTGGTCATGTTTGCAGCTAAGTTTTGAAATATCAAAGAAAGCTTTAGAATAGAAAATTCACCAACTTGCAAATTACAGTTAGTTTAGTTTAACATGCTTTAACATGTATTGACGGAATCCACCATTAAATGGCTTCAATTTAAGTTTACAATTTGAAACTCATTCTATCAGCATATTGATGATTGGTATGCTTTTTGTTCTGCTCTAAGATTATTCTGCCATTACATCTCTCGGTTACCCTTAATTTGATCATTGTTCTTTAAACTAATTACTCTCTTTCGGTTTTGTTTATTAAATTTCTTCTAATATTATGCATATGCAACTCATTGGATTAAATAATATTGTTAAGTGTGATATCTCAAGTGGATTAGAAAAAAGGCCTCCTGTTTGTTTACCCTTAATTGTGTTTCCAGAACTGTTTTGCACGAAGTATTGCTAGCAAACACAAACTTACCAAGAATCGGTAACTGCTTGTTAATCCAAAGCCTTGATATTCTTTCATCCACATTCAGCAATGTGGTTGAGATACGCAGCTACCCTTAACATAAGAGAACATTTATCGACTATAACCTATTTAAGTTCGAAGTTTGATTGGACGTTTATTAAAATGTGATCTGACACATTATTATGCCAGGTTCGTCCTCTTGGCTCCAAGAAGGAGAAGGATGTTGAGAGACAAAATCTTGTCAGGTTTCTGTTGGATGCACTGGCACCACCATTGAAGTCAAATAAACCAAGTTGGCAATTGGGATTATGATCCTCAAGCCATTGATCTAAGTTGGTAAGGTGGATTTTGGGTGGTCCATTGCAACTTGAGAAGAAGAGAGGATGACTTGTGACTAGCTTTGATGAAAATGCTCTTGCACGCAAAAATCAGACTGACGAAGAAGAGCATCGAGAAAGATGAGAACACTCAGGGACTTTTGCTCCCGGTGCTCAAGGATGATAAACATAAAAGTGTTTCATCTTGCAGTTTGAGCTCCAACTTACGCATACATTTTCCCCCCCCCTTGGATAACACCCTGAAGCCTGGAAGCTGAATAAACTATCCGGAAGCCTGAAAATTTTGCAGATACAGATTTTTTTTTCTTTTTGTAGGATTTTTTACAAATATGTTTTCACCTTTCCAACCAATGATAGATATATGTATAGGCATGAGCATGATGGATTTGAGAAAAGAAAATTCTATATACAAGTCATTGTTGTACACATGAATTCTAGTTAATAAAGCCTTTGACACGATTTACTGCCATGAGAATGCGTGGTAAGTTATTTATATAGATTCTTATAGCAACAGTACAATATGCCCAAGCCCTATCAATGCTTAAGTTGGATATCAGTGCCATTGTAGGAGTCACTATGTTTTGTTTTAATTGATATTTTGATTAAAACCTATTATACGGTGTAGCTGCGTTGCCCTTATAGCTCAGTGGTAGAGCGTCAGTCTTGTAAACTGAAGGTCCGTAGCTCGATCCTGCGTGAGGGCATAGTGCAGTGTTTTGCCCTGTTCCATTAACATTTTATTCGTGGTAGTATTGCCTATGTTTTATGTCATAAAGACGGAAGCAAAAACACAAGTTCCGCACTTGCACATGTCTTATTTGATAACAGCAAAAGAAATAAGCTGTGACAAGAAGCTTCTGAGTAAACATCATCTGAAAAAGAAACGTCATCTGGCTGTTAGAAAATTTTCATATAAAATGTTTTGGTTACAGAACACTAATAATGGTGCTAGCGGCAGCTCAGCAACATCCACATAATTGCAACCCTCCATACGCTCTTCCTTTTCGTTCTTGTTTTCGTTTCAGGTTTCTACCATGCAAAATGATTCAAAGCAAGCCAAACCCAAAAACCGCAATCAAGAACTGTGCACATGTTTGTTCATTTTCACATCTTTGTGAGGATTTCTTGTGCAATCTTTGCTTCCCGGAGTCACCTCTGTGGGTAATATAGATTACTCATTGCGTTGACTGCTCATAAGCTGTGCAAGAGTTCTCTCTGAGGCTATTGTAACTTTGTCCAATGATGCTTTCTCCTTCCCCCTCATTCTCACACATTTATAGGCCACGCTTGTGATCCTTTTTTGGGCTTCAAGGTCCGCTGGTGGGTTCAGGATTGGGTCTAAGTGTTAACAATGTCATTGAGTCCGAAAAATCATAGACGAGAGATAAATCTCCTTATAGTTAGGAGGGCATGTAGATTACCAAAGTTCAATCAATAAATAAGGAGATTAATGTCTTAAAAGAATCATTGTCTAAGTTCATTTCTAGGAAATAAAAAATTGAATAGCATACTTATGTCCCAAAAAATTTATAATGATAGGCATGAAATTAGTTTCACTCACGGATGTGCATCATCTAATAGCATGACAATTTTTGTGAGAGAAAGTATTTATATGATGAGCTTATGCATAAAACATCATAAGTGATTATCATTTTTGTAGTGATTATGGACATATTCATAAAAATTGCTCTTTGAAATAATGCTTATTAAGTTAACCTAAAAGATATAGGTAGAAAAAGGTATAAGCACTACTCTCTAAGGATCATATGCTTATACAAATACTCAGAATATATTGATTTCTTTACTTTGTAAGTCAATGTCAAGTGGACTCAAATGAATAATACTTGGTATCACCTTCACTAATATCATATGAGAAACAACATTGGTATCTCTAACAATTTATTTTAAAATAAAAACCACTAAGAGCCCTTACATAGGCCAAGTAAGAAGGTTAGTATCAAAAGATTAACTATTAAACTAAGTGATGAAGAAAAGGAGTTAACCATTAGTAGTATGTAAATAAGGTATATTCTTACTTTCATATTGATAACATTTGAGCATATTAACTGGGTATACATATTAAGGGGAAGAAAGCATTGTTAAATACACCTAGGAAGTGAAAGATAGAATGATCTTTGAAATTAATACATAAGAATTATAAGATTTCCATTAAATATTAACAAGTTCCATATCCAACTTTTTCCTGATAAACCATCTTTTACTTTGCTTATTACTCCATGTATAGTTCCCTTCACATCTTAAATATATCAGCTCGAGTTGGCTAGAGCAAGTTCTAGAGTCATTATTATAGTTCTTTAAACTAGTTCTACCATCAGCTTTAGAAGGAAACGAGGTAATGTTAGTCACCTAAAATCATCTAAAGGAAATTTGTGTTTTCATGAATGGCTCTTAAGTTTTCCCTGAAAGGCATTCTTTGAAAGGCATGTTGGTCGCATAGAAAATGTTGTATGCATAAGAAGTTTTTCCTTTAATAGTCTCATTTTTTAAGTGAATAAATTAATTAGTAATCTTTACTTGAACTACCTAAACCATGTCTAGATCAATAGAAATGATTATTCTACATTTGCAGTGGCAATAATGGTTGGTAACAACTGACTAGTTTTTCTTAATAAAACCTAACTTCTTGTATTGATCAACCTTGAGTTTAGTTTTTAAAAGACTTATGAGCATAGGTTTTATTAATTGGAAGTAGTCACATACTATTTTTTTTGGTAAATCAGAAAAACTTTATACAAATATGAAAAAGTTATATACACAGTTAGTGATTTCCTAGAAATCTCTAGCCTACAAAAGTTCCACAAAGGATAAAACCATAGGTACAAAAACAAAGTAGAGAAAGAAACACCACTGTAACACCCCACTCCTGCATGATCCGAACCCAACATCGATGGTGATATCTGAGCCCGAGCCCTGCGAGGATGGCGTGCTACATCACTCAGTCAAAACTCAGTATAATTTTTTTTTGAATACAATCATATGCGCGGAAATCAGTAGGCACTTTGGGCCCACTTAAATTTGAAAACAT
>JANVCL010000001.1:18591002-18602928 GCA_026546855.1 Erythroxylum incrassatum
AAGCTCACTTTTTCAATTATAAAGATGTTACCCACACTACGTGCATACTTAAAAACCCATTTCATGCATTAATCTCCAAATATCATTGTAAAATATTTAACACAACTTACTACATTCACTACTAATTCCTCATTCACTAATCCTGACTTCCAATCAAAGTTTGGGTTCCAACACAATCAATCAAATCAGTAATTTATACGATGAGAGATCTTATATCAAAACCCGATTTTCTATTAGAGTACTTAAGATCTAATTGAAATGTGGGTTGTTTTTGTTAATTTAGAGATTGCAAATTCAATAATTCGATTCAATTAGGGTTTAATGAAGAGCATAATCCACCCTTTGAAATTCTAAGACCAATATCGATTAACTCAAAAGTAATCAAGTTAGCATTTGATGATAGGATAAATCCCTTTTTTCATAATTAGTTAATATTGTGTGATTTTCAATTTGTAAATTGGTTGTGCTCAATTTCGATTACCTTGCATTAATTTAGAGTTTCAATTTTCAATTTGTCCATATTTGATTGATTAATTGTTTGCTCATTTTTATTTTCATTTTAATTACAATTTTAAGCCATAAACAAGTTAGGATTTGATTAGTTCACTAATTCCTTGTGGGATTGACACCTCGTATACTATGCTTATAACCCATGAGTTTGTGAAATATTGAGGTTTTATAAGATTAAAAATTGATCAACAAAAGCCCCTCACCTAAAATTTGCAACATTACAATTTGATGGTCAAAACTTCAACATGGTGAGAAAGACTTAGGTTTAAGTAGTTGGGGATCATAGGCCTTAAAAGAATCATATTTTGAAGCAATTAAGGTTGGTGCTCCACTTTAATAAGTTATTTCCTTGATAGTAGAGTAGCTTACCTAGTAGTCAAGTAATGGACATTAACCAATTGGAAGAATCATGGAATATTTGACAATTATGTGAATAAAAATACCTTTTTTCTTTAAATTCTTTAATTAAGAATTTGTGAATAAGGCAATAGAAGTAAGAACATGGCATGTATACAATAAGCCTTTACTTCTCCAGGCATGGTGTGTAGGATTAAATATGGATGATATAAGGCAAGAAAATATTCCTCTTGAATATTGGACTACCAGTGGACTCAACTATTTAGCAAGTTTCATTGGTAGATGGATCAAGCCACTACTGAAATAATAAAGATAAAGTATGCACGTATATGTGTATTGGTAAGCACTATGACCCCTCTTCTGGATACTATTAATAATTATACTTAATTATCATTTTAATCCTATGGAGCATGTTCTAAAGGTAAGATATGCGTGGAAACTTGAGATACTTAATCCCAATAAAATCTAGCAGCCAACTAGTAGAGTTTTTAAAACAAGGTATTATGATGAACTAGTTGAATTAGATTTATTAGAGGAGCAGTCTATTACTGAAGCTGATTACATTACTAGTGAGATAAATAAAAAGCCAAATAATGAAACAAATAGCACTAGCAAAGAAAGGATTGGAAGCAAACCTAGGGAGGAGTAAACACTGAGTTGTAGACCTATAAGAGATGTTGATTGTCATGATAATCTGGTGGAGGCTAACAAACTTTAGGATGGTAAATCAAAGATAACCGATACAAAAGTTAATCCTAGCTCACCTATCAATGTAGAATATAATGGTGATTTTGATAAAGTAGTAAGGAGAAAGTCAAGCAGGAAGATAAAACATCATACTACCGTTACTAGTCAATAAACATCATCTCTTGGAACATAAGAGGGGCCAATGGTCGCTCTAAAAAACTTTGTTAAGAAAATTCATTCGAGAACATAAACCAGACATCCTAGGCTAACATAAAATAGACATCATAGGTATTTTATAAACTAGAATCAAGCATCCTAATGGCACATTGCTATAGCTACTTCAGCTTTAATGGAAAGAAATAACTAATTACTCTCTTTATATAAATGGGAAATTTTTGGTTTATTATAAAAATATCTTTATATAAGCATTATGTTATTATATAACTAATTAGATGTTCCATGTCAAAGTCATACACAAATCAACTAAGAAAGAAAGATTATTTTATAACTTTCTTGTATGCATACAACTGTGGCTTCTTTAAAGACTTTCTGTGGAGTAAATTAAGGGAGATTGCTACCATTTTAAAGGAGCCCTAACCCATCATAGCAGATTTGAATTTTATTACATAGTTAGAAGAAGATGATGGTGAAAGATCAAGCAAGCAACCTTTTCTTGACCTCAAACAATGTATGTATGATATTCATATGACAGATATGCCTATTAGGGTTTTTTTTACTTGATGCAACAAGAAATAGGGTGACAACCTAATTAGAAAGAAACTTGATCGTAGCCTTGCTAATTTAGAGTGGTTTCAAGTTTTTCCCAAGTGTTTCTCTCTATTCCCTTTCCTAAGTCTATTGAATCACTCCCCTATTATCAATCAAATAAATGAGGTAAAGGATAAAAACTCCTTTTAAATTTAATAATTTTCTCATTAATCTAGCAAGTTTGGATGGAGCCAGTTAGAATGGGGTTAGTGCAAAGTGTTATAGCTCTAAACAGTTTATCTGTATCTAAAAGTTGAAAATTGTTAAATATCATATTAAGATCCTCAATAAAAATAATGTTGTAAATACTCGTCATCTCCTACAAATCGTAAAGCAGACCTTGTATTATGTTCAAGAGGATCTAAGAATTGATCCTTCTTCAGCTAATCTTCGAAATAGAGAAAGGCAAGCTATGAATAATCTCTTTAAAGCCCTCAGTTTTGATTATTCTCTTTAAAGCCCTCAGTTTTGATTATTCACTTATGAAGTAAAGATCTAGAGTGGCTTGGCCTAAGGGAGGATAAATGAACACTACCTTCTTTGACATAATAGTTGTTACTAGAAAATGTATGAATAGAGTTACATCTATGGAGAAGAATAATATACTCATTACTAATCAGAAGGAGTTACTAGAATAGGTTGCTTTATATTTTTCTAAAGTGATGAACTCCCTATCCAATGTTCAATCATTTAGTGACTTAATTAAAGACATTATAGGTAGTGGTCTTATACCAAATAAGGTTGACATACTTAATGAACCATTCACCATTCAAGAGATCAAAAATTGTTTAAAGTCATTAAACCATCAGAAAGCTAGTAGGTCAGATGGTTTTAACATCAATTTCTTTATTAAAACATGGCACCTAACCAAAGACATGCTTTTGGATGCAATTATAGAATTCTTTAATAATATGAGTTCACTCAAAGAGATTAGTAGATCCTACATCACGCTAATTCCTAGGTTGAATAAAAGAATTTTATTGATTATATTACCATTATTTATTGTAATTCAATATACAAAGTAATCTCTAAGGTACTAGCTAAGAGATTGAAGAAATTCCTCTGTAATCATATTAATCATTCTCAAGCTACCTATTTACCTGGGAGAATAATGAGAGATAATAGCATTCTATTACAAGATTTGATAAGCAATTATTCAAGAAAGAAAGGGGGCAGGAATTGCAAAATCAAAGTAAATCTATAAAAGGCCTATGATAATATAGATTGGTCTTTTCTGGTTAATATCTGAAGGCTATGAGTTTTCATGTTAAATTTATGGAATGGAATGTAACAAACTTTTTCCACTCCTACTTATCATTTATGGATAATGGAGAGCCCACTAGAGCCATTAAGAATCGCAAAGGAATCAGGCAAGATGATCCCACCTCACCTTATATGTTTGCCTTGGTGATGGAAGTTTTAAAGACACTTATTAAAAAGGTTGTAGCTAAAAATAAAAACTTCAAATTTCATTCCAAGTACAAAAGGCTTTATATCACTAATATAAGTTTCAAAAATGATATTATTCTCCTTTTTAAGGATGATAAGGGCTCAATCACTACCTTTATGGTTGATTTAAAGATGTCTAATAGAATGTTAGGGCTACAAGATAATAGACGAAAGACTTTTTTTACATATTTGGAAAAGTTAGAAACCTTGAGTAGACTATTACAACTATTCTAGTTTTTTTAAACAATTAACTCCTTTCATGTATCTTGGTATTCCCATTGCATTTGCAAAGACTTTATATGAAAATTTTAAGCATCTATTGGACAAATTTCACTCTAGATTAAATAGTTGGAGAACCAAAATGTTATCCTTTGTAGGAAGAGCTCAAACAATATCTTTTGTGCTAAACTTTATCATTATATATTGGGCTTCAAACACAATAATACCTTAAGATATCATTAAGTTCGTAGATAAACCATTAAGGAGATTTTATTGGTATGGAAATTAACCAGGCAGGCATAATATAAATATAAAATGGCCAAAGATATGCTTACCCAATATATAGAGAGGTCTCAATCTAATCCCTCTAAAACCATAAATATGGTGATTCTCACCAAAAAAATTGTGGAGATTAGTAAATGCCAAACAATCCCTCTAGACTAAATAGGAACATGAATACTACATCAAATTTAAGAATATGGCGATATTCAATCTTACTAGCCTATTCTTCTCTACTATGAAAGGGATTATAAAAATTAGAAGCAAAATATGACCTATAGTAGTAAAAACAGTGGGAAATGGCAGGGATTCACATTTTTTGAGTAGTAATTGGACCTTGGTTGGTCCATTATAAAATTTCATTGGAATTTCATCTCTAAGGAATTCTTTGCATCATAATAAAATTATGGATGGGGCCTTTGCCCAAAAGGATAACATTTTCATAAAATTATCCAACCATAATTACATCATAAGATTCCAAACACATCACTAATTATGATTAAAAAGGACAGGAATATTTCAATGAACTTGAGTAATGGAAGATTTATAATTTTTCATTTAGAAAGTTTTACTAACAACCTTAATCTAAAGTTATTTGGTACAAAATTGTGTGATTCAAACATGTACTTCCTAGAGCCTCCATCATCATATGGAAAGCTATTAAAAAGAAGCTACCACGGTGGATAAACTCAATAAATTTCTTATAATGCCTACCATATGTGTTATGAATAGGAAAGCGGTTAAGAACACTTCACATCTTTTCTTTCAATATGAATTCACCATATAGCCATGGTTAATAGTGTTGGAGAAATTTTCATTAGATGATCCACCAGTGGATTGGCAGAATATTATTCATTGGAGCTCAAATATTCCACTAAAGTAGGAGTAACTAGTGTTTTACAATACATTATCCTATATGCTTTTATGTGTTTGGGATGAAACAAATAAACATATTGATAGGTGTGAAATGCATTGTATTTTAGGGTGTAGTTTGATATGTGTTTAGTTGTTTATTTAATTATTTAGTATGTGTTTAGGGTAGAATTGTGTTAGTTCGTGAATTATTTTTTATTCAAGTTTTTTTAAAGGTTAGAACAATCTTTTAAGCTTAAAAATTATGCTTTTGAGGTACCTTGATGTGTTTGCTAGTGTTTTAGGGTCAATATCAAAGAAAGAAGGAGTTTTGAAGACATTTCACATTTGGGTTGAAACAACAGCCCACAATAGTGGCATGTCAGGCTATGATCGTGATAGAATCCCAGGGAATGGCCCACGATCGTGGCCTGCATGCCACGATCGTGACAAAAGGTTCAAATGTAGGTCACGATCGTGGCCTGTGTCGGGCAGACACGTAAACACTCACGAACTTCATGTTTCGAGGGAATTTTTAAACCTTTAAAACCCTGAAAAAGTCCTAGGGTAACCCAAGACATAACAGATTATTTAAAGAATAAGAAAAAGAAGGGCAAGGAGCTTTACATTCAACCACTCTTAGAAACCCTAAAGAGAGAGAAAAAGAAGAGAGAGAGAGAGAGAGAGAGAGAGAGAGAGAGAGAGAAGAAGAAGAAGAAGAAGAAGAAGAAGAAGAAGAAGAGGAAGAAGAAGTGGATCCCGACGCCGCTGTTCCCTAGATCAGGTGGTATCCCAATGCCACTGCCTTTCCAATTTGTCCAACCTAAGTTTCATTTTCTCTTCATTTTATTTTTCGTTTAAACATATAAAGTTAAGATGGATTGTATGAAAATAGATTTTGGGTTCTTGATAATGTTCTGAACTCTCCTTCAGAATTTTACTTTAAGTTAATGTTGATTTAGTTATTTTTTGTGTTTATTGGTTTGGGTATTGTGATTGATTAATGTATTTGCATGTTTTAGTAACAAATTGAGAGGGTGAGCCAGATAAAAATGATTAGATCAGATTAATGAGAGTTAGTCGATTTAATTGACCACTTAATCAATCTAGTAGGTAATTTCATGGAGATAGATCCCGTGCAAGACCCAATTGTTTATTAGAGAGCTTTAGAACTAATTAGAATTGTAGGTAATTTATGAATTGAGAGATTGCAAGTTCATAATTCAATTAGGGTTTATAATTTAGGGTTTAATGGTTACAACTTAAGAGAGAGTAATCAACCCTATGACCATCTAGAACCGACACCCCATAAACACATAAATGGCTAGATTTGCATTAATGATAAGTAAAATCCCCTCTCATAACCTGATTAACTCTCTTGAAGGATTCCCATTGTGACCTGTGTCACTGCTCAGTTTAATTATGTTTTGTTGAAATTTCCTTGTTACAATTCTTGAATCAATTTCTCATATTTACATTCTGTATACACTTGTGTAGTTTTTATTTCTTTTTATTCTTTTCTCTGAGCCTTAGATGACTTAGGATTAGGTTAGTACCCTCCTCGTGGAATTGACCCTTCAATACTACAAAGTACGACCTGTGCACTTGCGATTATTAACAATTTTATAAATTGTAAAACTTGCTCAACACATATATTCAATGATCTTTTTTTGGATTCACTGGAATTTTGTAAGCAAGTATATCAAAAAATTAGCCTACATATTACTGTTGAGTGTCCAACCCTATTTTTAGATTATTGGTGATCGTAGATGGCTTTATGATTCGTGGGAATGACAAACAAGTAAAGACTAGATAGAAAATCCTTATTTGGAGAAATACATAGCACATGGTCGTGTGGATCAGCCATATAAGTCTTTGTAAACATGTGAAGGAATGTGTGAAGATCAAAGACATAAAAAAATGTGCACACACATGTGAAGATACACGAATGTGTGTGAAGACCATGTAACTCTCTGTAACTATGTATAATTGCGAGTGAGGTGGTGCTAAAGATACATAGTCACTTACACGTGCAAGTGAGGCAGTACTGAAGATAGACACCCACTTATATGGTTATTGATGCAATCATAGAGTTCTTTAGGAATGGAGTGCTTCTATTTGAGCTCAACAAAACACACATTGCTCTAATTCCCAAGGGTGTTGAGCTGAAGACATTCTTTAATTACAAATCCATTGCCTATTGCAATACGAATTACAAGGTCATTTCTAAAATCCTTACTAATAGGTTGAAGGTTGTGCTTCCCAAATTCATTTATCAAACCCAAGGTGCTTTCATTCCAAGCAAAGTAATAGGAGATAAAATCTTATCTTGTTAATTTAATAGTTGATCAGGAATTATTCCAAGAAGAATTGTGTCTTTAAAATTGATTTAAGGAAAGCCTTTAATAATATTAGTTAGGACTTCATCATCAACACTCTGGCTACTATGGATTTCCCCCAAGTCTTCATCAAATGGATGAGGCAATGTATTGCCACCCCTTCTTTTAGCTTTTTGATTAATGGTCAGCCTACTAAGGCCATTAAAAGAATAAAGGGAATTTGACAAGGTGATATTTTTTCACCTTAATTATTTTATATTGCAACAGAGGTCTCTAAACTATTATTAAAATAGTCACTGAGAGAACTAAATTGTTCAAATATCACTTAAAGTGTAAGAAGTTCAAGTTTTCAAAGTTCTTCTTTGCTAATGGCTTAATCGCACTAGCAAATGTTGATCCTTAATCCATCAATGCCTTAATGTCTGCATTTAAGATCTTCAAAAGACTTACATGTTTGGATGTTAACTATTCCAAAACTTTCTTTTTTTTCTCTCCAAGAGCGTCAATCATCTAGAGCATAGCATAAAATCTATAACTGGTTTTAAATTAATAATCTTACCTATATTTTATCTTAGGGTTCCGATTTCTAACAATAGAATGGCCTGTAAAGAGTATGCTTTCCTTATTGATAAAATCAACAAAAGAATCTCCAATTAGATGACTAAAAATATGTCATTAGCTAGTAGAGTGAAACTAATTTCCTCTGTCCTTACATCTCTAAACTTGTATTGGGATACTCATATGGTACTACCAGCTTTTGTGAACAAACAAAATGACAAGACTTTTAGGAATTTCTTATGAATTGGCACTAACAACTCCAGAGGCAAGGCTATAGTCAAATAGGCAGAGATTTGCAAATCAAAAGATGAAAAGGGGCTCAACATCATTTCTCCTAAAATTCTAAATACAATCATGTCGATAAAGAAGCTTTGGAGATTCTATAGTGATAAAAAAAGTCCTTGTGGTCCAAATGGGTAAATGGTTACTACCTTGGAACCAATAACATCTAGAATTACAATCCAACCCTTGGAGTTTCTTTGATTATGAAGAGCATTCTGCTAACCATAAGAAAAATCAGGCTAGAATTCATTAACCTAATTGGTAATGAAAGGAGTACCAGTTTTTGGCATGATAACTAGCTATCAATTGGACCACTGCATAATCATCCTTCCACATATACACGAAATCAATGATACATAATAAAGATATAGTGGTTGATGCTCTCATCAATAGACATAAATTTGACAACTATTCCATTCTAGAACTTATTAAAAGAGAAATAATACATACTCACCTTGATGATGATGATGATGATGATGATGATGATGATGATGATGATAGTATAATCTGGAAGCATTCTAACACAGGAAATTTGATAAACAACTTTTGTAGAAGATTCTTGAGTGGTAGATCTAATTCTATCCCTTATACCACTGTAGTGTGGTACAAATAGCTCAACTTTCAAGCATCAATAATTCTATGGATGGATATGAAAAACAAGCTCCTAATAGTTGGCAAAATCTCTAAATACCTGCAAATCCCCAATTGGTGCACTCTATGTAAAAAAGCTAAAGAGAACATATAACATCTATTCTTTCAATGTGAATTCACCAATGAAAGCTGGAACTCACTTCTTAATTTGTGTCACATCCACAATACTCCAAATATCTATAATATAATTATAGATTGGTGTACTATGGTTTGACTTACAAACATCACTAAAAGATGGAGCTTTATGTAATCTTGTCATTTATTATGGTAGCTGTTTAGGATGAAAGGAATAAAAGAGTATTCAAGGACCCAAAGAGAGCAAGGAGATTTTCCACAAAGAACGCATGTAAAAAATAAAACTACAAATCAACCTATTTAAGGACAAGTTTGGTGACATGAACTACATCAATAAATTATGGAAACTGTAAATTATTAACTAGCTAAACGGTGACAATGTTGCAATCTGTAACTTAGCATTGTAACTATCTGATCATCTCCATTTTAGGAGTATTCTCATCATGGTGTAGTAATTCTATTGTACTTTTGATTATTTTGTTTGCCTTAAAGGCTTAATAAAATTTATTTTTTTCAAAAAAAATTTTGAAAGTGTCACGTTTAGGAGAATTTTAAAGCGTCAAAGGTAATCATTTGATTGTTTTGATTACACTTTTACTTCTTTACCCTTAATGATATATCTATTATTTAATTCCTTTATAAAAAATACCTCCTTCAAATGCCTCCTCTATCAAACTCATCCTTTGTATAAAAAGTTACTTATATTAAACTACTTTAGCAATAAAACTACATATTCATTCATTTTTTCCTTTAATTTCTCATAAGCAAACTCGTTAATAGTTAATGGGCTGGTAGAGAACATTAGAAATGCATCTAAAGGTTAGGTTTCTTTAGTTTTACAAGGTTTCTTTAGATTTACATCTATGATTTTATTATGTTTTCTAATTTTTCACCTTTATTGTTAGTGTTTTAATCACTAATTACATTTAGTGCTTACCTCTCTAGTTAGTTTATAAAGATGGGAGGTGGGTTTGAACATAAAATATGTAAAGCAACTTAAAGAGGAAATTCTGAAGTATTTAGTAGTAACGAGTTTGGTTTTAAAGTTTAAAAAATGAGAAGACTAGATGATAATGAAATGGTGGAAAATTGTCTTTGTTTACTTTTTATAAACATCAAGAGAAATGACAATAACTTTATTATAAAAAGTTATGACCCTACACACAAATGTATAACTAGTAGCTGAGTTTACAACTTTGTTGGGGTATGATGAGGAAGTAAAAACCAATAACTTGATAATAATTTAGGAAATTAAAATTGGTAAAGATAATTTGGAAGGTAATAGGGGTGTTCCATAGATTCTATGTTTATTTTAATGCTTCTTGTAAAAGGGGTTAATTTAAAGGATCCAAACCAATACTAAGGCCTAGATGGGTGTTTTTTGAAGGTTATTTGCAAATGTAGTTGTTCTTTATAATGGGGGAGATGAAAACAACCAAATGTTTCTTATTGCTTAGGGTGTAATTGATGGAAAATGCACAAAGACATAAAAAAAGATTTTTGGAGCTTTTAATTTTAGATTTACAACTCCAAATGACAATGGCTTAACCATCATTCCAGACATACAAAAGTTATGTACAAATAATTTAGTTTGTTACTATAATTAGAGATATCTATTATTAATTTTAATGGTTTTACATTTATATTTAATGCTTAATTAGAGTTGATTAAGGCCATTCAAGTCCTATTACTAGAGGTTGAGCATAGAATATATGCAAGAAACATTTATATTGATTAGCGATAAATATAGTTTTGGGAGGATTTAAAATTCCAGTTCTAAAGATATTTAAAATCAACATTTGAGCCTGAATTTAATGACAAATTATATGTGCTTAATTAGTCGAAACTAAGACTTATCAAAGGCATATTGTAGTATACCAAATAAATCATGGTACAAATCTTGTTTAGAGTTAATTGTGAATATGAGTAAGATCTTCAATAGATCATTATTGGAAGAAGAGTAAGGTCAGTTATTACTATATTAGATCAAATAAGGAAATGGTGATGAAAAAGATGCATATAAAGGCAAATTTTATTGAGAAGTCAAATACCAATTTTTCTCCAAGAATAATGACAACGCTAGAGAGAGAAAAGAGAGTTTTAATTATTTTTTAATTGGAATGGTGTTAATGGATATGGGTCAAGCATAAGTTAGATAGGTTTTGTGATAAAAATACAAGTGGTACTTATGCATTCAAACCTTGGAAAATAACAAGAATACCATTTTTCTTGTAATGGATACAATTTATCATAATTATGAAAATTTAGAAGAATATATACAAAATGATATGGAAATGAGAAGTATATGCAAGCTCATAAGTATTTCTTGTCATCCATTAAATGGTCCAAGGTTCTAGTCTCATGTAAAGTGAATCAACCTCTAATAATAAGGAGAATGTAGGGATGCCAAAAGAAAAATAGGAAGAAGGAGATATTTTAGCCAACAAAACATGAAAGAAATAATTAGATTTAAAATAAGGATCATATGTAGTAAATATGAACAAAAAGACCATAACTAAAGATCTTACAAGAATCCATCAGAAGAAAGAGAGGTTTTAATTTGAATGCACTAGTAATCTATTATGTTTTTATAACCTTAATCCTTAATTTTTTAATACATAAAGCCTAGGTTCTTCGAGCATTAGCAAAAACTATAAGACTAGAATCCAACAATCAACATCAGATAACATAGCCAGAGGCACAAACACTAAATCAACAAACTTTTCTTTTTATGACTTTATATAATCTTATAAGCTCAAAATAATCATATAAGTTAAAGTTTAGTAGTTCATGAAAGCCTAGTTTTAAAGGTAGAGGTAGAAGATGTAACACCCCACTCCCGAGTGACCCGAACCCGATATCGTTGGTGATATCCGAGTCCGTGCCCCGCGAGGGTGGCG
>JANVCL010000001.1:18616334-18630820 GCA_026546855.1 Erythroxylum incrassatum
TAGCTCAAATGATAGAGAAGATTGACGTCAATGGTGATGGCTGCCTGGATATTGATGAATTCAGACAGCTGTACCAGCAACTCATGGCTGAACGCGACGAGGATGAAGACATAAAGGATGCGTTTAACGTGTTCGACCAGAATGGAGATGGATACATCACGGTTGATGAACTTAGGGCTGTCTTGGCCTCGCTTGGGCTCAAACATGGAAGGACATTGGAGGACTGCAAGACCATGATAATGAAGGTTGACGTTGATGGAGATGGGATGGTGAATTATAAGGAGTTCAAGAAAATGATGAAAGGAGGTGGTTTGAGCGCTCTAAGTTGATCAAATAAAGCAATTCTTGCGTGTGAATGGAGACACCATAGAAGGGTTAGTTTGTAAATATTGTCCAAGGCCAAGAAACGAAGAGGAAAAGGTTATGAAGAGCTGGCGGCGCTGACTTGCACGGAAGTGGCATGGACATACTACTGGATTTGATGGTTCGAGGCAAAAGCAGCAAGTCAAAATCTCATTGTTAGCAGTTAAATGTAAGAAAATGGATGAGAGGTTGGAGATGGGGTTTTGGCTATGTCTTAACTTTCACCTTTGTTATTTGAATTCTTGTGATCCTTTCTTTATCTAGTTGACAGTTTCCCCATTTTAAGGATTACAGAGTTGGCTTCCAATTTCTCTTCGTTCCTATAAAGTGATACATTATAGGAGTACTAGCTCTTCTGTTCTCATACTCCATATCATTCGAACGAGTATTTCAGCTTAGATCTCTTAATGTTAGACTATTTTATGATTGATATCTATGCTCTCATTTTTGTGGTTTTCTCAGACGGATTTTTGTTGAATTGAGTTTTAAGTTCCTTTTGTGAGACCCATCTTTTATTTATAAGAGTTTTGGGAGAGTTCTAGATTCAACTCTTATCTATTTTATACTACTTCCAACTTCCATAATTTAATACAATGTCCATCTAACTTCTAACTATTAGATAATTCTAGATAGTGAACTCTAGATAATACGTCAAAATGTGAATTATTGTAGATAATGAATTAATACTTAATACTTTTGAGCCTAAAACTTAAGTTTACTTTTCTAACAACCCCTTTAAACATAATTCGTGTGACTCTAAATATGCTTCTTAATCTTTCAAAATCCCTTTGTTTGAGTGGCTTGGTAAGGATATTTGCAATCTGATCTTCAAATCTTGCAAACATCAACTAGACTTCCTTCTTTGTAATGCATTTTCTTGTAAAATGATAGTGTGTATTTATGTGCTTGCTTCTTTCATGAAAGATTGGATTATTTGCTAAAACTAGTGCAAATTTGTTATCAATATAGATTTATGTTGCTTCTTCTAGTGGCATGTTGAGCTCGTTCATTAAATTCCTACAGAAGTAGTGGTTGCAACATAAATAACTTGTGAAAGCTGAATTTCTAGTAAAGAATAGAAACCTACTATTACTCTTACAATCATCTATGTTTCTAGCCTAAACACTCTTATTATAGCTTATTAGAATAAACTCTTTAGTGTGAGTATAGAGGATGCATACTAATAGACTTCTCTAGACCCCATACATCAACGAAATTACTAAATTGTTGTTGTTATTGTTGTTGTATGAGAATAAAGGATCCTATAATCTAAAGTGTCTTTGATAAAGGGTAGGATTCTCTTAGTAGCCTTCAAATGAGTTGTTTTGAAGTTTCCATGAAGTGACTTATAAGTCCAACATCAAAGAGAATATACGGCCTTGTATAAGTGATATACCTTAAACTTCCACCCTAACTCTTGTAGAGTGTTGAATTCACCATTTTTCTTCATCTTTCTTGGACAATTTTGGTCCACATTCCACAGGTGTAGCAATTAGCTTACAATTTTCATATTGAATTTCTTGAGTGTTTCTCTAACATATCTTTCTTGTGAAAAAAATTATTTCGTCCATTTGTCTTACTTCAATGTCGAGATAGTAGCTCATAAGGTTGTTAGTCATTTCAAATTTTTTAGTAATTGCCTTCTTGAATTCTTCCACTGTCCTTAGATTATTATCAATAAATATTAAATTATTCACATACAAACACACAATCAATTTATCTCCGTTCTCACTCTTAAAGTAGAGAGCATACTCATAAAAGCACTTTGAGAAATTATTTTCTTGAAAATAGCAATCTATATAACTATACGAAGCTCTTGGAACTTGTCTTAAACCATAAAGAGCCTTTTTAACTTAAAAACTTTGTCATTTTGTCCCTTTTCTTCACATCCCATTGGTTAATTCTTCTTTAAGATACCCATTTAAGAATGTAGATTTCATATCCATTTGGTAGATATTTCATATATTTTATGCCACTAAAGAAATGATAAGTCTTATAGTTTTCAAGCAAGCAATATGAGCAAGCACCTAGTCACCGTTAATACTAACCATATGACTGTAGCTTTTAGTTATCAATCCTGTCTTATATCTCTCAACTTCTCCTTTGGCATTTATTTTTAATTTGTAAACCCATTTTACACTAATCACCTTGTGACCCTTAGGAATTGTTGTCAACTTCCATATGTTATTCTTCTTTATTGTCTTAATTTTCTTGTTCATAACTTCTAACCATCTTTTGTCTTCTACTACTACTTGAAAGCTTATAGGCTCATAATCAACAAATAGAAAAAGAAAATATTTAGTGACCTCATAAATTTCTTCCATAGTTTTATAGCATTGGACTTCATCATTAGTACTCAAACTTAATGAAGGATCTTGAACTTATGATAAAGTAAGAGCTTATGGTGATGAAGTAAGACTTAATGGTGGACTAGTTATTTTTTCGGGTAGTTGAATATCTTATGATTCTTCTCTAAAGATGGTAAAGAAATTATCATCTTTATTTTCTTTAATACTTCAATCCCATAAAGTTTTAGGGATGTCAATTAGGTCCAGGCCCAGCCAGGCCAGAGTTGACCGGGTCACTGGCTGAGCTCATTTTTTAAATTAAACAAAAAATAAAATAGGCCTACCCAGTCAACCCACCCTAGGCCAATCCCGAGTCCGGCCTGGCCCATTGTCATCCCTATAAAGCTTCCTTATAAAACTCAATATCTACTCACAATGATCTTTCTATTAATTGGATTATAAAGCTTGTAACTTTTAGACATCTTGTTATAGCCGATGAAGTCTAGCTTTTGACTTTTGTCACCAAGTTTTATATGCTCTTCGTCCAGAACTTGAACATAAGTTATGCTTCCAGATATTTGCAAGTACTTAACACTTGGTTTTCTTTCATTCCATGCTTTTATTGGAGTAATTTCGAAAGGACTTTTGGAGAGACTCTTATTGGATATATATTTGGCACATCTTACATCTTCAACCCAAAACTCCTTTAGTACCTTCTTACTTTTCAATATGTTTTATGCTATGTCAAAACTTGTTTTGTTTTTTCTTTCAATTACATCATTTTATTGCATAGAACTTAGCATGGTTAAACGACAACATATCTCTTTATCTTTGTAGTAGTTGTTGAATTATTTAGATGTTGACTCTTCTTCCCTATCAAAACTAATAACTTTAATTTTGTGATCACTCCTCTTTTTCATGACAACCTTGAACTTCTTGAATATGGTGAATGTCTTTGAGTTTTCTTTAAGAAAATATACCCAATTTTTATGGTAAAAATCATCAATGAATAGTATAAAGTACTTTTTTTGCCATAAGAATTTGAATTTATTAGTTTACAAATAGTTGTGTGAAAGAGCTCTAATAACTTCTTTGCTTTTGATGAAACTTCTTTCAGAAAACTTTATCTACTTTGCTTTCCAAGGAGACAACCTTCACATAATTGCTTAGGATGATCGATGAAAGGCAAACCTTTTACAATATCCTTTTCTAGAGAAAATTTAAGTTATTAAAGTTTATATGACCAAACCTCAAGTTCCAAAGCCAGTAGTCCTCCTTTACACATGCTTGTAGGAATTTATCAACATCATTTTAAATATTTAAAGAGAATAATCTATTTATTGTCATTAACACTTTGGTTATCAAATTTTTGCTCTCATCCATTATCTTGTAATGTCTATTTTTAAATTTGATCTCATAATTTTTTTTCTAACAATTGCCCTAAATTTAAGATATTATTTTGTAAATCAGGCACATAGTAAACATCATAAATAAATTTATGCCTACTGTCATTTAGGCATATAAGAATATTACATCTTCCTTTTATTGGAACTCTGGAAGCATTTTTTAACATCACAATATATTATATTCTTTTGTTAAACAAAAAGAACATGTCTCTACTTCCAGTTATATGGTTGCTGGCTCTTATGTCAAGATACCATGTTCTATCTCCTCCTTTTTCTTCTGTGCATTATGCCATTGCTAAGGTGAGCTCCTCTTCTTCTTCATGAATTTTTACGAATTTTACCTTCTCATTCATATTTTGGCTTTTATTCCAAGACATGTAGTGCCCATACTTTTGACAATTGTAGCATTGAACTTGAGTATTGATGTGCTTTCTTGATTGATTGTCATATCTATGTCCCCTAATTGAAGGAAAACTTTGACTTCCTTTTTCTTCTTAATTAAGTTGATAGTTTCATCCTCTTTTATCACATTCATGGCCTCGGCCTTTATGACATCCATGACCTTTTTTTAATTTTTACCTCCATTGTCTATAGTAAACTTAATTTGAAGAAATTGCTACTTCTTGATTCTTTTTGTTCCTTAACCTTTTTTATGAGCTTATAGTGTCCCTATAAGTTCATCAATATCCATGGAGTCTATATGTTTTTTATCCTTCAAATGCAATAGCAATATAATCAAAGTTTGAAATTAAAGATCGAAGAATTTTCTCGATTACTCATGCTTTGGTCAAGGTTTCTGTATTTCTTTTCATTTTATTAACAACAACCAACATTTGAGTACAATAATCCGAAATGGTTTAGCAATCTTTCATATTAAGACACTACAACAAATCTGTGGTTTACAGACGAAAAATACTGACGGTAAATAGAAGAATTCCGTCAATAATAATAATTATCGTCGGAATTAAACGACGGACAAAGGCATCGTTAATACGACCGTAGGTAATTTTAATGACGAACTTTTTATGTGTCCTTCCGTCGGTAAAATATATCGACGGACAGATGTAACTGTCAGTAAAATGTATCGACGGTTGGTTTTCTGTCGGTAAATTATCGTTAAGGTAATCACAAAGGTTTCAATATTACCGACGGAAGAGGAAGAACGGTTGGTAAAATATCGATCAATTTCCCAACAGTATAAGGTATTCCATCGGCAAATATAGTGCTTTTTGCAATGGTCTTATATATTTCGTCGGTAATTGAAAATAAGAATTTTTTTAAAAAATCCCAACATTAAATTTTATTTCATGATCTTATGATAAATGCATAATTTCAACAGTTATGGATTATCTATGCATAACAAATTTATTTTTTAATATATTTGATTTGTTTAAACATAAAGTTGATTGATGATATAAAGTTAAAATTTTCTTAATTGATAATAAAAACACTACAGTGAACATAACAAGTTTTTGTAATTGAAAGCAAATGACTATAACAATCCTAATGTCCTGGTGATCATGGGTGCTCTGAGGTACTACCCCTCCCCTTCATCTGCTCCATCTTCTGTCTCAGCTAAGTCATTTGCTCCTTCAATGTTTACACAATGGTCCGAAGCTTAGTGACTTCATTGGTTTGCGCTGGTTTAGTAGACGTTGTTGTATTAGACATGGAGGATTGCGAATAACATGTGTTCGCAAATGAACCTAGCTCGAATATCTGTCCATGACAGTCCCTACCGCCCACATTATCAAGATACATCTGAGTCTCATCAACAAGTTATTCCTCCTAAGACTGTCACTAAATGGTTTGTTGTATTTGGTCTTATTAAGAAGCAATGTTTACATTAGTAAGAGATTATTATTAAGAAATAATAATAATGCATTAATTTCACATATATTCAGTTCTCTATATTGGTTGTTAACAAATGTCACACCGTCATGTTTCTTCGTGTGAGTGTGCAAAAATAACTGAGTAGGTGTAGGCCTTATACCCATAGACTTTTCCTGCATATTTAACCTAAATTGTTAGATGTGAACTACATTCTATAAAAATTTCGGTAGAGTTTCCTCTATTTTTATGATTTCCCCCTGTTAAACAAATAAAATTACTCAACACAGCCATATATGACACCAAACATTTATACCATTATCATTATCTATAATACAGCAAAGTAAAACATTTACAATATAAGTGTCAAGTTTAGATACTTATAAGTCTTTGTGCATGCTCGTGGTGGATTATTGATCCTCCCGTATGTACGGGAAGACTCTTTCCCCCCGGGCCTCCACGTCTGTTGGTGGAGTACGTCCTGAGATGGACATTGCCTTAGGGTTTCTCCAATACTCCTGCCAACGACTCCATATTTGCTCCGAAATATAAGGCAGTCGTACACCAGTCTTGTGTATCGCACCAATAAAGTCTCGATAACGTGTATGAGCTTGCCTCTCCCATACTCTATGTATGATGACATCAATACCAGAATCCCAGAAAAATTCTTTCTGAAATAAGAAGAAAAAAATTAAACTATTGTAGTGTAATAATATTTATCTAGTTAGTTTATATAAATTAATATAAAAAGAAAATAAATCTTTATTGTACCTCAAACTCCTGAAAGTAAAATCCCTTCATAGCCTGAGAGATATTCTTTCACACATAACTCTCAGGATCAATCTTTTCCTTAAATTTTGAAGTTATATTTTTGGAACACGGTTCAAATGGAACTAACCTAATATAAGAAATAATTTTATACAATAAAAAATGATAAACCTATAACTTAATTAAAAACAAATAGTGATTAAAGTGATTTCACTTACAGATTATTGACAATTATTATGTACTTTCTTCCATCAGGTCCCTCAGCTTCAAGCTGGCAAACGTCTCCTTCATCTGATAAAGCGGTATTGGATGATATATGAGTTAGGGATGAGGATGGTGTAGCATGAAGAGCAGTTGGTGATGCCTCATTTGCAACTGTAGGCCCTAGAGGGGGAGAAGGTGAGGCAGTGCGAGCTGTAGACTGTGACGATCCACCTTCACAGTAAGTACCTCCGAACATGCCTTTAAACCTGGGTCGCATTACCTCACGTTGTCTCTTTGGTCTCATATTTTTTTTGAAATTCATTGTTTATCAAATTTTCTACAAATATAAGAATTTGAATTCAATATTTTACACAATATATGGAAAAGGAAATAAGGCAATTTGTTGAATATCATATTCAAGTACAAACGATGAAAATGAAGGTTAACAATTATTAAAGTCGTAGAACAAGAACAATAATAGCCCAAATTCAATAGGATGCAGGTTGGCCTCTAACTAGTAGGGAGGTTGTTTGACAAATTCTTACAGTGCAACAATAAATCAACTTTAAAGCTGAGTCTAGTGTATTGCATCGATAAATCACAATGATATAATAATTTTGTTTGATTCCATGTGACATGGGAGTCAGTAAAGTAAATGAGTTCCCAATGTCTAGATTCCCGGGAAGGGTCCTGACATGTTCAAACGCACCAATTGAAACAGTGATACTTCTTCCCTCAGGTGTAGGCTTTTGAACACCTTCTTGCAACAACGTTTCTGCTATAGCTAAACTTGTAGAGGATACAATGAATGAGTTGGCGCTTTTAGTATGGAAGACTAACTCTCCAGATGAACTACTAGTGGGAACAGATTTACCTAAAACACAATCAATATAGAACTTTCATAATGTCATATTAGAAAACTGTTAAACGAACCAAAACTGTATATTAATGCATACGTGAATGTCCAGACGAGGTTTGTGAAATTGAAGAACTTTTCAAAAGAACTGATCTCCCTAATCCTTTATAGACCGTTATGACATTGCTCTCGCCTCCTTCGGCATACATGTCATCTTTGAGATTCAAGGAAGCTTAAAACAATATGTAGTATAGACCATCAAATATGAATATATATAATAACTTCATCCAAGGAGATAAGATGTACATATTAAGAAAAGAGACGTTGTGCAGATCATACTAAACACCTTGAAGTAGAGGATCGGCCATGGAAGGCAAACGATCCTTAGTGTATGAAGTGGTGATTTTTCTTGCATTATTTATTCCTTAGGTTGGGACAATTTTTTCACATTCCTCCCAACGGAAGCAATTACTACCATCCGGAACCAATCGTCGTGTCGAAATTCCTTGAATAAGATTTTGAATGAAATACTTTACATTCAAAACTGAAATGGGAATAATTTATTTATTGATATATATATTCAATTACAAACACAAATTAATCTCTATCATAACTTAATTGTAAATTACAATCATCTTTTTCTTCGGAAGAATAAAAATCAAACTCTGGCTCCTCTTCAGATCTTTGACCCTCGTCGTCCTCTTCAGATCTCTGACCCTCATCATCCTCTCTAGATGAAATTTCAACATATTCGTTAGATGGATCGTTTAAAGGTTCATTATCGTCATATGTGACAGATGCATTTATAAAAGTGACATCTTCCTGAAACGCTTCACTTTCAATTCTATGCTCTCTTTTTCCATGTGATTCAAAAACACCTCTAGGTTTAACTTTGCAAACCGTCAACCAATTTGTCTTATCTCGTCGTAAGCTTGGAAAAAGGATATAACACACTTGTTTTGCTTGCATTGTCAACACGAAAGGTTCAAATTGTCTCAATCTTCTTCGGTAGTTGATTTCAACTAGATTGTATCGCCTATGCACTTTTGTTCCAACATTTAGAGTCAGGTCATACCAGTCACATTTAAATATCACACATCGCTTAATTGGCAAAGCATGGTACTCAACTTCAAGTATTTCAATAATTTTACCATAGTAATCCATCAATTCTCCCTGTATGGAAACTCCACTATTTATTATTGCCATGCTACGTCCATGATATTCTGTATAGGATTTGTATCCATTAACAAAATACACCGTATACGATTTAACAGTTTGCAAAGGTCCCTTTGCAAGATCACAAATGAACTTGTTCTCTATTGGATTTTCTAAGGCCTACATAAAAGAAATTATCATATCAAAGAGTATAATGTCATGAAAACACTTAAATATGGTATTGAACTATAAGAATATATGTAAGTGAAAACTTACATATCTCTCGAACCATCGAGGAAAGTGTTTTCCAACTTTTTTATTTATATCATCCTGTGTGTTGTCCAACATTATCTCACGTAATAATGCCTCGTATAATCTAGATACATTATTATGTATTTCAACAATGATCAACACAGAATTTTAAAGGAAGAAATAATCATGTTCAACTTACTACACGAAAGGTAGAACCTCTTGACAGTTCAATAAAATGTAACCATTTGTAGCCTCAATTTCTTCCTCTATTAACATTCTTCTCGTTGCACGTCCATATGTTCATCTAAGATATGTGAAAATAAACAAGTTACCATCAGTATCACTAGTTCCTCCCCCATCTTCATTACGAGGAACTTTTTTTTTCTCTTGTGTGAACATGCGGCTTAAAATAATGTCCACAAAATGTACTAGCTTCCTCCACTAAATAAGCATTACATATCGAACCTTCAACTCTGGCCTTGTTTTTGACATTTTTTTTTCAAGTGATGCAGATACCTATATTAGAGAAAATGGTTATCGCAAATTTGTAGTTAAAACATGGTAATATGGTTATTGCAATAATTTTTGTCGAGTTACCTCTCCAATGGATACATCTATCGATATTCAACTGGACCGACTAGTTTTGCCTCATGTGCTCAATGCACAGGTAGATATACAGTTAAAGAAGCTTGGAGGAAAACTCCCTTCTAACTTGCACAAAATTACTGGAATTTCCTTTTTTAGTTTTTCCATTTCAGCCAACTTCATTTCAGATGATGTTAAGCTTTTGAAAAATAAACTTAATTCTGTTATTACTTCCCAAACCTTATCCGGTAGCAACTCCCGAAATGCAATTGAAATTAGCCTTTTCATAAACACATGACAATCATAACTTTTCATCCCAAATAATTTGTACTTCCTTAGTTCCACACACCTAGCCAAGTTTGAAACAAAACCGTCAGGAAACTTTAGACTTTTCAACCATTCACACAAAAGCTCCTTTTGATTTTTTATCCAAAGTGTAACATGCTTTCGGATATTTACCGGTGCGAAGATCTTTATGTAACTCATTCTTTCTACAAAAAAGTTGCAAATCAGCTCGTGATTTTGCATGGTCTTTTGCCCTCCCTTCAATGTTCATAATGGTATTGAACAAATTGTCAAAAATATTTTTCTCAATATGCATCGCATCTAGATTACGACGTATCAAATTAGTTTTCCAATATGGTAAATCCTAAAAGATGCTTCGTTTTCTCCAACCAAAGTTTTGACTAATGCTTGTATTTACTTCATCGGCTTCAAATTATGTTACTTTCAACAAGCTTTATTCCTCAATCTCTTGCAAAATCTCTTCACCAACTTTGAAAGGAGAAGGAGGTGTTTTTACCATTCTATTCTTAATGAACTTATGTTTATTGCATCTAAATGGATGATCTGGAGGAAGAAATTTCCTGTGATTATCAAACGAACATATTTTGCTGCCCTCGTTAGGCAGATAAAACGCATCAGAATCATTGCCACAATAAAGTCAAGCTAATTTTTCAGCTGTGCTCCATCCAGATAATATGGCAAATGCCAGAAAATCACTAATGGTCCACATCAAAGCCGCTCTCAACACAAAATTCTATTTCAGAAAGACATCATATGTTTGAACACCATATTCCCAAAGATGCTGCAATTCAGATATCAATGGTTATAAGAAAACATCAATTTTATGCTTCAGATTTGTAGGCCCTGGCACAATCACTGTCAAGAACATATATGCCTCTTTCATACACATCCAAGGAGGAAAATTATAAGGAGTAATTATGATTGGCCATGATGAATATTGATGGCCGGATCAACCAAAAGATTGGAATCCATCCGTCGACAATCCCATCCTAACATTTCGACATTCAACCGCAAACTCAAGATGGGTGTCATTAAGATGTTTCCATGCCAGTGTATCTGATGGATGACTCATTACTCCATCTTCATGTTCATGTTCAACATGCCATCTTATGTGAGATACAGTCACATCTGAAGCATATAGTCTTTGAAGTCTCGGAGTTAGCGGGAAATAATACATCCTTTTCCATGGTACTAATTTTTGTTTCATTGAACACTTTCTAGACTTAAACCTAGATTGATCACAAAATTTGCACTCTTGTAATTCCACATCATCTCCCCAATACAATATACATCCCAATTTGTAACAATCAATCTTTTCAATAGGCAAACCAAGACCCCTAATAAATTTCTTTATACTGTAAAAACTATCAACCATTGTATGATCAGGAGGTAATGATTCATTATACCATTCAAGAATTTTATCAAAAATACGGTCCGAAATATGCCCTTTAGACTTTATGTTCAATATTCGAGCAATTGAAGACAATTAGGTCATTGTCTTACAATTTGGCCACAATTTTTAGTCAGCTGACTGTAGTAAGCCAAGAAAACTATTTTGCTTGTGAGTTAGGTTCTTCTTCAAGATTTTCCCTATTTTCCTTAAAGGTATAACTGGTCTCATCATAAACCATTTGCATGTACGGATTTTCAGTTTCATCCACATAATTTGTTCCAAATCCAATCTCCCTTTCATACTCATTTAAGTTGACAGATGATTATGCTTCATTACCCTTTGAGGTGCTAGAAATCAACAGTTCCCTATGTTGTGTCCACTCAAAATAATTGGGGACAAACCCTTTTCTCAGCAAATGCCCATTAACTTCATCAATAGTAAGGAAACATTTGTGTTTGCACTTTTTACATGGACATCTGATCTTTAACCCATCCATGTTTCCAGGTTGAGAACATGCATAATGAATAAAAGCTTCAACTCCCTCAACAAATTCAAGATTAATGAAATCATCAGGGGTTAATCGTCTATACATTCAAGATCTATCCCAGAAACTCATTTCTGAAAAAAATGCTAATTTAAAACAATGAATCCATAGTTAGTATCGTTCATGTTACTAAAGATTACAAAACATCTAAGATAAGACATGTGAAACAAGGTCATAAGTTCTCGTTATGACTCCTAGGCTCCTTGTATTTTTCACCAATAAGCCTCACAGGAGCTCTATCACGAGTTATGGGTTAAGTTTTATGGGTTGAGATCTAAAATATTGCTAAACTTAAGATCGAACATAAATGTTTGTAATCATATATGTTAGAAGATAATTAATGTTATAACTCCTATATTAAATATGTATCAGTGCCAAATATAATAAGTATTCATAGAAATATGAATACTTATTTTAATAAATTGTTTTAACATATGCAATTTTAAAAAGATACATGTAAAAATTTGCACATGAAAAGTAAAGAGAAGCTAATCATATCGGAGAGCATAAATAAAATAACTTAGATGTCATATCATTATATTGGAATTATAATACAAGACAAACTCATCCTATATTAATTCAATGATAAATTGAAGTTCATAACACAAACAAGTTTCACATCATGTAGGCCATTTCAATTAAAAATGTAGAAAGTTCAGATGGGAAATTCAAACTGCAAACAAATACCTAAATAAAGGTAAGTTCAAAAAAACGTAATAAGAAACAAAATCACTAATCTCAACTGACACGCAAAAGGATCTTCCTGAAGTATGTGAAAGAAGATGATGATGACAGACCTAGAATGAGAAATATAGAAACAGATACAAAGGTCATTCGCCATGTGTGGGAAATCATTGTTGACATCCATAGTTATAAGGATATGAATGTCATGTGAATACTTGCTAAAGCTTCTTTTCAATCTCCTTCAAAATATAAATACTGTCAACAAATGAGTTCCTACAACCAATTCCCAAAATCATTCACATTTTACAAAGCGGGATATATTAAAACAATTGGCATGAAATATTATAATCAATCAATTTCATTTGGTAATATATACGTTTGAGATGACACATAACAATTTTCATTTGTTTCCAAATTGTAAACATTTTGTAAGTTTAACTTCAAAAAATTATACTAAGTTAAAAATATCCATAAATTATCCTACAATCGCTTAGTACATGTATTCTGATGAATGATTGTTTAGGATGTATCATTCATTACTTTTTTCTAAGTTGTTAATCGTATTATATTGAAGAAGTCATAGTAATACCATTCCATTCGATTTAATTAGTAGGTAAAACATTTTTTGTAATTTGGTAATGTATATGTTTGAGATGACACATAACAAATTTCATTTCTTTCCAAATTGTAAGCATTTTGTAAGTTTAACTTCAAAAAATTATACTAAGTTAATAATGTTGATAAATTATCCTACAATCGCTTAGTAGATGTATTCTGATGAATGATTGTTTAGGATGTATCATTCATTTCTTTTTTCTAATTTGTTAATCGTATTATATTGAAGGAGTCATAGTAATTTTGAACTAACCATTGTATTACCTCCCAAACCAAAACTAATGGTTAATGATATGTTCTCAACATGCATAAAAAACCAAGTTGTAGAAGTTTCAAACTTTGTAACAATCACTCAATTTAGAAAATGAAGCATAAAATTTCAATGCTAATTATAAGCTTATTTCAAATAACATGTATTGGATAATATTTCATTCTTCAAAAATCAATCATCATAAGCAATTAATCAATATTTAGTGGGGAAGAAGTCAACCATTCATACATGTTTTCTAAATCAATCATTCATGAAATTCAGAAAAGGCTAAACACAAACTCAATCTTCCACTTTTTCGACATTCACAATCCATACACAAACTCAAATCCGACATTCACAAAGGATAAACACAAACTTAATCTTCCACTTTTCTGACGTTCACAATCCATACACAAACTCAATCTTCCACTTTTCTAGCATTCACAATCCAAACACAAACTCAAATCCGACATTCACAAAGGCTAAACACAAACTTAATCTTCCACTTTTCCGGCATTCACATTCTATACACAATCTCAAATCCCACATTCAAAATCCATACACAAACTCAATCTTCCACATTTCCAACATTTGCAATCCATACACAAACTCAAATCTGACATTCATAATCTATACATAAAATCAAAAAAACATTTCATACAAAAACTCAGCTTTCCACTTCGACATTCACAATCCATACATATAACACTTTCTCATGCCCATACACAAACTCAATCTTCCACTTCGGCATTCACAATCCATACACAAACTAAAAAAAATTTGAAGATCAGAGTCAATATGTCTTGTTGGGACCCGATCTCGAAGTCGGACCCCAACCGAAAAAGATGGAAAACGAAAAGCAAAACAAAGTGCGAAAAGGCGCGAATCGGAATACAAACCGAATCGAATTGACAAAACGAATGTCCGACATCCGATAACGAAGATTGATCGAGAAACGAAGCGAGACGCGTTGGAAACCCTAAGACT
>JANVCL010000001.1:18651302-18661922 GCA_026546855.1 Erythroxylum incrassatum
CACAAGTTATTAACTTAATAATTGTTAAAGTGTTTATAATAACATATTCTTTTCCTTTCACCTCTAAGAGAGAACCATTGCCTATTCTCACTTTGCTATGGAAGTTCTTGTCTAAGAATTTGAAAAGAGACTCATCATATGCCATATGACATGTACACCTTGAATCCATACAATACTTACTAGTGCAAGCATGTAAGGCAAAAGTAGAGAAAAGTGTTTTAAAATTCTAAGGTTTTATAAGGAAAAAAGAGATATAGTTAGTAAGGGAGCAATAATTAGAGAGCTAACTTAAAGTAACTTAAGACAAGAAAGGAATAACTTTGGAGAGAAAAGAAGGATTTCCATCAAAATTTAAGTTAAGAAATTTAATATCTCAAGATCCATGACAATGAGTTCTTTTGTTTAATATATATTCTTTCTTGATTATTTTTAGTTTTCTTTATCTTAATAAGAACTAAATTGGGATAGATCTATATGGGATAAACCTTAAAATTATTTGATTAGATTGAATTTTATTTTAATGAAAGACCTAAGTTTCTTTATGAATTTTTTATGATTACTTGTTATGTTGAATTAAAATTGGTAGCATTTTCATTCAATTTCAAATTTCATACATAGGGATTGAGAAATCATATATATGAATAAATTATGGAATGGATAATAAGAGTTACATGAAATCTTAGAAATAAGACTGTATAAGTCTTCTGAGTTAAAGTTAATTCTAACAAAGGAATTCATATAACAAATTAATGTGTTCTTAAAGTTTTTTTATTAGAAACAGATTTCGCTAATTCAATTTAAGAACAAGAGCTATATTTATTGAGAAAGAATATAGTTATAACTTTAAAATTTATATCAGTTTAAGAAACTAGAGTTAATAATTAAATAAAATTTAGTGACGTTATTGTTGGCACTCAAATTGAATCCTAAACTCCTACAACAAAACAAATGTAATATAGAAAATTAAGAATTGATCCTAAGAGGAATTCTATTTTTTCAATCATTACAAAAGAGATTTTAACAAAATGGGGGTCGTAATGGTACAAAATTTTATAATAAAAATAAATTAAATTATGTGAATAATAAAAAGAGAATTATTAATAAGACAAATCTTACTTTATGGTTGCTTCCACCTTTGGAACTATGATGAACTATCTATATAAAAATGATTATTTCATCAATCGTATATTTGATGTGATATTAAATACTTATCTTTCCTTAAGATTAATTAATAACAAACACATAATTCAACTAACCCTTATTGTTTAATAACCTTAGATATGATCCAAAATTTAATTAAACAATATCTTTAAAAAAAGAAAGACCACCAAAGCAATATAACGTAACATATATGATCACATTTAATCTAGTTGAATGATTTTCTTAAAATTCAATAATGTATGATGTGTGCTACAAAGAATAAAGGAATTAAACTTTTAAGTATTTAATATTTAATTTAGTAGATGATCATTTTAATCAATAAACTAACTATGCATATTAGAAATCAATAAAAATAATCATAAAAACAAGAACACCAAAAAAACAATTCAATATACGAATGAATGAAAAAATTAGCGATAAAGACCTAATTATCTCTTAATCTTTAATGTTCCAAAGGCTTCAACTCCCTTCAAATAAGATAAAGAAGATTTAGCCAACAATGGTCATAACTACTACTAACTTCTAATAAAGAAAATCAACTTTAACATTTACGTAAGAGAGGAAAAGAGAAGTTTGTCAAAAGTTCCTCCTTCACTTTGATCCTATTTATATTCACTTTAATCCTATGTATTGTTGATATTGAGATCTTTTTGTTATAATTTTTCAGGTCCTATAAATCGTACCTTCTCTTATTGCCACCTAGACCTAATTAAGATAAGGTTCAAACAACTTGTAATTATTTTTCATACAAATTTGAAGTTGTAATTTTCAGCAAACATGCCCATGCCTAATATTTAGAAACATTGTTGTCAACTTTATTTTTCTAACTGCTCCTTATTTTATGGTGTTTTGATGTGTTTAAGCTTTATATTAGCTAAGGATCATCTAAATATAAAAGATATGATAAAATTTAAGATATAATTAATAATAATAATAACATAACATAATTAATATTTGAAATATGATTCTTTGAAGTTCTTATCAAATTCTCCTACACTTATATTTTGTTTGTCCTCGAGTGAACCATATTAGAAACAAATCAATAACACCAACATGATTTCATCACGTCATTTCATATGAAATCAAAGAGTGCAAACATTTTAAAATTCAATCCATTTAAGATTGAAGCAACGACATACATCATAATTAAGCTTCATAAAAAATATTAATAATGATTAACTAAGACAATATCATTCTAAAGTATGTATGAAGTTTCGGTGATTTTCCTCGTGATTACCATTCATTCCACTCATGTATTTGATGGTTTGGAGTTTCTCTCAAAATCCTCAAATGTAAATATTATGCTATACGATTGCTTTCACACCAAATCTCCACCATATAGAGTATATACATGCATAAGTCAAAAGGACTTTATTTAAGGTATAATAAGGTTGTAGTTTAAATGTAAGAATCAAAAGGTAAAAAGGGTTGAAACCATAGGAATTAGCAAGGAATCTAAACATATATAGGGGGGAAAATTAAAAAGTTGAACCATGATATTCAACTTAATTCGGAATGCTAAGCTACTTCATGTAAAGATAATAGGCTACGATTAGATTTTCTTGTTAATGCTAATAATAGGCTACGATTAGATTTTCTTATTGATGCCAATATTTTCTTTTCTTTTCTTTTTCTATTCTAAATATATATAGAGAGAGAGACGGAAGAATTTGAACCATAACACAAGGTAGTAATGAGAACAAAAGATTCACATCACATACTCTTACAAAAAAATTTATTTGATACAATATTAACATTATTGAAATTACAAGAGATTTCTGTCCAAAGTTCCTACCAAAAATTATGGTTAGGTAAGGATGTTTATGGAAAATCTGCGTTTGTAACATGGTTATAACATAAAAGAAAATGGTTGTGGCTCAAAGGGGCTAACTAGAGATATTAAATTGGGGTGATTTTTTTTAATATTTATCCAGCCTTATTTTATAGATGTTCACATGAATAATTTCACTAAATCTAGACTCCAAAAGTCTTAGTTATCTCATTGGATCAATAGGAACAAAGTTTAGACATATTTGAGGCAAAAACTATAGATTTGAAGTTGTTTCTAGAAGATAAGCTTGGGTTTAAGAGTCATATGCTCATGTCAATAGTAGACACGATTATGTGCATGATCTTGTAAGCTTTTGCAATGATATGGGAGAGAAAAGGCAATATTTTAGTCATGAATGTGTAAGTGTAAATGACTATGTAAGCTAATTATATAAGTGTATATTGTCGTATAAGCTGACTGTGTAACTCTCTGTAACTATATATCTCCTTGATGTCGAGTTTTAAAGCTTAAAGATTGGACACAATCACTATATAAGACAATGTAAGTGACCGTGTATGTTATAAACCTTATCATTTTGAAGATTTAAAGATAAGTTTGAAGGTATAAAAGTTGTATGAGATATAACGACTTTAAAAAATGAGTTTTAAGTTCAAATAGCTTTGTTCGAATATATTTTTATTAGAATTTGATATCTAGAATTAGTTCATAGCAGTTTGGTATAGACATATCAATTCTTACTCAATCCTAGTGTGTGAGGACCATAGTGTTTGGAGAGCTTAAAAGTGAGAGAGCTTTAAAAGTTTAAAAGAGGGGTTTTACTATAATTTTCTCGTAAGGAAGCGATTAGTTCAACATCTTCATCACTTGTACCTTGATATTTTGAGATTTAGTGAATTTATTGTTGGTTCTTTCCGTAGATTTTACCTATACACTAAAGGGGTTTTCACATTAAATATTGTGTTTAATTTAGCTTTTAGTCATCTTTGTTGTTTGATTAATTTATTATAAGTTAAGCAATCTTGAAAATCTTGCTATAATTCTTGATTGAAGCCCCAATAAGTAGTATCAGAGCCATAGATATGAAGAGTGGAATTAGATCTATAATGAAGTTGACATTGAACAACTACTTGACATGGAGACCTATATTAGAAGATCTCTTGTATTGAAAAGATCTTTATAACCCAATTGATGTGGAAAAAAGTATAAAAGACTATGTCTCAACTAAGTTAAAGAAGATAATGGATAAATAGTAGGAGAAGATGAAGCAGAAGACCATGGGAACCATTAGATAGTGGATTGATATTAGCATTTTTCAATAATGTATCCTAGGAGACATATCCTTTCTAGTTGAGAAAGAAGATGGAAGGTCTTTATGAGAGGAAGGCAGCTCACAATAAGGCCTCTTTGATTAAATTGTTTGTAAACATGAAGTTGACGGTTAAGAAATCAGTGTTGTAACATCTTAGTGATTTTCATGACATCATTAACAAGTTAACCACTATGAAAATTATTCTCGATGGTGAATTAAAAGTGTTGTTTCTATTAAGTTCTTTGTTAGATAGCTAGGAAACTTTGGTTATGACTATTGACTCCACTTTAGATGGTGTGCTTTCTTTAGATGTAATTAAAGAGAGCATATTAAATGAAGAGACTAATCTGAAGGGGCAACATACAGACTTATGTGGCAGAAAATAAAGGAAGAAGTAAGAGTAGAGGTCCTAAAAGGCAAGGTAATTTAAAGAGCAGGTTGAAGTTAATATATGGCCAAGAGATCAAAATGTGCCACTACTACACCAAACCTAGTCATTTAAAGAAGTTTTGCTACAAAAGGAAGAGAGACCAGAAGAAGCAAGACAACCATAAGGATAGAGATGACAACAACACTTAAGCGACCTCATCAAGTATAGATAATGAAGTATCATTGATTTGTGTAACTTGTGAGTGTCTCTACATTGGTCACTAAGATTCAAAGTGACTTATTGATGCAAGGACATCTTATCATTGTGTTCTAAGGAGAGAGCACTTCACCAAATATAGGAGTTGGGATATGGGAAGCCTAAAGATTGGAAATCAGAGCTCCACTAGAATTGTTAACATATGAGACATTCAATTTGAAATTGAAATTGAATGCATGTTAATCCTGAGAGGTGTATGACACATTTTATACTTGCAACTTAATTTAATGTTTGTGAATTTATTTGACTAAGAGAGATAACAACATATGTTTGAGAATGTTAAGTGGAAGATGTTTAAAGAAGCATTAATAGTGGCTCATAGTGAGCTACGTTGCATTTTATAGAAGACACACTTGAAGGTATGTACTAAAGAATTACATGTTGTTCAAGAAAATAATTCAACAAATTTATAGCTCTAGAGATTTGGACACATTAGCGAGAAGAAGGTCAAGTTGCTAACTAAAAGATCACTTATCCCTACAAAGATTATGATTTCTCTTAACCCCTATAATCATTGTATGGCTAAAAAGTAGCATCGAGTGTTTTTTCATAATAAGTCTACAAGGAGGAAGAAAAAGTTAGAACTAGTGAACTCCAACATGTGTGGTCCCATAGAGTTAGAGTCCTTAAGAAGGTGAATTATAACATTTATCGAGAATGCTACATGTAAGACTTAAGTCTTTATGTTGAAAACAAAAAGCTAAGTGCTAAATACCTTTCGAAGATTTCATGCTATAATGAAAAAAGAGATGGAGAGAAAGCTAAAGTGTCTCTAGACTAATAATAGAGGCGAGTACACCTCCAAAGAGTTTCAAGATTATTGTGCAAGATATGACATAAGACATAAGAAGACAGAACCTAGGACCCGCAACACATTGTTGTTACTAAGAGGATGAATAAAACCATTATGAAGAAGGTTTGATGTATGCTCTAAATGTATATACACTCCTTTAGTCCTTTTAGATCTTGACATTCTTGAGAAAGCATGGAAAGGGAAGGATCCAACTTACTCATATCTAAGGGTGTCTAGTTCAAGGTCTTTAAGCATGAGATAAAGGAGCAGAAATGGAAGCCAGTTTCGAAGACTACTCCTTATATGTTTATTGTATATAGTGATGAAGAGTTTGGTTATAGGCTTTATGACCTAAAAAACAGAAGATTATTAGAAGTAGGAACTTAGTCTTCAATGAACATGACATGGGTGCAAATCTCATTAATAAAGATAGGATTACATCTAGCAAGTGTTTTGAAAATAAAGATATGACTCATGTTCCTACTTGTATTAATCAACCTATGAGTGAAGAAGGTAAACATGATCTTACATAGGATGATAATGATTAGAGGTAACCAAACGGTGAAGATTCATATGAGACATGTCTTGTGGATTATAAAGAAGGGGTCACTGAGCATCATGAGCAATAGGAGAAACCTACTTAAGTGTTGGATGATATCTAACTTCGAAGTTAAATAAAATAGAAGAAGCCTTTTAAAAGACACCCTAGTTTAGAATATCTCTTAGTGATTATTGAGGGAAGTTAGAGAGTCTCCAAAATGTGTAGTTACTCAAACATAAAGATTCTTAGATGAAGGGAATGTAAAAGGAGATGGATTCATTAAAGAGGAAAAAGATCTTTTGAAGCTGCATAAAAATAAGAAAGTTTTGAAGAATAGATGGGTGTTTAAGATTAAAAAAATGGAGACAAACTAGTGAAGCATAAGGCAAGGCTAGTAGTAAAGGGTTACAATCAAAAGAAGGTATCAATTTTGACAAGATTTTTTCACTACTGGTCAAGATGATGTCAATATAAATTGTATTAGGCTTACTTGCTAGTTTGGATCTTAAACTCAAGCAACATGATATGAAAAATTGTTTCTTACATGGTAATTTAGAAGAAAAGACTTACATAGAGCAACCAGAAGGGTTCAAAGTCAAAAGGAAAAAAGACTTTGTATGTAAGTTACAAAAGAGTCTTTAAGGGCTCAAACAAGCACTAAGGCATTGGTATAAGAAGTTTGATTCATTTATGATGAGATGTGATTATAACCAAAATATGTCTATGTTAGAAAATTCCCTAGAGGTAATTTTATCATCCTTCTCTTATATGTGGATGATATGTTGATAGCTAGACAAGATGCTGACATGATTTGCAAGTTGAAGGAGGATTTATTGAAGTCCTTTAATATTAAAGATTTAGGTCCTATAAATTAGATTTTATGTATGAAAATTACTTGTGATAGGAAGGTTAGAAATCCTAAGAGAAATATATTGAACAAGTGCATAAGAGGTTTCATATGAAGAATGTCAAGCCAATGAATACACTTTTAACTAATCATTTCAAATTGATCAAAAAAGATTGTCCTACCACCAAAAAGGAGAAAGAGTATATGTTATTTATTTCATACTCCTCTACCACGATTTATTAATGTATGCTATGGTGTGCACTAGACAAGACATTGCAAATGTTGATGGATTAGTGCGTAGATTTTTATATAATCTTAGAAAGGTACATTGGGAAGCTAGTTCATCAAAGTTTATTAAAGTCCATAATTCTAGCTAATTTACCTACTCAATATATTGCTACTCTTGTCTCCAAATGACTGAATCTTTTATTATACACATAATCTAATTTAATCAAAATAAATTTGATGAAACTGTATAATGTACTAACTCATTTTTAAAACAAAATAAAGTAAAATCACACAACTATAAAGAAAACATAATAATTTAAAGCATGCTTGTGCTCAAAATAAAACAAAACACAACTAAACCCACCACCCACACTTAAACTAAACATTGTCCTTAATATAACATTTAAAGCATAGAAAGTAATAAGTGAAAGGACTTCTATGAATATAGGGGGAGAGTTACGAAATGCACTCATATGGGGGCATCAGTTGATTGGTGTATAGGATTGATGACACAAGATGGGTGGCTCTTAGCTAATGTGGTTGCATGTATGCAGTTGGATTAAGTGGGGGCATGATTGCTGTTGGAATCGAGTGAACGTGTAAACTAGGTCTGGTGTGAATGACAAGTGCGTATAAGTTGAATGGGGAGGCTATTGCTAATTCTTGATGGGTGTGGATTGAGTAACTAATGTGTGATTGCTGATTGGACTAAGAGGGATTCTTGAGATTGAGTGGCATATAAAAGTAGAATGAAGAAAATTAGGGGTAACAAATAACTTCAAATGATTTAGGAATGGTTTTAATTCTAACTTTGGTGTTTGCAAAATCAACGACAAGAGTTTCACATTATGTATTTCCAAATCAATATAAAGAACCGTACCTATCAATTTTGACTCTTCAAAATTGTTTTGTTTTGCCACTTATTCCTAGAAGGCAAGAGTGAATTTTAATTAATTGATTTCTTCAAAAAGGTGTTCACATTTGGTTAACTCTAACTCATCTTTGTCTTCTAGCTCTAAAATATCTTGTGTTAATGAATCGATTAAATCATTGCATAAATAAGATAACCAACTTCATGTTATTTCATTACATCATATATGTTGAATTACACAGAGTCCTTATTGAATTCCATAGTTAATGTACCATTGTGAGCATTGATTTTTGTTTTGGCAATTTTAAAGAAAGACCTTCCATACAAAATAGGTGATAACTAATCCTTATTTTCCATTTCCAATATAAATATACATTTTTTAGGAAGGTTTTTCTAAATAATTCTTGAAAATTTTATCCTACCTTAATCTTTTTTATGTTTATTGAGACTTTGTTTCCTTGTCACTGTCCTCAACTTTTTCAAAAATTTAGCAAAGAAATGAGTTTATTTAATAGCATTTAAAATTGGAATATTCACCTTGCATTTTTCGAAAGTTTCATATAAGCTCGCATTATACTCATATTTCTGGTTATCCACTAAAGCTTTAGGGAAATGAGTAACATGTTATATTCAATTAAAGGATAATTTTTACCTTGCATTTCCTTAAGATTTTTTGTTGCCTCTTCGCTTTCTTTTTGTAATGCTACAAATGATGTTTTATTTGGAAGCTCCAATTCATTTTTGCATCTTATTATTATCAGATAAGGGTCTTCATCTGGGTTTACCATTTTTTGAGATGAAATTTTACTATACTTTTGCATCTCTAAACAGCTAATTGCAGTAGTCATATAACTCATTTGACTTCCAAATTCTGAATACTGGTTTTAGTCTTTTTTGAAATTTAACGGTATTAGTAGTTAACATTTTAACAATGTCTTCAAGAGAAATATTTTAATTAGATGTTTGAGCTTGTTGTAGGTACTTAGGAGGATATGGTTGTATGCACTGTTGAAAATTAGCCACTGGTTGATTTACTGGCACATTATAATAGTAAAATTTTAGATGGTCTCTCTAACTGAGATTGTACGTGTTCAAATATGGATTCTATTAATAAACCTCATGTTGCATTTACTTATTCTACCAATTGTTTTTGTAACATTAGACATATATGTTAGTTGGGTTTCCCACTACCCAATATAATCCACAAACTTTTGCCACTTCCATTTTTCCTATAACTATTTAACAAACAAAAGAAGTTAGTTAATCTTGTTATCTTTCATAGGAAAAACTTTTTTCCTCATTTACAAATCATGATGAGTGGTTTATTCTAGTTTCTAATTGTTGAGAGTTAGATTCTATATTAGTGATTAAAGTATGAGTTGCTTCCAGTGTTTTGTCTACTATTGTGTCACTATCTCCAACTCATCTTTTCCTTCTAGCTAAAAAAAACATCATAAGCTAGTGAATCAATTAAATCATTTGCATAAATAGAATAATCAACATCATAATAATTCATTACATTGTACATATTAAATTGCGTATATTCCTTATTGAATTCCATAATTAACGCACCATTATGAATGTCGATTTTTGTTTTGCTAGTTTTAAAGAAAGGCCTTCCTAACAAAATAAGTAATGGCTACTCATTATTTTCCATTTCTAGTAAATAAAAATTTCCTTACATTACCTAAGAAGGTTTTTTGAATAATTACTGAAGCATTTTATCTTACCTTAATCTTTTCACATATCTTAATATGTTACTTCTTTTCACTGTACACAACTATTTAATTTAGGAAAACGCACAACTTGTTTAATAACATAAAAAAGTGGGATATTCACCTTGCATTTTTTGAAAGTTTCATATAGTCCCACATTATGCTCCTATTTCCAATTATCCACTAAAGCGTATGGAAAAGGAGGAATATGTTTATATTCAATTGAAGGAGGATTTTTACCTTATAATTCCTTAAAAGCCTTTGTTGCCTCCTCTTTTTCTTTTTGTAATGAAGTATGTGGTGTGATGGGTGTCGAATGCACCAAAAATAATTTCCAAACACCAAACGAATATAAATTGCGCACAATGGTAAATGAGGTCGATCCACAGAGAATGGAATAAATTGATTTTATTCAAATGCCAAAGAATAAATGAAATTAATTAAAAGGGGGGTTTTGGAGTTTTCTACTGAAACTACTAATTAAACTGATCACTAACAAATTATTAACTCAATTGATATTAAATAAAATAATAACTATGACTCAACTAGCAAAGAACACAGATAAAATTGATTAACTTAATAAAGGACAACTTAGCCAGGAAATTCCTAATTATTATGCATAGACCTCGATCATTGACTTAAATATTTTCTTTGGTTTAATAATAGGTTAGCTATGGTTACCAACTACCTCTGGCTCCCTCGCTTCTTCTTAATTTT
>JANVCL010000001.1:18670760-18684276 GCA_026546855.1 Erythroxylum incrassatum
TTTAATACTCACAATACATCACAAATAATAATTTATCAACAAATCTAATTTCACTAAATCCCTTCATTTAATAATCAAAACCTACACAATAAAATCCTCAATTTATTCCAACCAATTGAAAATTATTAATCTAAATCTCAAAATAATTTAAACATGCTTATTGATTATGAAAAAGGAATCAGGGTCCAACACCTTTCTAAGCTGCAGTCGTTGCCCTTCTCCTCACGCTTGCTCCTCCAATCCATGCCTCTGCATTGTTCCCTTGTTTTTGTAGCATGATGGGACAATTAAAAATTAATCCCTTTAAAACCTTCTCCTCATACACTGCACCTGTTGCACCCCATTTTTTGAGCCCAACATCCGGAGTCATAAACCTTGAGCTTATAACCCTCTAGGGTTATTCCAAAGAACTCTCTTTGGTTGTCATCTCAAAAGGGTGGTGTGTCCACACAAGTCAAACACTAAAATCAAATTGTCTTCTTCAAAACAATTGTATCTCCACATCTCTAGTTTAATTTGAAGCAATAACTATCTCAATTGGAACTCTATAGAAGAAGTTACGCTTAAAAATCCAAAGTATGTTTATACCCCAATCATGGTCTCCCAATCGTCCTCTCACTTTATGTCCATCAAAATTTCTCAAATCAACTCCAAAAGATCCCAATATCTATGGAGAGATAAATAAATGTGTTAGGAATCTATTGGTTTAAGAATCACCTCATTTGGAGATTGGATGAGGAAGTGACGACCAAAAGAATCCAATATGTTTATGTCCTTTATCATTTTGTACCTGTCTTGGCGCAATTTCCATAACTTTCGCTACGAATGTTGGATTGCTGTCGTTTTGGACCATTTGAAAGAGGACTTCAAGATCTACAACTTTCATGAGAACTCAAAGATAGATTCTATCTATAAGATAATCAAAAACGAGATTTACTGTTGAGAGCCAATTTTTACCCGAGAAGGTTCGTTAAACGGACCTAAAGTTCATTTAATGGACATTGGCGAGGCTGGGGGTCCTTTTTCACCCAAGAAGGTCCGTTTAATGGACCTAAAGTACGTCCAATGGACATAGGGGTTCCCCAAACCCCTCCAAAGCTTCTCCAATGCTTCCTACATCCAATATAACCTCATATTTACTCATAAACTTCCCAAATCCAACTCTTCCGGCGCAAACTGACTTCATATCAACTCAAAAACCAAATTTATCTCATCAAACTCTCAATTCTCAACCCATTGATTCATCAAAACCAAAATTTCCCATAATTCTCCATAGCTGTCCTATACGCACATCCTATGCAGCATCACATCTTGTAACGATCATAACTAACCACTCCGATATCCAAAAATTACAAACTTTATGTTGTAGGAAAACTAAAAAGATCATCTACAGCTTCCATGAGACAACTTAGTCAAATTCATCCTAAATTATTCCATAATTTCCCCTGAAGTCAGAACACAAATCCTACCCCTATGAAAAGCTTGAAAATGCAATATAAAGACTTTGGAAAGCCATAGACAAACATAATGAATATGTACTTCATTCGCATCAAAATAAGAGTGTTACAACGCTTTGGTGGGCATTTCAAGCCACCTTACATCATAATCCAAAATTACAAACTTTACAAAAATAATAATTTCTCAAAATGCAACTAAAGCATTGTTTTACAAAATCTAACTTCAAAAGAAAAAAATGTGCAAATTGTAGTGATGCCTTGACGCTCGACTCGATCACTCAATATCTTGCTCATCGCCTGTGGATGGAAAGGAGTGGGGGTGAGCTTAACGCTCGTGGGTAACAGTTTTATAATCGGTAATAAGAAAAAATCATTGAAACCTCATGATCATAGCAATTTTTTTCACAAAATCCATAAAACATATATTTCTCACTTGTCAAACCAATTCACATATGTCAAACATTCATCAAACTTGTCAACACATGTAAACACATAAGCACATCATAATGAATTAGGTGGATCTGTGCTGAGCATACTATACATTTCCCATACGGGTTCTGTGTAGCTGTGAACAGAACGTACTATCGCAATCCTGCAAAATGGTCTCACGTAGCCGTAAACTTATGGGAGTCCGCGAGAGAGGTCCATGCCACTAGCGGGCAGGCAGGAGAGGCATTTTTAATTAAGTGCACTTAATTTAACTTAGGGGATCACCACAAACCCACATAACATGTAATTCATGACTTGAAAACTAATTGCCCAAATGGCACATTTCTAAACTTGTTTGTCATGCACATGACATATTTCACATGCATTCCCATCAACATTCCTATGCCAAACATAAAGCCATTTCCCAAATCATTCAAAAGTGACAAATACAACTATTATAAAGCCATTTGAAAACATTTTCATATCAACTCGTAAGTCATTCACAGAAATTCACATACAAAATCACATAACACATTCTCAAGGCATTTTAAAAATAAATGCACATTGTCAAGGTAGTTGGAAAATCATTAACTTCCATTTATTTGGAGAAACTTTAAAAGTTTATTAACTCAACTATAAAAAAGTCACCCACCTTGGTTTCCTTGCTAGAAACTTGCTCAAGTATGTCTCTCATCTTTCCTCTCTTGGTTTTCTTCAACATTGACAACAAAATCCCAAATCAATTATAATTCAAATTGGATAACCCAAAGAACCATATGCATGAAATTGACCCTAGAAAACTTATACCCATGTATTTCCTAAGTTCTTTGGACCAAAATCTTTCCAAAAATCCAAATATTAAAACACAAACTTACCTTGAATCTTCACCAAACAATAAATTTCTTGGATCTAATGGAAGCTCTAACCTCCCTCTTTCTTTTTCCCTTCTTGATCACTCTCAAAATTCCTCTTGAAGGTTAAGAAAAATCAAAACCTAGCTTAGCTTCTTTCTCTCCTTTATTTTCTCCTTACACGACACTCTCTCTCTTCTCTTTCTTCTTCAATTTTCGTTTCTTTTTCTTCTAACACAAGCCAACTAGTTTTCCTCTTACTCTTATACCCTTATTGAGCATCAATTGTCCATTTTGTCCCTTCCCTCATCCCTTAAGACTTTAATGGTTAAGTGATCTTCCCAAAATGCCCTCATACATAAATTGCCACCTTAACACTTTAATTCCCTTGACTATCTTACTCATATTAACATGCTAATTAATTCCAACATAAGTTAATCTAGCTAGACCCCAAAATAATCTAATCATGCTTATTTATCAAGAAAAAAATTTGGGGGCCAACAGCAACGCACTCTTTTTTACTGTGTTTTACCAAAACGCAAACACGCGCAGCGCACGCCTACGTTTTGGCTCCTTTGCCCACGCCTTATGTGTTGTAGACATTGGCTTCCAACATATATGTTACGTCGTTTCATGATCTTGTTTCCTTCTTGTTCCATTTTTCTTGTTTTTTTTAAATTTTTTTCCTCCATGAAAAACAAAATAAATCTTCAAAAAATGAGTAATATATAGTGCTTTCAACTCACTTTAATTTCTTTGCTTCCAAATTGTACTTAAAATCATATATAAATTAAAGTAAGTATCTTAAGCATTTTCATATTATTAATCACTAAGTGTAACTAATTAAATGTATCAACAATTAAACGCATATCAATTTCCCTTACACTTAACTTTTGATCGTCCTCAGGTAAAACAATAAAATGAAACTCAAAGACCCCAAAACATTGACTCATTTCCCAAATGTTCAAAGAATATATAATCACAAGCAAAGATGAGTGACTTTAAAAAATCATAGCAAGATGTCAACATTCCAAGCTTTTACTCTTGATCAATCAATACTCATCCAATTAAAAAACTGAGCAATATAATTGTAGACTCGGAAAATGTGTTTAACTAAAATATATTCACGGGTACACTTAACACCATTCATGATCATGATAATCCACAACTTTGCATTTTATTTCATTTCTCCACCATTAATGTTCATATGCAAAATCACGAATCAAAGCACTTTTTAGGGTTGTAATGTGGGCAAAGGTAAGGTGAGATGTATTTGGGTCAAGTAGCACAAAAGTCATTAAAGCTAGTGAAACAAAGCAACACTCATTAAAAACTGGGTGTTGTCATCTATGACGAATGCAACATTTATATTTCACAACCTCATTTAGCTCTTACATACAAACCATATGAAGCTTATATCAATCCGAAGGAATCACTCATACAGTTTATGCCCACAATATATTGAAATCATAAGAGTAAACCTTCCAAGTCAACATCTACCTCATATTCAACATATCAAATAACACATTCATTGTAACTCTATAAAGATTCATTAATCAAGAATAACTTTGCAAATTCATATGAAGTTTCTCTTGGATAAATTTATTTAAACAAAAATTTTCTTTTTTCTTTTTTCTTTTTTCTTTTTTCTTTTTCTTTCTTTTTCCTTTTTCTTTTCTTTTCCTTTTTTCTTTATTCTTTATTTTTCTTATAAAAATTAAAATAAACTACATCAACATGGGAATTTCAATGACAAGAAATAAAATAACATCCCAACATTATAACCAACCCTCACATATGTACACCTCTACATTTAGACTTTTGTACATCCACAAACTCACCAATAATAAATGTTCCACTAGCTTTATGGCTTAGGTAGAACATTTGGTTAAGTATAAAGCATGTAATATGATTTATACAAAATGACAGGCTAAAGCTCAAAGGGCTTTATCAATAGAAAAATCATGTCAATAGGATAGGTTATTTGGCTAATGTAGTTTATGAAAAACAAAGAAAGCCTAATCATATCCATGTTAATGCATGTGATAAAAATGTGGTCTCGAATAGAAATTCAATGCAAAATTGGTAAGTACATGTCATGAAGGTCACTTATTATCAAAAGGCAATAAGACTGATATGGATGTGTCAGTCAAATAAGGCTCAAAATCTTGCTGACTTTATTTACCATTAGTCACTACTCTTCTAAAGATAGTGCATATCGACCAATCATAAGAGCAAACGAACATACTAAAGTTGCTATGAAATTCACTAGTCAATCCACACTCTAATCATAATTATATAATTCTAGAAGCAAAAGAAAATGAGAAAATGTTTGTTTCATTTGTTTCATTCTTTCTCTCATTTTAATTGAAAACTTAAAAACAAGTAAAACAAATAAATTCAAAAACACACTTGCATATAAAAAGTAATGCGGAAATGTAAAGGAAAAGAAATTTACTTCCCTTAGGTTACCTTCCAAGAAGTACCTTTGTTTAGGGCCGCTGGCTTGACTTCTTCTTTATCTCAGGTGATAAAATTGTGATCTTTAGGTGTCACATATGGCTCCTTCATGTGTGGTAGTTCCGAATAGGGTCTTAGTTGATCATCATCCTCATTCAACGTCTTCCTTATCCTTAGATTCTCAATCTCGATTGAGTCCATACACTTCGGAAATATTTCGAGCATCTCTTCACCTTTTTCTTCATCATTTAATTCCTTTAATCTGTTATGTAAATATAAAGAGTTAGTCTTAAAAATAATCATGGACTCGGTACTCACCTCCGAGCTAAAAGATGTGTCCTTTTCTACTTCGAGCTCCTTCTCAACTTTTTCGGCACAAGCAATTCATTGATGGTTAACCTCAAAATTCTCAAGCTCCTTATCACTTTATAAAGTTTCCATAGAGACATCTATTGGGTACACCTCAGGTTGATACGGCTGCTCCTTTTTGCTTTGCGATTCTAGGTGACTAAGCCTTATTGCCATCTGACCCATTTGGTGTTCCATGCTCTGTTGGCTTGTTTTTATCTCTTATCAGAATTCTTGCAACTGTTGCTACATATTCTGTTGAAATTGCAAATTGTTAGTGGCTAGATTCTTAATAAGTTCTAAAGATGCACCTGAATCGTGTTGGTTCTCTGAATCTTGGGCTCTAGACCTTGTGTTGTTTGAAAATTTCCTTCCATCATTCTGGAATTGTAGAATATGGTCCTGCAATTACAATGCATTAGCTTTCATATTAATGAACCTTTCCAAAGAGGATTGGAGTCGAAATAGGAAGCTTCTAGCCAATACCGAGAATTATTGTGCGTCCTACAAACTATCATGGAAGTAATTCTATTGATTATCCCATCTACAATAAAAGTTAGGTTGATCGTTATAAGATTTAGAATATGAGTTATAAAAGAAATTACTTCCGTCCATATCAAAAAATATTTAAAACATGAAACAAAAAAATAAAAAGATGACAAAAATAACTGAAAAGAAATTACTTCCGTCCATATCAAAAAATATTTAAAACATGAAACAAAAAAATAAAAAGATCACAAAAATAACCGAAAAGAAATCAGTTATGAACAAATATATAAAAATACCAATTAAATCATAAATAAAAACTAAAACAACTCATTAAAATCATCATCTCACAATACCCAATGAGTTCATACACAAATAATCGAACAATAACAAAAATCTAGTTATCTATATACAAAACCCAAATAAATTAACATAAGATAACATAATCAATTTCTAATGAGATAAATAAATAACAAAATAATTAAAAAATACTTATCTCAAGTCATTAGTGTTGATGTCACCTCTAAACCGACGTCGAGATGCCTAACTTTTCATGGGTCTTTCTCAAAAAAATACTTCAGCCCTACCGAAGCTTCCTGCGTCTCTCTCTTATTGCCCAAACTTCTTATTGTTGCTCTTCACTATCGCCTCTCTGCTGTAGTATGGATGTGACAATTTAATGATAGAGTCTATGGTAACACCACTATTCATACCTCCAAATCTCTGCAGCTGCATCCTCTGTTCTCTTCTCATGCGGCACCAAGCTGTAGCTCTTCTCTAAGCCACAAGTCATGCACTCCATTCCTCTGCATTGTTCCCTTGTTCCTGTAGCGTGATGGGACAATTAAACATTGCTCCCTTTAAAACCTTCTCCTCATACACACTACGCCGCACTCTTTTTTATTGTGCATTTTATCAAAATGCAAAACATCCTATGCGCAATGCAACGCACGCCTGCATTTTAACTCCTCTGCCCACGCCTTATGTGTTGTCGCTTTGGTGTTGGCTTCCAACATTTATACTGCGTCGTTTCATGCTCTTGTTTCCTTCTTCTACCATTCATCTTCTCTTTTTTCCCTCCTTTAAGACAAGAAAAAAATAAATCTTTAAAAAATGGCTCATATATAGTACTTTCAACTCACTTTAATTTCTTTACTTTCAAATTGCATCTAAAATTATATATAAATTAAAATAAGTATCTTAAAAATTTTCATATCATTAATCGCTAAGTATAAATAATTAAACGTACCAACAATTAAACGCATATGACCACTATTAACTTTACTCTAACATCTACCAAATAAAGGAAAAGAGATCTTTATCAAAATTTAGAATATGCAGATGGAAAATAGGAACAAAATAACCTCCTTCAATTTGATCCTATTTATAGCCACTTTAATTCCATGTGTTATTGATGTTAAGATCCTTTGGTTGTGAATCTTTGGCTCCTATAAATCATAACTTCTCTTATTGCCATCTAGGCATGTTCAAGATAAGGTTCAAATAACTTTTGAGACATTTTTTTCTATAAAATTGAAATCTGGAAGTTATAATTTTCACTAAATATGCCTATGTTTAGTCCTTAGAAACAACGATGTCAACTTTATCTTTCTAGCTGCTCCTTATTTTATTGTGTTTAGTTGTTTTTAAGCTATAGATTCACCAAGGATCATTGGAATGCAAAATATAAGATAAATTTTAAGTTAAAATTAATAATCATAATAATTAAAGGGAATTAATATTTAAAATAATCATCTTTATAGATCTTATAACTATTTGTTTTGGGTTAATTCTTTATTTTAATAGAATAGCCAAGTTTCCTTATGAATTATTCATTAGCTCCTGAATTAAAATTTGTTGGCATTTTGATTAAATTTCAAATTTTATATAAAGGGATTGAGAAATCATATGTATAAATAGTTCATGGCTGTGAATAATAAGATGTAATTTTAGAAACAAGATCACATAAATCTTTTCAATTAGAGTCAAACCTAAGAAAGGAATTTCTAGAATATGTTAATGTTAATTTTTGTTAGACAAATATTATAATCAATCAATTTAAAAATAGAAGTCATATTTCTTAAGAAAAATAAGGTTATAACTTTAAATTTTCCACTTATCTAAAAACTAGAGTCAATAATTAAATCAAGATAAATTTAAGTATAAAAATATTTAGAGAGATTCTATATGTGAGTCATATTTATCAATTGAATGCTTTATTTTTTATTTATTGGTTTGATTTGTTATTTTATATTAGTAATTTAGTTTAGTTGCTTCTTCTTTTAAATCAATTATTCATTTTATTATATTAGATAATAGAAAGATAGTAATTATTAGTACATATTATCCTCATAGGGACGATACTTACCTTCATTAGAATGTACTATAATAATGGCAATGAACTTGGCAAGTTGATCGTTACTATATAGCTTGGAAATAATATATCAGTAACTTTGGTCGAATTTATGGAATTACTTTCTTTAATAATCTTAGCCTTAAAATTCCAATCAATTGGAGAAAAGTTTTCTTTTAATGCAAATTCTCGTCATTTCATCTCCTTTAGAGTTAATTATCACACATTTATCTTTAGAAAAGGTCACAGCATATCCCCTTTCAATCAATCGACCAACACTGACTAGATTTTGATCAAAGTTCAAGCACTAAAAGTAAAGAAGTTACCAACTTGATATTTGTTAAAGTTTTTATAATTAACATATCATTTTCCTTTCACCTTCGAGAAAGAACTATTAACTATTCCCACTTTGCCGTGGAAATTCTTGTCTAAGACTTTGAAAAGAGACTCATCATATGCCATGTGATATGTAAACCCAAAATCCATATAGTACTTACCGGTATAAGTAAGTAAAACTAAAGTAGTGAAACATGTTTCTTTAGCTATCACATCATATGCCATGTGACATGTAAACCAAAATCCATAGAACACCTACTGGTACAAGAAAATAAAACAAAAGTAGTGAAACATGTTTCTTTAGCTATCATATCTCTTTCTCTACTACCTTAGCATGTTTTGTTGTCTCTTTTATTTTACTTTTGTACAACTTTTCAATGTGCCTCTTAGGTTACAATCCCTACACTCCATATTAGGCCTAAACTTGTAATACTTAGGAGTGATTTATTTTCATTGTTACATTTAGATTAACCTTAAAAGATCCTTTACTATGTTTTTCCAACCTTAGCACTCTCCTTTTTATGAATTCCATAGAGATATAATGGACATTTATCTTATTAAATTCATTTAATTTTTCAAAAGAAACTATTATGAAATTGTGTATGTTGAAGTCAGCTTTGTTAACTCAGTTCAATCCAGCTGCTTCTAGCTTCCTTTTTTTTATCCCTCTTTGTCGCATCAAATCCCTCAATTCACTTAATTCATCCCACTTAGCAAACCTTGAATGAGAGACTCTCTGCAAATGCATGCTTCTTTTAGATTTTAGTCATCCGAATACTATGTTGTATGGTTGGGTAATGTCATTGGCAACGTTGTCATTTTTGAGTGGTTTTTGTATCCTTGGTAAAGGATAGAGATGTAATGAACATTTATCTTATTAATTTCATTTAATTTTTCAAAAAAAACTATTGTGAAATTGTATATGACAAAGTCAACTTTGTTACCTCAGTTCAATCCAACTACTTTCGACTTCTTTTTTATATCCCTCTTTGTTACATTAAATCCCTCAATTCGCTTAATTCATCCCACTTACAAATCCTCGAAAGAGTGGCCCTCTTTAGATACATGCTTCTTTCGGGCTTTAGTCCTCTAAATACTGTTTCCTGTAGTTGGGTAATGTCATTGGCAATGTCGTCATTTTTTGAGTGATTTTTGTATCCTTGGTAAAGGATAGAGATGTAATGAACATTTATCTTATTAATTTCATTAAATTTTTTGAAAAAAAACTATTCTGAAATTGTGTATATTAAGCCAACTTTGTTACCTCAGTTCAGTCCAGCTACTTCCGGCTTTTTTTATCCCTCTTTGTTGCATCAAATCCCTCAATTCACTTAATTCATCTCACTTACCAAACCTTGCATACAAACTAGAGAACATGACATTGATACCAACGTTTTTGGGCTCCAGTTTGAGGAGTTCAGATCCTCTGTCCAATATTATAGTGTCTTATTGTGTCCAATAAATCTTAGCAATTTATTTATGTGGGTCCCGCATGAGACTCGCGTAGGATCCGCAAAATAAATGGCTGAGATTTTATGAGACAGAATAAAACGGAGTAAAACTGGACAGAAGATCTGAACTCCAGTTTGAGTGCTCTTTGAGTAGCCAATTTTCCCTACTCAATGTTCCCATGCTCCTCACAAGCCATGACCAAAGATCCCCACAACGAAGCGCTCGAACTCTCCTCCCCTTCAGGAAGCATCTCATTTACTAGCTTCCATGCTTTATCCAGCCTACCAGCTCTACACAGCAAATCAACTACACAACTATAATGTTCCGGACCAGGACTCAACTCGAAGTTCCCAGTCATTGATCCAAAATACTCAATCCCAAGATCAACTTGGCCAGTGTGACCACAAGCTGGGATGACTGTCACAAATGCCACCCCTTCTGGCTTAATGCCTTCGTTTAACATCTCTTTGAACAATTCAACCACTTCAATGTAATGCCCATTCATACCATATACACCCAGCATTGAGGTCCATACCGCTATGTCCCTCGTTCACCTTCCCCTAACTCTGAAACCTGCAAATCGAAAACTTGAAATGCATTCCTCACAGAACCGCATTTACCATACATTTCAATTAGAGAACTCTGCAAAAATACATCACTCTCTAGATCATAGAATTTCCGAACTACAAGGCATGCACTTGCCTGCCCAACTCTATTGCAGATAAGCCTGCACATGACCGCAAGGTCGCCAATAAAGTGTAATTATCGTAATCTAAATCCAAAGAAGGCATCTTTCGGAAAAATTCAAGTCCCTGAGCCCACAATTTAGTCTCGCCATAACCTGATAAAAGACTATTCGCATATACTGTATTCTTCTCAGGCAATTCCTCAAACAGCATTACGGCGTCACCAACAAATGACCTTTTCACATATAAGTCGATCAAAGCACTACCCACAAACGCACTAGATAACCAACCAAGTTTTGTTACGTGGGCGTGTATCTGTTTCCTAAAGTCCAGACTTTGAATCGAAGAAGCAGCTGTGATGGAACTACACAAGGCATAAGCATCTAAAGGAACGGTCTCACTATGCATTAAGGACAGAGTCTTTATTGCATAAAAAGCAAAACAACCATTTCGACAATACTCGGATATTAGCACATTGAAGGGCATTGGATTTTTGGGGTGTATGAATATGAGGCAACTTGTTAAGGTTTTCAGGTTGTTTTTGCAGGGATATGTGGCGTAGCAGAAAATGAGCTGCGCATGTAGATAAGGAGAGAAAGAGTGAACTTTTCCTTAGTAAGTGAGCATGGAGAAGCTTAAGGGCCATGAGATTCTTAGTTTGACAAGAATGACGGAGGAACTGAACAACTGATCCATAGGTTTTCACGATATCGAAATTTGATTTGTAAGACATCAGGATACAAAACTTTGAAGGGCTTCTGCAATTATCACGCACCAACTTGTTAACCTGACTTTCTTTTGCCGAAGCAAAATATTAGGGTGTTATTAACCAAACACACGCTTTCCAGTTTACCCGGGATCAAAAGTTCATTATTTTACTGAATTATAAAGAGGTGGTTTAACGGTGTATGAGTAATTTCAAGATCATATCTGATGTATATCCTTATTTTTCACCATCCTTTGAAGGGTATATCAAGCTCTACAGAGAACTTCGACAATCATGAACCCTAGGTTTCTCAAAACTTTGTGTTTATGATTTTGGAAGACTAGGTTTCCCCCTTTCTATTGAGCTTCTCTTCTGAATTTGGACCAATAGAATTATGGGCTTGTCAACTCTTCAAGAAACAACCGGTCTATTTTTCGACTGTGTCCATGTTTATTGGTCCATTTCGTTTATTCTCCTTGTTTCTTTTCTCTTCACATATTTTCTTTTCTTAATTTCCTTAATTGCTCTAAAAAAAAGTTATTGCATTATTCCCTATACAATTGTAGTTTGTTATAATCCGTTTCAAGTCTATGTATCAGCTTGTACGTAGGCAACAATTATTCAATACCATCTAAGGAGCCATTTATTCCTTTTTTGTTGTTTTTCCATCGTGATATCAAAGCGCCACAATAGCTTTTTATTTTGGCTTCTTTCTTCGTGGTCGTTAACTGTCCAACAGCACCACACCAACTTTTTATCCTTCTTTTTTGTTTCCTTTTTCGTTGGTCTTCAACTGTCCAATTTTTTCAATTCTTTCTTCTTCCTTCCTTTATCATGCTAGGCCCCTTATACGCTATATCACTGTAAATCAAGGTCAAAACAATTACAGATAAGAGGAACATCCAGCTAGTTCCTATTATTTACTCCCTAATGAAAACCCCTTTCTCATTCTTGTTTCTTCTCCTCTCATTGGTACCAATTACCATCCATAGGCAAGATCCATGCGAATGACCCTTCTATCTAAAAAAAACTAAAATTTATTGACAATATCATACTCATGCCCGATAGAGATGTCCGCTTGTTTGTATATTGGGAAATATGCAATATAATAGTTCTATCTTGGCTCTTAAGATTAGTGTCTGAATCCATAGCTCAAAGTGTAATATGGTTTGATTCAGCATTGGATGTTTGGAAGGACCTAGAAGGAAGATTTCTTAGGTTGACTCTTTCAAAATATCAGACTTACAAGAGGAAATCTATGCTTTTCGTCAAGGAACCCTCTCTGTCTCAGACTACTACAACTATTAAAAAAATGCTATGGGATGAATTCTTCAACCTCAAACTTCTCCTTAAATGCAACTGTCAACTGCAGTGTTCATGTCTCACTTCAATTAGATATTGAAACATTACTTAATGATGTTTGTAGTAAAAATCCATTAGATCCACAGAAAAATCAAAATAAAGAACTTATTCAAATTCAACTAAAGGATCCCACACAAGAAATTAATATTAAAAACAATATCCCTTATACACAACAAGATGTAAACGAATTTATTTCAGAATGTACCGAATTATTAGAAAAAGGGTTAATTAGCCCTAGTGCAAGTAAACATTCGACACCCGCTTTTTATGTGAATAATTCAGCCGAACAAAAACGAGGAAAAAGACAAATGATTATCAACTATAAAAAATTAAACGAAGCCACTATAAGTGATGCCGATAAATTACCTAGAAAGGATTATATTATCAACAAACTTAAAGGATATACTTGGTTTACTACTTTAGATGCCAAATCTGGTTGTTGGCAACTACGATTGCATGATAATACTAAAGCCCTCACAGCATTTACATGTCCACCTCAGAAACATTCTCAATGGAATGTATTACCATTTGGTTTAAAACAAGCCCCTAGTATTTATCAAAGATTTATGGATAATAATTTAGCAGGTTTA
>JANVCL010000001.1:18760065-18770198 GCA_026546855.1 Erythroxylum incrassatum
GTTGGATTTAACCCAAGTTGTCACCTCTGGGTGAAAGAACTCTGTATCGCCCATGCGCCTGAGGAGCTCCCGCTAAAAGGGTTGAATACGCGGACAATCACGGATGACATGGAGGCTGGACTCTTCCTGGCCACAGATGAACAACTGCTATTAGTAGTAAGGTGACGGGCCACCCGTTGTTGGTTGGTCAGGAGTTTTTGCTTGCTCATGACCCAAAGAAACGTACGGATCTGTTGCAGCCCCGCCCACTTCCAGATGGTCATCCACAGACTAGCATTGGAATCCGCGGTGGTCCCCTCAATAAGGTTGTAGACAGACGCGACGGAGAAACGACCATTGGCAGTTGGGCCCCATCTCATGGTATCCGCAGCCACTCGATTGAGAATTAAACAGTATCCACTAAATTTAGACAGACCGAGGAAGGGAGGTATTGTTGAAACAAGTGCCACTTCCAGGCTCCATCAGCGGTGGTCATATCTGCAACCATCGTAGTCAGGGCAACATCAGGGATAGGAATAGTGGCCACTCGGTAGAGGGGGCCCCACTCTTTAGCCTAATCATCCAGCCAAAAGTAGAGACGGGACCCATTGCCCAAAGTCCAGTGTAGCCCTTGCCAGACGTAACGCCAAATGGCCGAAAGTCCTCGCCAGAAACTAGAGGCGTTGCTCTGCTGTATCATAAGGGGAGGGCGGTCGGGGTTGAAACGATACTTAGCCCGAACCAACCGAACCCATAAAAGGGAAGGCTGGGTAAGCAGGGCCCAACCCAGTTTAGTTAATAAGGCGCTGTTTGTCGATCAAATGTGCTTTAGACCCAATCCGCCCGCCTTCTTAGGCCGACAGATTGTCTCCCAATTGACAAGGTGCACCTTTCTCTGTTCGCCCGAAGAACCCCATATAAAATTTCACAAGTTTTGCTTCAAATCGTCACAGAGGCGCCGCGGCAGACGGACAGTTTGCATAGTGTAAATTGGTAGGAAAACTTAATTATATTTTAAGTGCTTCATTATCACTTCCTAGCAGGAGAGACTTGTTTCGCTGCAGACCCTTGAAAAGGAAGACAGGTATTAGAGAAGAAATGAGATATGAGTTGGAAATAATTTAAAGAATTTAATTACTGATTCTTGCTTTTGCAATTGGAAGGCATTCCGTGGAACTGTAACAATATCCATCTGTTTAGAATTGGGAAACAAGCTAGTTCACTTCCCTAAGGAAGAAAACAACAAAGAAATCTGTACATGTTACTCTTAAATCTCCAGTTTCTGGAGTGAAAAAATCATTTAATGATTTATCTTTCACACTTTCATCTCCTCGTTCAAGACACATTTATGCACGAAACGACATGATTAAAAATGTCTTCGTTGCAAGGAATTGTCAGACCTCCCATTGGATGATCATATCCGAACACCTCTTGGGCTTGGTTAAGCAAGTTTTGGAATGAAGGCTGATTCAGGTACGAAACTGGAATGACAAATCTCCTCTGACGTTCTCCCACATAAACCGCAAGACAACCTTTTGGAACATCCATAGCTACAGCACCTTCCTGGATCGAAACATATGCAGATCGATTAAGGAATTGCTTTACACGTAGAATTGGAGACAAACGGAAACCCATAATTCTGCGCAGAAACTAGTAAGAGAATGTATCAGAAGCGCCTGAAGGACCAGGATGATTGATGCTCAATGTTAAGGCTTGCTTTGATTGCTCTACAACTTTAACATGGCTGAATATATAGGTTCAGGCTATCATAGAAATCCTTTGATACAACCAATTTCACTTGTCAAGCGGACCCCAGCTGCGTACGAGTGAAGAGATTAGTGATTAAGGATCACATGGTGTGGTCCTCGACCTATTTATCAAACAATATTGGATTGACTCACCGATGCTCATTTGATGTGAAACAACTTACCCAACCTCTTTAGGGAAGTTAACATGTCCATCTGGAATATAAGAGACTCTGGTCGGATAATTTTTGCAGCTCGAAGGACATAACAACGATTTTTTTCTGTTCTCTTTACATTCATGAAATGCTTCAAAACATCACCTAGAAGAATTCAGTTTAGTGCCTTGTTATAACCTTTTCATGAAAACAAATAAAGACTAACCAAAATCGAATGAAAAGCAGCTGATAGGCTGCAAAGAACCAAGATAAATGTGCCCAATACCAATAGTTAATAATGTCGGTTCCGTGTCAAAGTTGTCCTGCAAACATAATGGCATGATCAACTTGCTTGACATGCGGGCAAGAGGTTCACATGAGCCAAGCCCTACTAGTACGTACCGTGAGTCACCATCTTCAACTCTCGTACCAGATATTTTGGTTTCAAGGGTGGATCCGTAGGAATTACTTAACATGATCATTGAACAAGTTAGAGATTCATGCGATCCAAAATTTCACGGTATAGAAGATATTTTCGTAGGATAGACTGTTTAATTAAATAAGTTGGAAATTAGCATATTGCATTAGTTACTAAGATTTATGCGATCCAAAATTTCACGGTATAGAAGATATTTTCGTAGGATAGATTGTTTAATTAAATAAGTTGACAATTAGCAGATTGCATTAATTATTAGCTGATTCTATTAGCGATTAAATAATACTATATTAATATAATTGATTTGACTAGCGGATGATATTAGTTGTTTACTTAAAGATGTTTGATAAAATTAGCTATTTATTATTAGTTGTTTATGTGTAAAATAATTTATGAGAGTATGACCTAAACAAATTATAAGGACATAAGTATTAGCTATTTATATCTTATTATTTATCTCAACATTCTCAAAATTTTAGATAGAGCAAAATAAGTTAACAATATTATTTTTTTCTAATATCTTCAATCGAACATTAAGAATACAAAAAACCCTCTCACAACAATTTCTCAATGATAAATAAACTCAATTAAAAACTTCTCTAGATCCTTTCAATTTACGCTACGAAAGGTCAACTAAAGAGATTTAGAGATCACTAAAATGTTGCTAAAAATAAGCTTGAGACGGTCGGATTACACTAGGGCTTTTTCCTCAAATGCAGCACCAGTTAACTTAACATGAAATTGAGCTTGTAAAAATGATATTGATTAATTTCTAATTTATGGAAATATAATTTTTTGTTACTTTAATTTTAATTTTTAAAATTTAAAAATTGAAAATATATTTTTAATATATTATATTAAAATAAAATTATTGTGAAAATTTTGTTTCTATTAATCTCTTAAAATTTAAACTTAGATAAAAATAATTAATTTAAATTTGACTTATTAATTTTATATTAAATTGAATTAAATTAAGTACAATATGCAAGGGATAATAATATTATATACTAAATATTGACATAAAAGGGGACCTAAATATCAAATATATACAAAAGTAATTAATGTAATATAATTAGAGATAAAATTTTTTTAATTTTTGAAAATTTTAATTAATATCAAATAAAATTTTAATTTAATGACTAACTTTTTAAAATTTTTATAAATTAATTGTTATAAATTAAGTCAAATTTATATTTATATATCTATCTCTATCTCTATTTATCTTTATCTTTATCTCTAATTTGTAATTACTCTTAGATATAATAATTTTTTAGTCCCTTACTTTCTCAACTTTAGGAAAAAATGCTCCTCATTATAGCGTTTTCAAAATCAATAAATTGGTTTCAATCTGCAAACTCAATCAATTAATTACTAAATATAATTACCAGCATTTTAACATGGTCAAACATCTAAAACCTTTCAATCTACTAAAAAAAGCTAACAAGTCATTTATCAAACAATGCCTATGCTAAGAACATCAGACTCCAACCTGCACCTGCATCAACTGAGTACTTGTTGGTACTTCTAATAATCTATTTTATCCATGTCCTTGCTAAATCACATTAATGAAAATGATTACTATTTTTTTTCTTCTTATGGCCAAGGTTTACAGGATCAAATCCTCTTTGTCCAGAATCTTGCGGTAATCTTATTTCAGACAACCCCATATATACAAATACATAAGGTTCAGAAAAAAAATGTGGATGAGATTGTTTAGAAGAATCTTTACAGGGCACAAAGAATCTCGTTCCAAGATTTATTGGCTATGCATGCCACCTTCACTATCACCATGACAAGATTTCCATGATAAGTTCATAAATCCAAAATCTATTGATTTCCAGCATATGTGATGGGTGGCGAACAGAACGATCTATTATTATGCCACATCTGTGCAATGCTTTCCTTTTTCTTTAACCAAATAAACGCATTAACTTGCCAGACAAGTCCACTTGATTTCACATGAAGTCTGTCCTACCACAATTAGTCTGCATCTTCACTTGCCTTCTAGTACTGCCGTACTAGGGACTCGTATGGTCAAGAAACCGTGTATATCTACAGTAGTCATGAAAAGAACTTTAATATCGGAAGATAAGTGGACCCTGATGAGAAAGTTCGCTCCATGGTTGAGCTAATTACAATACGGACTTTATATCAAAAGTCACTGAGATTGACCGGCTTTTTGACTAGTGTCTAGGGGTCTCGTCAGGTTTGTGTTGGAAAAAACCAAAACTGACGGCTGGAGAAAAGATCAGGCCGTAATGGGTTACCAGAAGTTATTTAATCTAATATGAGGCTAAGGTATTGATGATTACGAAAGTTGGATATTTTGGCTTGTGATAGAATGAAATGGAACAACAACGTAGATTTAGATGCTTCTTTGTTGGTCTAGCAAGAATTTTTTCTTGTGAAATTTTCATGATTGCAGCCTTTATAACCCGCTGCATTTGATCGAAATCTTGAAGATTAAAATTTTAGACTTGCGTTCCAAAAAGAAAACATAAGCGTTGTCCTGGGACCTGGCTGTCCCTTGAATGTGATATGAACACTAAACAGAAGGCACAGATTATTGTCACAAGCCCCATCACATGCAAACCCATAAAATTGTTAACTGTGTCAAACAATAGTAAGCTGTTGTCTGAAAATAGCGTTGAATGACAGCAGCAGAGATATGATGTGTGGTGGAGCATACTTCCAGCCTTTTCTTTCATTAGGGGTATCTTTTAATGGAAGACAGACTCATGAAGTTCAAACGATCTTGACCCCATCACAACCAAACTTACCGAGGATATGTGTAACAAGAGATGAAGCAATGCATGGCTTCAAAGAACATACATCACCTGCTTGTTTCATCCGAATAAATTGTCACCTTCAATTTTTTGCACCAGAGAGACAATGAAAAGAGGAGGGCATCCCTAGTATCAAATACTCCATTAACTTACCTACCTGCTAGTGCATAAAGTTTTTAGAGGAAAGAATCAATATCCAGCTTCGTGAATAATGCATACCGCAAGATTAAGCGATACCAAATAAACAAAAGATTTCAAAAGCTCATCATTAAACTTGATTTGGACGTTCAAGCATAATGGTATACTAACGGAGAAATAGATAACTTGGGAGTTTGATGAAGTTGGAGAAAACAATCCTATTTCAATACAGATTTTGCAGGGGATGAGGCATTTTATTACAGGTGCTTTTACATTGGAAGCAATTCATTATTAATGATTTCACCTGACAGTTTTGTCCGCATAAAACTGTAGAGCAGCATTAAAAAACTACTATATGAACGCACAAAATATAGGTCGTGACTAGGAAGAGCAGAGACACAACCATAAGAGAGAATATTTGTCTTCCAATTTGATTTCGGTTTATAAGAGCATCACATTGTTCTGACTATTAAGAGCGCAAATATTTACACTTCTCGATATTCCAAAAATGGTACATTCGTTAGTTTTGTTATTTCATTGCAGTTAAAACGTCTAAAAACTGGAAAACAGATCAGTGAAAACTTTTTGGCCGCATGGGATTGTGAGACCACCCATGGGATGATTAAAATCCGAACTCTTCTTCAACTTGACTTAGCAAGATCTGGAATGATGGATGCTTCAGGCAAGAAATCGGTATAGTAAACCTCTTCTTTTGACTTTCCACCACGTAAACAGCTAAGTGGCCTTTAGGCACGTCATTAATCTGCTGAGAAAAGAGGATCCTCTTGAGTATTTGCTTTGAGTGAGTAATCCTGGGAAAGCGAAAGCCCGTGTTGAATTATTGAAGAAGTTTGATTCAAATGCGCTTCTGTGACTTCAGAAAGGAAAGAGCTTCGTGAGTTGATTGCTGTTGTCAAACAAGGGATGAAATATATATAAGCAAAAGCTTCGTTTCAAATTCTTCGCTGGAACCAATAACCTTCCAAAATGGGGTCTCATCTGTCAAAAGCAATCACATGGCTTTGCCTCCCAACTAATAATAAGATTGAGAAAATTTTCAGCTTTCTTTTCTTCAATGTTTCTCATCAACTTGGCCTACCACTTAATACAACTTTGGGATTGTATCCAATGGCCTGCTCCTTTGAGGAAGTTGCATATGCTTATCACACCATTCAAGTGGGAAATTAGTTATTGAACGATCAAGTACGTTACCTTCCAGCAAAGATTACACATCACCATGTTATATGCCTTATTGAAGCTTCATACCAAATCAACATTAGTGGTCATCAGCGTCCAAGTATGTCATGGCACTAGCAGGCACAAGAAAATAACTAGTCATTAATATTCATTCAGAGGCAGTGTCGGTCATATGAACTAAGAGGCTGCATTTTAAAAAATATATAGGTTGAGTGGAAGAGCCGGACTAACATATTGTTAGCTCCTTTCTATTTTATTCAGAATTGGCAGAAGAGCTTATTGTTCTTTTAGTCTATATAAGCTACCAGCTATAAACTGTTTAAGACAGAAACCTTATCACACGTGAAAATGGAAGTGTAATTAAGCAAAACTTAACAGGAACTGGGGAATTATTGAATTGAAAATTCAAAGAAAAAATCAGGAATATTTTGTTAACTGAAGAATTTTTTTTGTGAAGCTAAATCATAATTCTAGATAATATACAAATCTGGGCATCATCGGTTAACATCTTGTGGGAAATGAACGCTACTGACATTAGACTGTGCATAGCTGTGTCTTGAGAAAATGGTCCTAATCAAGTCTTCAAGTTGCTGATCAAAAGAAAGTGAAATCCACAGGAATCATGTTAGTCTCACTTGTCTTGGTCACCTTTCAACTCATTTAATTATCAAAAGGCCCCCAAGGGATATTAGTTGTGCCCTGCAGCACATGGTTTCACTTTCATTACCAATCGTAACATCTTTTTGACGACACTTAGATGGACTTTGTTCCAATAGAATTGAAAACTTTCCAGCAATTATATCTTATGATTAACAATTTGAAAAGGTGAAAAGGATTAAGAAAAAACAGAAAATCTGGCTTTCACTGAATCTTAGAGTAGGGGCATGAGTCAATTATGAATTCAGAAAGACTTGACGTTGCTAATGTAAAGTTGTGCAATGAATGAGATCAATCATGAATTACAAGATCAATTTTAAGATAATTGAAGATGCTCATAATTATGTTTTCAAAATTTTTTAAATCTTGAGGTGATTTGCTCTGTAACTCTGCCAACATTTGCAAAATCAAAGCTGGAAGACGAAAAGTAACAGAGTTGTATTTCAGATTAGAAAGTTATTTTTTATTGCATAAAAAGGTTCTATACAAAAGATGAAGTCTAATATATTTCAAAAATCATAAATAAAAGATAAGAAAACGCATATCCATATGTACCTCGTGTTACATAATACCTCTACATGTCTGATTACAATGCTAGCAGTAAAGGATCTTTTATTGTTAAAGAAGTACCACTTATCCTAAGTTCTTTATTTTTGGCTTTTTTTAGTTTCTTAATTATTATATGTTTGTACATTAAGGAAAATATACAACTCAAGTATGGAGAGAAAATTAAGTATTTATATGCATATTTTTTTATACTTATCAAGTTTATATCATTAGCTTAATAAGGACCGAATATGGGAAACATCTGAACTTTGAAAGAATAATAATGATTTAGATAATTCATTATAAGTTTGGATGTTTTGTGATTTAATTTGTTTAGAAAACAGCGATAAGTATTGATGATTAAGTTGATTTTGTTTTGATTAATTTTAATAATGGGTAATTGGATTGCACTATGATACTTTTATATGTTTTGGACAAATAATTTAGGAGTGAATTCTTGATAATCATTTTTAGTATCCACTAAAAATAAAAAAATTTGTGAATAAATTAACGTAAAATAAATTCTACGATGGCTTCAGACAAAGTAAATATTAAAGAGTGGTGTTTCTTGTTATTTAAAACGGTGACCTAATTGATTAACTAGGGATATTTATAACAAGGTAGTTACTTTAACATCAAAAAGTTACGGGACTTTTCAAACAAGCCTCTAAATGCTTTTGTATGAATTTACAGTTAATGCTTTGCTTTTGTATCAATAAGGATCATGGAACTGTTTGATAAGTTAAAGCATCTTTAATATATATGTTGACTTCATCCATTAAGTTAAGTTTTACGAATTAAGTTAAAGTTTTAAGGAATGTGGAGTTAAATGGAATTGATTTATTAGTTGATTAAAGTAGCTAAATGCCTAGCAAATTGATGAACCTTTCGATTGAATAAATGATAGAGAGTCTTGCTTGATAGGATTATTTGTCAAATTCTTTATTGAATTTATCACCTAGCTATTTAAATTAAGAGTGATGAAAATGATTTGCTTAAAGGCCAACAAATATTTAAGTGTAGAAAAATTTGATAGGTGCTAATTAGACTATATTTTTAACATAATTTTGGGAGTGTTTTACTTATATTTGGATGGTTTGTATAGGATTTGGTACTCAATTTGGCTTATATTTTATTTTTCATGTCTTGTTTTAGACAATGTTCTGAAACTCAGACCGGTCATCGAACCGGTGGTCTTATGGTCACCGGTTTGACCGGTTCAACCACCGTTCGAACCGGTGTGACGTAATAATTATACAATAATCATATATAATATTAAAAAATATTAAAAAATAAAAAATAAAAAAAATAGAAAATTGTCTGACCGGTCGGACCGATCAATTGACCGGTTCAGACTGGGTTAATTTATAGCCGGTTTTAAAGGATAAATCAGACTGGATCACCGACCGGTCACCGATCGAACCAACCGATCCGATCCGGGTTTAAAAACAGAGGTTTTAGGTCCTCAAGGAAGAAGGGATGAATGCGGGTAAATTAGAGTCTAAGTTTGGGTAAGTTTTGATATAACTTTAGAGAAAGGATTCAGAATATGGTCCAGAATCTAACACGATATTCAATCTATATTATAACTAAACAACACAGGTCTAGCATGGATTTATGTTAAAAACCTATATTTACAGTAAATTTTACAAAAAATCCGAAGTTTTCTATAAGGGAGCAACACGAGTCTAACATAGATTCATGTTGGACTCGTGATGGTTACAGTGTTCTAAATTTCTCAGACTTTATAAGATAATACAGATATAGTCAACAAGGGTTGTAATTAGAGAGCTAAATTAGAGACTCTTGAGAAAATAAAAAGCAACTTTAGAGAGAAAAAGAAGGGATTGCTATCAAAATTTAAGTGAAGAACTTTAAAATTTCAAGATCCAACAAAATCAGTTCTTTCGTTTTGCATTCTTTCTTGATTGTTGTTATTTTTTTTTCTTAATAAGAACCAAATTAGGATAGATCTATAGAAGATGAACCCTAAAACTACTTATTATTTATTTTAATAAAAGAGCTAAGTTTCCTTACGAATTATTCATGATTACTTCTTATATTGAATTAAAAATTTCTAACATTTTAATTAATTTTTAAATTTCATATATAGGGATTGAGAAATCATAAATATGAATAGATCATAGTTTGAATAATAAGATGGAATCCTAGAAATAAGATCACATAATTTTTTTTGATTTAGAGCCAAATCTAACAAAGGAATGTATAAAACAAGTTAATGTGTTATTAAAGTTTTTGATTAGAAAGAGATTTTAAACCAATCAATTTAAGAATATCAGTTGTATTTTCAAAAAAGAATATGGTTATAAATTTAAAATTTCTACCGATATAATTAACTAGATTTAATAATTAAGTTAAGATAAGTTTTAAGTATAAAAAAGGTTTTAAGGATATTCTACATTTGGATCTTGTTTATCAATTGATTGCTTTATTCTTATTTATTACCTTGATTTGTTATTTTATATTAGTAGTT
>JANVCL010000001.1:18770298-18781977 GCA_026546855.1 Erythroxylum incrassatum
TGAAAGACGCATTCTGGCAACACAACGAAAAGGCAAAGAACATAGGCAAAGAAAAGCCATACAGAACAAGGGAAAAACTTTCTGCCCCAGGATTTATAGTATCAATCGAACAAACATACCAATCCGGATCGACTACGTGGAAAAATCTAAGTGGCTGGAGCAGCGCGGTAGACGAGGGGACACACGTAACCGCGCGCGATAAATGTGCGGCGGTCCAAGATACGCGACGTTCCAAATTTCGATGACACCCAGAAAATGCGGACCGTCAGCAATAATTACACCAAGCGTTTTGAATTTCAGCATCCCCAATCGGCCCCAACGCATGACGATTGTGCGACAGTTGAGAGGGCGCACCGTTTCAGATTTCGAACGGTGCCTAGAAGATACGAATCGTCAAGTAATAGTTAAACCTAGCCTATGCCCAGGAAGTGACGACCGACCGACCGCCCTATCTTGGCATAAGCCGATCGTTCGCCCCTCCTTACCACGACTTAATCGATCGGCCAACTATCGCCCGAATGATGGCTTGCCAGTCCGATCAGTTCCCTGTCATAGCAAAAATTACTACATGTAGGGCGTTGATCTCAGATCGACCAGTTTCGCCACGAGTAGTCACACAGGTAGGCCGCATAATCTTTGCATACTCCTTCGACCCTTCTCTTCGATCAGGCTCGAGGAGTAGGGGGCTTATGGTCAGGTCGGCAGTGCTAGGCCCAAGCCCATTTCTACATGTCCACGGTCCGACCGGCCCATCAAGTGTTAAACTCCCATGCAAACACAAAGATCTACGTAAAGACCTAGACCTACTGGCAACTTACGACATATATAAGGTATTATACAGCTACGATTCAGGTACGAGATTCAACTCTAGTTTCTTCTATATTCTAGCAACCAAACTACTCACAGAATACTAATTTGAGTGTCGGAGTGGCCTTCCGGGAACCAACCTCCGGCGTGCCTTTGTCTGTTTTGCAAGTATTCAATAGTCAAGATTATTCGAGATTATGGATCAAGGCAATGATATTCCGATCCAGCAAAATCCGACTGAACCAGAATTAATTACTAATGTTTTTCTTATGTGCCAAGATTTATGGGATCAAATCCGCTATGCTCAAAATCATGTGCTAATCTTATTTCAGACGATCTCAAAAAAATGTGTAGATGAAATTGTTTAGAGCAATCTTTGCACATAATTATGGCACAAAGAATCCCGTTCCAAGGTTTATTGGCTATGCATGCCACCTTCACTATCACCATGACAAGATTTCCATGATAAGTTCATAAAACCACAATCTATTGCTTTCCAGCATATGTGATGGGTGGCGAATAGAACGATTATTATTATGCCACATCTGTGCAATATTAACTTGCCAGACAGTTCCACTTGATTTCACATGAAGTCTGTCCTACCATTAATTAGTCGCCATCATCACTTGCTGTTAGTACTGCCGTGCTTAGGACTCTTATGGTCAAGAAACCGTGCATCTCTACAGTAGTAATGAAAAAGAACTTTAATACCGGAAGATAAGTGGACCCTGATGAGAAAGTTCGCTCGATGGTTGAGCTAATTACAAGGCGGGCTCGATGGTTGAGCTAATTACAAGGCGGACTTTATATCAAAAGTCACTGAGATTGGCCTGCTTTTTGATTGTTGTCTAGGGATCTCGTCATGTTTGTGTTGAAAAAACCAATACTGATGGTTGGAGAAAAGATCAGGCCTTAATGGGTTACCAGAAGTTATTTAATGGGTTACGAAAGTTGTTGGATATTTTCGCTTGTAACAGAATGAAATGGAACAACAACGTAGATTTAGATGCTTCTTTGTTGGTCTAGCAAGATTTTTGTCTTGTGAAATTTTCATGGTTGCAGCCTCTACTATCCACTGCATTTGATCGAAATCTTGAAGATTTAAAATTTTAGACTTGCGTTCCAAAAAGAAAACATAAGCGTTGTCCTGAGACCTGGCTGTCCCTTGAATGTGATAAGAAAACTAAACAGAAGGCACAGATTATTGTCACAAGGCCCATCACATGCAAACCCATAAAATTCTTAACTGTGTCAAACAATAATAAGCTGTTGTCTGAAAATTGCGTTGAATGACAGCAGCAGCGATATGATGTGTGCTGCAGCATACTTCCAGCCTTTTCTTTCATTATGTGTATCTTTTAATGAAAGACAAAGACTCGTGAAGTTCACACGAACTTGACCCCATCATAGCCAAACTTACCGAGGATATGTGTAACAAGAGATGATGCAACGTATGGCTTCAAAGAACATACATCACCTGCTTGTTTCATCCGAATAAATTGTCAACTTCCATTTTTTGCACCAGAGAGACAATGAGAAGAGGAGGGCGTCCCTGGTATCAAATACTCCATTAACTTCTCCTAGTGCATAAAGTGTTTAGAAGAAAGAATCAATATCCAGCTTCGTGAATAATGCATACCGCAAGATTAAGCGATACTAAATAAATAAAATATTTAAAAAGCTCATCATTAAACTTGATTTGGACGTTCAAGCATAATGGTATAGTAACGGAGAAATAAATAACTTTTTATGAAGTTGGAGAAAACAATCCTATTTCAATACAGATTTTGCAGGGGATCAGGCACTTTATTCTAAGTGCTTTTACATTGGAAGCAATTCATTATTACCGATTTCACCTGACAGTTTTGTCTGCATAAAACTGTAGAGCAGCATAAAAAACTACCATAAGAACGCACAAAGTATAGATCGTGACTACGAAGAGCAGAGACACAACCATAAGAGAAAATATTTGTCTTCCAATTTGATTTTGGTTTATAAGAGCATCACATTGTTCTAACTATTAAGAGCGCAAATATTTACCCTTTTAGATATCCCAAAAATGGTATATTCTTTGTTAGTTCATTGCAGTTAAAACGTCTAAACATGGGATTGCGAGACCACCCATGAGATGAAAACTCTTCTTCAACTTGACTTAGCAAGATCTGGAATGATGGATGCTTCGGGTAGAAATCGGTATAGTAAACCTCTTCTTTTGACTTTCCCCCACGTAAACAGCTAAGTGTCCTTTAGGCACGTCATTAATCTGCTGAGAAAAGAGGATCCTCTTGAGTATTTGCTTTGAGTGAGTAATCCTGACAAGGCGAAAGCTCATGTTTAATTATTGTAGTAGTTTGATTCAAATCCGCCTCTGTGACTTCAGAAAGGAAAGAGCTTCGTGAGTTGGTCGCTGTTGTCAAACAAGAGATGAAATATATATAAGGCAGAAGCTTCGTTTCAAATTCTTCGCTGGAACGAATAACCTTCCAAAATGGGGTCTCATCTGTCAACAGCAATCACATGGCTTTGCCTCCCAACTAACAATAAGATTGAGAAAATTTTCAGCTTTCTTTTCTTCAATGTTTCTCATCAACTTGGCCTACCGCTTAATACAACTTTGGGATTGTATCTAATGGCCTGCTCCTTTGAGGAAGTTGCATATGCTTATCACACCATTAAAGTGGGAAATTAGTTACTGAACGATCAAGTACCTTACCTTCCAGCAAAGATTACACGTCACAACGTTATATGCCTTATTGAAGCTTCATACCAAATCAACATTAGTGGTCATCAGCGTCCAAGTATGTCATGGCACTTGCAGGCACAAGAAAATAACAAGTCATTTGTTCATAAGATCAAGATGTCATCAATGTTCATTCCGAGGCAGTGTGGGTTATACGAACTAAAAGGCTGCATTTTAAAACATATAGGTTGAGTGGAAGAGCCGGACTAACATAATGTTAGCTCCTTTCTATTTTATTCAGAGTTGACAGAAGAGCTTGTTGGGGTGTTCTTTTAGTCTATATAAGCTACCAACTATAAACTGTTTAAGACAGAAACCTTATCACACGTGAATTATGGAAGTGCAATTAAGCAAAACTTAACAGGAAGTGGGTAATTATTTGTTAAACCAAAAAGAGGAGTAAACGGAAGAATCCAATTAGAAGCAGAGCTTAGTTACAATGGGAGGAGCCTGATCAGGGACAGCCGTGCCCGCTTTGAGGAGCTTGGATCCGACGTCTATCACCGCTGCCTCCATTATGGAACAGCAGAGCAAACTCTAAAATCAAAATAGGGAAGAACCCTAAAAGCAAATATGCACAGATGGATGAACTCCAAAGTGAGATGTGCCTGGCTCCAGTTTGAGGCTAGAAGCGGGCTTCGTTCATTTCAAACTCTGCTCCCTACTTTCACCCTTCCTTCATCACTTTTCCTTTGTTCATTTTATTAAAAATTTGGTCCAAAAAAAACTTAGGAGGATAGGGTTTATATGTACTTAATCATTTTTTAATTTTAAGGAGAAAAAAGGTGGGTATAATTGGCCCATGTTGTTTTGTAATTGTAAATCTTAAACCCTATCCGCCTAACTACATTAATCATTGAGTTTGAATTGTGAGAGGCTTTTAAGCTTTAACATAATTGAGAATTCTTGTTATTCTCGCTCTCTCTTTCTCTATGTTTTCTTTTTTCTAGTTAAGCTCCATTGATGCCTGAACGTAAGTTGGTATTAAAGTTGATGATTTCCAATAGTGAGTACAACATGAAGTAGGATAACATGGTAGAAGAAACGAAATCCTAATTTGCTAATTGATTAGAAGAAACTATCATGAGGTTTATATTCAACAAATGAAATTAAGATATGGGAAGACTATTGAAGGCTTGAAGAATATGATTGGGAAAAATATTTGATAGCATTTATTTAATGATTTGGAGAATCTATGCTCAATTGTGCAAATTTTGAATTTTTCTACAAATTCGTAATGCAAGAGCTTCATTTGGTGAGTATGTTATTGGAAAGTTTCAAAGTAAGAAATACATGATAAATCTTTTTAACCTAAGGAATTTGTGGCTACTGTACAATGCAGCCTAGAAGAATGTGCTAGTTTTTTAATACTGTTTCAAGCATTCAAAAAACTTGAAGATTGAACTATAAGAAGACAAGTAGTCTGATAAAATATTGATCTCTTAATTTTTACTTTTATTTAATTTTTAAAATTTGACATTTTATCAATTTCATTTAACGTTTCATTCAAAGAACTATGTTTGGCCCCCGCTCATGAGATGACTTTAACGACCCCAAAGCTCGACGTACCTTATGAATTCTCAGTCTCAAAGTATCAAGTGAGTCGTTTGTAACATTAGAAGGAGCGGTGGTGTACGATTAGAGAGATAGTCTCATTGGGTTGCACACTCTTCGACTCTTTATATCTAAGGCAATGGAATTCTCAATAAGGAATGCAATTAGTATCTCAATCATAGAGCGTTCATTAAGGCCTTTTATCAAAACCTTATTAATTAAAATGTTCCTTTTAAATAAACTAGGTAGACAAATAAATCCATAACAATAAGTAGTAAAGTGTCTAATGAATGAACAAATGAAGGTAAGTTTGGCAAAATAGTTTGGTCCACTTCAATCTAACTTAGTACGTATTTAGTTGAGCTTTTAGAGGATGAATAAGCACTTTCTTCTACAGCAAAAATTATTTTAAAAAAATAAATATTTGGCTATAAAATGAAAATTCACTTTTTTAGTAGATATAGCTTTTTTAGCAGCCATAATACAACTTTTTAAGAAGCTCAAATTTTGAGCTTCTAAAAAGAGTACTTTTTCAGGTAGATTTTTTAAATCAATTAATGAGCCTATTTTAGTCCCTTTTGTCGTTATGTTTTACACATAATTTTTACAATATCTATAAACTCATCTTCACGTTTATTTTGAGATTTATATAATATTATTGGCTTTTTATATGTTTTAATATTTATTTTTGATATTAGTTTTACTATGTTATAATCCATATAAAAGATTTAGTTAGATATATTTTTATTTATGCTTCATATGGTTTAAAATTATATAACAATTAATATATTGTGTTTTGCATATTGTTTAATATACTTTAAGTAATAGTTATATGCATAAATAATTTTTATTACAAAATTATTTTTATTACAAAATAAAATATAGTTAAAATTAATAAAAGTACTTTTTATTTTTATGTTGTCAAATAGTTTACTGTATGAAACTCTTTCAAAAAAACTATTTTTTTTAATTCAAAGCCAAACAGTCAACAGGCTTCTTAGAAAAACTCTTCTGATAAAATTTATATTGATATAAGCTTATCCAAATAGGCATTTAGTCTAGCTGAAGTTAATGGACTTAGACTAAATTAATTGGACATTAACTCAAACTTAGGCTTAATCTTTATAGTCTCACCAGAGCTTAAGCCCAACTATATTTAAGAAAACAAACTCTAATTTTAAGTTTTTACTTTTCTCTATTTTCTATAGCATATTACATTTTGTAGTTCTTCTTTGATCTTTTCAATCTTTTTGTCCATTTCTTGTATCTTTAATTGCAAGCTCACATCATTCTTCTTTTTCTTATCAGAAACTTTGAGTATCATCCCTCTCTTTTCTTACTTGAGCAAAAGCTTCGTTATTATAGCAAACTTTAAAATTCCAATTATTTATTCTTATCTTTTTTATTATCTTTGATGGATTCTTACATTGCAAACTCAATATTCATTATTTATCAATGATATCGTTCTTTCATCTATGTTTGTTTTTTGTTTTTTTTCTTTTTTCTATCACAATTCCTCTTCCCACTTTCATCATCTTTCTTCTCTTCTTTGTTTTTTTCCACAACTAGTGTTATGTTATCTAGTGACCATTTACTGGTGTCAATTTTATTTAAGTTATATGTTTTATTGGCTAATAGATTTTGTAAGAAGTGTGTGTCCAAATTAATCTACCAGACTCCCTGGTTCCTGTCAAAGTTGAGTTAGTTCAAGTAGGAGCTAAGTGGCTTTGTGGTCAAATTGCATCCCAAGAGGATCGGTATAGACCAAGTTATTGCCATTCCTAGCTAACGGATTATGCTTTTGTGTAAGAAAAAGTTTACTTCATACATCTACATAGATGCAAAAGGAAGTAATAACATATACATAACTTACTATTTCAATACAAGCTATAATAGAAACATAATTATTTCATTCTAGTAGATGTAAGTAGTGATAATTTTTAAGAGAAAATAATATATATATATATATATATATTGATCGATAGAGGAACTATATATCAATCTATTTTATAAAAGCATAACTAATAAGAAAAAAGGTTTGGTTGAGGAGATTAAACCGGTAGATATTATGGTCGGTAGGCATAAAAATCATATGTAATAAGATATATAAAAACTTCACCCAGTTAATAAATAAGCACTCTTTTAGCATTGGTGATTAATATTAGAGAAAGTGGCATGATATTGAGAAAAAAAAACAATTATCTACATTTAATGATGTTGTTTGCAATTATAAAAGTGGTATAATATGGTTTGAATAGGAAAGTGAGGTAGTGGAGTTAAGAAGTGGGTAGAATTCTTAGAGTAACATTACTTTACAAAAACAAATGACAAAGATGTTAGAATGGCCTAATATTTTCTTTCTTTCCTTTTGTTATTAAAGAATGATGAGTGAATAACTTAAATGTAACATTTAGATGATGGAATTGAGGGTTATATGAGATAAAGAAATGATGGGAGAGCATAAGTTTATAAAGTAGTTATTAGAATAATATATTGATGTATTTGTGAAACTCATGGATTTACCAATAATAAGGAAACAAAATCATAAAATTATGCTAAATAAAGGAACAAAAGTAGTACACCTAAAATCGTATACGTATATTGGGCCTAAAAAGAAACTATAAAGGAACTAGTAAGAGATATGATGGAGTATGGGGGCATTCAGAAGAGTACAAGCCTTTTTTCTTCCTTAGTGGTCTTAGTAAAGAAGAATGATAATTTATGGAGGTTGTGTATGGACTATAGGACTTCAAAATAAATGTATGGAATGATAAGCTCCATATTCCAACAATTAAGGAATTGTTTGATGAACCATGTGGTGCTAAGTACTTTTTTAAATTAGATTTAAGGATTGGATATCATCAAATAAAATGTTAAAAGAGGAGGTATATAAAATTAATTTTTAAAACATATTAGGGCTATTAAGAGCTTTTGGTTTTGCCTTTTTGTTTACCAATGCATCTGTAACTTTCCAAAACTTAATGAATTTTATTTTTAAGTCATATTTAAGGAAGTTTGTCTTAATTACTTTGATGACATTTTGATTTGCAATATTTCACTCAAATGATATTTTATTCATCTTAACCAAGTATTACAAATTTAAAGAGAAAAAAAATTATTTATGAAGAAATAAAAAAGTTCTTTTGGATCAAGCCAATTGGAGTACCTTTTGCATTTTAATTCAACAAAAGGGATGTCAACAAATACAACAAAGGTAAATCTAATACATGATTGACCAACTCATCCACTTTGGAGCACTGGAGATGGGTTTTAAGATTAGCATAATGTTATAAGTAGTTTAATAAGGGTATAATTAGTTGAGTGAGCCATAAATGTTCTTATTAAAGAAGAAATGCTTTTCGATGACATTAAAAGGCAAAGGTTGCTTTTAAGGTATTTAAGGAGGCATTAGTCTCTTCTCCAATTTTAACTTTACACCACTTCAATAGGCAAATTGTGATCGAAGAAGATGTAAGTGGGTAAGGGGTTAGGGACTGTCTTATGCAAGATGACCACTCTATTACTTATGTTAGCAAATCCTTATATGAAAATTACTTACATTTATCCATATAAAAGAAGGAAATCTGGCTTTAGTCATAGCCATTAGGTAATGGTTTCATTGTTTAATAGGTACAAGGTTTGATGCTACAAACATCATAAAAGCTTAAAATATTTAATTGAACAAAAGATCATTACTCTCTTCCAACAATCTTGATTACCAAAATTTTGTTATTTAATTTTGAAGTCATGTATAAAAATGCAGTTGATAACAAGAATGTTGTCAAAAGTATATTACGGTGAATTATGCAATTTTGGTAGTTTTCCAAGTGTAATGTAATTTATTATACAAGATTACTCAAAATTAGGAGGGTATTGCAAAAGGTCATCCAAAAGCTTAAATAATGTGAGGTTAATGATTTAGCTTATACTTAGTTTAATGGTTTATTAAAGTGGAAAGGAAGGTTACTAGTAGGTGCCATTGTAGACTTGCATGATTTTTTTTCAAGAACTTATAATATTATAAATTGTAGGTTATTTTGAATATTTTGGAGTGTATAAAAGATTATAGATTTATTTTTATTAGAGGAAAATACATGGATATATAAAGGAGTTCATTAAAAAATATGACACTTACTAAAAGAATAAGTATAAACTTTAGCTAGTCTAAAATTGTTGCAATCATTGCTAATTCCTAAATAATTGTGGAATGATATTAGCCTTGCTTTATACAGAGGTTGCCAAAATTATAAGGTTATTCAATGATAATGATTATGGTGGATAGATTGTCTAATTGCGCATATCTAAGATCTTTGTCACCCTTACTCAACATCTAAAGTGGCTCACTTATTCATTAGCTAAGTATATAAGTTATAGGTAATGTTATTGACTATTGTCGATAACAAGGATATGATTTTTGTTAGTAACTTCTAACAAAAATTATCTAAGATACAAGGGATGTCATTAAAGATGTTGACTACATACCACCCTCAAATGGATGGTCAAACCAAAATACTTAACAAAATATTAAAGACATATGTATAATGTATGGCTAGTAATTATGCAACTCAATAGAGTAGATAATTGTCTCTTTTGGAATGATAATATAATACCACTTTATAATGTTTATATTTTTAATCCTTATATAGATATATAATGCTTTTGCATACTTCTTATCTTATTGGGATTTTAAGTTGTTCATAGTTAATCAAGCAATGAGATCATTTTATGTATGACTTATATATATGGGTGCAATCATAGAATATTTTTCAAAGAAAACGCGTGTTTCTTAAAAGTATTTAAATAAACACAACCCAACACATGGTTATGTATTACGAGTTATTCTTATAAAAATGTAGAATTAAATATATAGGATAGAATACAAGTATGTTAGTGCGATAAAGAATTTTTCAAAGAGGGATACCGATGTGGACAAGGATATATTAGAGCTCGTGTCTATAGGCATAGAGAAGTGGTAAGATCAATAGTCTAGGTCACAAGCATATTATAGCTCATATCTATATGCAGGCTATGCTCATGACAAATAATCTTATCAAAAACATATTTTTGGAAAATTTTAGTACTTAATAGAGTCATGCTTAAATTAAGTTGTATTTGGTAAGAGACAAGTTACGTAGAATTGTACTATCTAAAGTTTATAATTAACTAGACTTAGGTAAACATAGTTTATATATGGGAAATCTATAATCCTTATTATATGATTTATTGATCAATATAATGAAATCATCCATTTTTGTCTTCCCAAGGAAGTAGGCACACTCAATTAGCCAAATCTTTTTTAAAAAAATTCTTTTATTCTTTTTTTGTTTACTTATATTTTATTTTTATTATACATTAATTTCTCAACTATTAGAGTGTAGTTGAGGTAACAATAATTTTGGTTATAAGATTTGAAGTTTGGAAGTTTATTGAAACTAGAAATTTTAGAATCTAACAATAAAAAGTGAAGGATTTATTGGTGCAACAAGCATGTTAATAGGGTTTTAGGATAGTAAGTCAAAGTACATAAATGAGCTTGACTAGAAGGAGGTATAAGTATGAGTGGTCAAAATCATACTTTACCCATAAGGGGTAAAGTATTGGTCAAACAGATTTCTCCATTTTTAGGACTCGAATTCAAAATCTCTAATTAAAGGACGAGAATGCTGAATCACTCATACTATACATCCTTTTTTCTTGTTCTAATCAATATAATGTGATTAAGCAAGAACAAAGATTGCAAAGCCTTCCATGAATTAAAACTCCTGGTGTTTTGTGAAAAGAGAGTCAATCGTAGGATAGATTGGAGTAAAATCTCAAAAGATAATTAAGTTGATAAAAACTCAAAATTAATTAAAATAGAGGTAAAAGAGATTTATTTTACTAATTTAAAATAATAAATATTTTAAAATATATATTAAAATTTTAAAAGAAAATCTTCTATTAATTAATTTTAAAATTATTTTAATAAAAATATTAATTATTGCAAACGTAATAATTTATGTAATTATTGCGACCTAATCTTAAAAATAATTTTGTTAAAATAATTAGCAAAATATTATTTTTAAAATTTTTTAATACTACTAATTTTATTTTAAAAAATTTTGAAGTGATAACAATATTTTTAAAGTGATAGATATTCATAATTATAATGAAAATGGAAACTAGAGGAGTGTTATTAAGTCTTAAAATACTTTGATGTTAAACAGTTTGTTTTACATATTTGTTGTCCATCAAATCGAAACAATGAGCACAAAAGACAACTGAAGCCACTCCTCCACCTCACTTCCATCGGACCAAGTCATAGTTCAGTCCAAATTTATCCACTTTCTGCAGGCCATTCACCGTACCACAAAATTAGGAGTCCTTCAAACAATTATTATTTTCTATAAAAGGTCTTCCCAAAAATTTTCTCCTATGAAAACTAACAATTATAAAATATACTAAAGCTAACTGTACAAGAATGTAGTATAATATTCGAAGAAATCGATGTTAGTAATACTGCATCACATACACACCAAAACTAAAGTCAAAAAGCAGGATCATACGTACATCAAGATCAACTTAAAAAGGGTAACTGA
>JANVCL010000001.1:18808500-18836506 GCA_026546855.1 Erythroxylum incrassatum
CTCTCATGTTACTTAGAATCCAACAAAAAATTAATATCATTGTCATGTAACGAGAAGTACAACATATGATTGTGCTATAAACTAGTTATATTATTGTACTATGACTGTAACAGTTATTCTCATTACTAAATTCGAAATTATGATATGAACAAATTCACCTTAATTCCTTGTACATATATTGTGTAAAATAACATGATTTAGAATCAAATTTAAATATTTCAAGGAGAATTCAATAAACAAAAAATTCTAGGCACAAATATAGGACCAAAGAGACCACGTCAGGTGATACGGCCCAGGCTAAGAGGCATGTTTGGAGGGACTTATTGTGAGGGTGGCCCATCACAGACTCCAGCTGCAACTGAGTCACAACCACCACCTCCAGCGCCTACAATTGCAGGAACATAATCACCTGGGACTGGTGATGCGCAACAGTCAAATAGTCATATATCATCCAATACAATTATGGAAGATGAAGGAGACGAGATGCAACCTAGATCTGAGGGTCCTGATGGCAAAAAGTTTATAAAAATATCCGACAAACAGTAAGTGCAATCACATGAAACACTATATATGTTTATCATTAATTTGTTGTGTTAAACTTTTGCAAATTTATGGACTTATTTGTTCTTATATTAGGTTCATTCCGTCTGGACCGTGTTCAAGACAAATGACATCTATATTTAAAGAAAGGATTGATCCTGAGGGATATGCATGGAAGAAGATCTCTGAGGCCACAAAGGCATTTTACTTTCAGGAGTTTGAGGTACAATATGTGTTAAATTTTTGTTTTCTTTTTGTTGTATACATTAATAACATACATATAAATAGATTATAAGTTGTAATGAATTTATTCCAAAATGTTTCAGAAACATTTTTGCTGAAGTTCTGATGTTGACGGGATAATACATAATGTGTGGGAGTCGCAAGCTCATACAAGTTATCGCGATTTTATTAATCAAATACACAATACTGGTGTACAACCATCTTTCATTTCTGAGTCCATATGGAGCCATTGGCTGGAGTACTGGAGATCACCTGAGGCAATGTGCATATCGGGCCGTAACTCCACCAACAGACATGGTAAGTCAGGGCCAGACAGTCTTCTGATTCATACGGGAGGATCAATTACTCACCACGAGCATGTAGAGAGGCTTGTAAGTATATAAATGTAATATTTATATTCTAAATTTTTAATTTTCTATATTTAAATGTAAATTGATGTTTGAATGTTGGCATGAACATATATATGTAGTATGCCTAATGATCATGACTGTATGGAGTAATTTGCTGGTGCCATTTATGGCTGTGTTGAGTACTTGGCTTTCTTGAATAGGGGTAATATCATAAAAACAAAAGAGACTCTGCCGAAATTTTAATAAATTCTAGTTTAACTTATTACTTTTCATTGTAATGCAAGAAAAGTCTATGGACGTTAGGCCTACACCCCCATCAGTTGTTCTTGCATACTCACACAAAGAAACATGACGGTGTGACATTCATCAACAGCCAGTGTTGAGAACTAAATGTATGTGAATTTCATCATTTCATATTCAATTTTAATAATTATCACTTACTAATTATAATGTAAGCATTGCCTCCTAATAAGACCAAATACAACAGACAATTGGGCAACAGACGCAGGATGAACAACCTGTTGATGAGACCCAGGTATATTTTGATGCAGTGGGTGGTAGGGACAGTCGGGGAAGGATCTTTGGCCTTGGATCATCTGCCAACACAATTTATTCGCAGTCTTCCACTATGTCGATAGCAGCAGCATCTAGTTCAGAGTCGACAACGCGATGTATCAATCAGCTTGAGGCCACAGTGAATATGTTGATGGAGGTAATAACTAATCTAAGAAATGACATAGACGAAATGAGAACGAAGGATACAAACTCACAACAGCAACGCTCACTAAGACAATAGGATTTTTGTAGTCATAAATTTGGTTTTCAATTATATACTATTAAATGTTACAATTTGCAATTAAGAATAGTTTCCCTTTTTATGGTCATTTAACTTTTTCTATAAACAAATTCTATGGGTTCAAAACTCCTAAACTTATGTTACAATAATTTATAATTTGTTAAAATTTGGAATCAAATTTAACGACCAAATTTTCGGCAAATTTTCATTCAACTAGACATTAACAAAGATTTATAGGTGACTTCAACGATCAAGTATTATAAATTAAAGTCAATTTACTTTAAAGTAGCTAGCTAGAAATCTTACCAGAATAACAAGTATATATCAAATGAAGCATATCACTAATAAACCCATTTCATTAAAATTGCGTATTATTTATTCATACGAAATAATAAAAGAATCTTCTACTTCGTCCTTTACATTTATTTCTTGTGATCGAATATTAACAATAAAATTAAGTGCGATCCTAAAATAATTAAAAGAAAGAAAAGACTAAGAGAAATAAAGAGCAAAGTCTTATAATTTCTTTTCCTGCTTCAATGGAGCTTGGTTATTCCAAAGAATAAAGGAATTGATGAACAAAAGTTTCATTCTTTCTTTTCTGCTTCAACGGAGCTTAGTTATCAATCCTCACCACCTTTCAGTGGGCGAGATAGTTAGTGACCACGACCTCTGGGGCTGGGTCCTGAAGCGAGAAGCTCAAGGAAAATCGACACGCTTCTCTTTGCGTTCTGTAATAACACGGACGGGTAGGTTTCCACATGATTTGAGCTGGCAAAATCTTCTGTCAACACCCTCGCTGCTTCCACCTTCACTAGGCTTAACATGGCCAGAGAGAGAACAAAAATGATCATAAGGGTTCCTGTTCTTTGGGAAGCCATTTGGTAGAAAAGACGAACTTCAGTGTATATCCAACTTCCAGGCTCTGCTTTGAGGTGCTTTGTCTAGCTTTTGACGATGAGTACTTGCTTTTGATGATGTGTGTGCGAGTATGGATGAACACAAAAGTGCGGCATCAGTACATTATATATATAGAGGAGGAGGCACTTGAAGTTGTGTGGTGAGACCGTTAGAGTCTACTTGGACGTTATTTTCTCGTATGCTGACATAAATACGGTTTTTTTGACCATTTAAGATCGCCTTCCTTGCTGACCAAGGAATGACGTTGACCCAGTCAGGGCAAGCGGCCTACGATCCACATCATGCAAGGGCATTAGCCTGTTGGGTGGTGAATTCCGAAACTATGGCTAATCCCATTCCCATGTTTGAACCTGTCAAATTTTGCTTGCACACGGTTTTAGTTGAACATTTGGAGCTTGCCCTTATGGGGCTTACCATTTCTCAGTTCTCACTGAGATGTTTATTGCTATAGACTGGGTGGCATTTGGTGTCCTCTTTGTTAAGTCCAAGGTTGGAAACCTTGAATTGACTAACACTATTTACTTGCATGTTCTGAACGGAACTCCGAACATGCACGAGGTGCGACCATATGTGCTATGAAGCAACGTGGGAAGAGTTTGCGAGCTGACTTCATCTGCGTTGTTCTCGTTTAATTTTTTGGAACGTTGAAAACTGGTGCCTTCAAAGGAACAGTAGTAAGAAATTTCAACCTTGAAGACTTGGAAATCTGGGACCAATGGAAAAAGGGAAGTGGAACATGATTATGTTAAGCCTATTTTCTTGGACAATCAACATTTGAATTCAATATAATACGCACGAAACCAAGATCCGAACAAGGTAATTGCAAGGACTTTGAACCTCACTTGAACCATTTGTGAGTCACTTCCTGTTATTTTATTGACGCAACAGACCCACATACCAATGCTATAAACCGTGCCCTGTGCTTAGTGATTTGAAACTTGGATTGGCCGTTAAATCGAAAGTTTTATTGACGATTAGTTTTATCAGTTAGATCGGTTCAATCACTGATCGAATCAGTGTGATGTCATAATTATACAATAATTATATTTAATTATATATAATATTAATAATATTAAAAATATAAAAAAAAATAAAAATTTATTGAAACAGTCGTCGGATCGGTCCGACCGGTCAATTAGCCAGTTTTAACCGGTTCTCACTTGTTCAATTGAGAACCGATTTTTAAGAATGAACCGAACCAAATAATCGACCAATCATTGATTAAACCGGTCAGACAGACCAGTCCGATCCGATTTCAAAACCATGCTTGTGCTAGTAAACGACTTTATTTCCTTGCATTCAACGCGTAAGCTAAGGCTATAATTAATTAAACACCTAATAAGCCCCACGAAAAACCTGGGCACAATTTTTATTTTCTTATACCTTCAGCAACATAATTAGGTGCGCATCTTTGTCTTTATATCCCACAACAATATTTAATGTGGGGAATTTTTTAATATTAGAATTTTTTAAAATTTAATGTAAAGATTTTTTTAAAATCCAATTTAGTTTACCGACAAAAAATAAAAGCATTTTGATAAAATCAATTATATTTACAGACAAATAACATAAACCGTTAGTAAAATCTAATATATTTATCAACGGTTACTTTTTGTTCCTTCAATAATATTACAAACCATGCACTTTTCTGAAATACAATTTACCGACGGTCAACTATAACTATCAGAATATCACTGACGTAATAATCAGTACCATTAGAACATATTACGACAGAATACTTATATCTATAAGTAAATTTACCAACAGTTTATCGTAAATTAGTTAGTAAATTTACTGACAGTGAAAGATATCAGTTGGTATATTTACTGACAGTAACATAATAAATTCATTGGTAAATTTACCTACGACTATTTTAACGTCTTTATCCGTCACCTGATTTTGTCACTAATTAATATTACTCACAGAATCCAAACGTATTCTATCGGTATTTTCTACCGCTAAGTAACGTTTTTCTTGCGGTGCATCTCCGGTCAAAATAAGATATAAACAAACGTAGAATCTCTGATCGTTATATGACTAAACAACTCATTTAGGATACGGTCAAAAATACTTCCATGGATAGATTACATTTATGAAATCACAATAAAATGTCACATCATAACCATTTGAAAATTTTACTTTTTAGTCTATCTGAGTTTGGCCTATCTGTACAATGGTTATCTATGTGGCTTTTACAAAATTAAAGCACTTCTGCTCTATACTTGACAGTACCGCTTCCAAATGCGCATTCAGAAATCCCTTCTCTTTTGCCTCAATTCATTGAGTTCCATCTCAATGTCAGGATCACGGAAAAGAGAATTACCCACAGCTGTTCTTCCAGGGGGGAGTTCTCCTTTCTGTTAAACGAGGATATAACAGTAGATGATTAGTATGGCTTTGTGAACAGACGGAAGTTACTTCACAGTGACAGGATTATAGACAGCTGTTCTCTTTTCCTCAAATTCATTAACATGGGGAAAGGAAATATGAACAGTCATATAGTGCAGTTTATTAGCAACCATCATTTGCCACAAACACGCAAAGATCACACATTCTTCCATTTTTCCCAAATTTCATCCGTCCACTACTGCTGCAGAGAGATGCTATCTCAGTGATAAAACTCTTATGTTGAATTCACGGTTGCAACAGTATTATGATTGTCAAGGGAAAAAGAAAAAAGAAAAAGCGAAAGGTCTTGTAAGAGAGATCCCATAAGGAGTCATCTCTGAAATTAGCTGGTAAAAATTAAACAATATATATATGGGCTGGAAAAATCATCTACTACAATTTTCTCAGATATTAAAATGTTAAAAGCATACCTTTAAGCCACCAGATAACTCCTTCTTCAGATTCTCAAGATCATCATCAACTGATGAACTTTCAAGCAAAGCAAACTGCATCATGGATGACAAGTATAAAAATGGGGAAGGTCAGGAAGATGCAAGTATTTCCAGGCGTTAACCATCAAGTTTAAGTTCAAGCAAGCTACTTGTATAAGGTCTAGCTAAGCTCTCAGTTCCTACTGGTTAATTTGACAGGGAGGAATTGGAGCTCAAATTAAGCCCTAACAAAGCTTCAACTTTATTAACAGTCAAATCTAAATTCCAACTAAGGCTGCAGATTTGTGAGAGTTGATGAAGATAAAGATAATTCTTAGAAGAGCTAATAAAAGACTCCGAGTCAGAGAAATTTAAGGAACCAAATTTGTGTACAAGGATGTAGGTATATTGAAACCCCCTATTTTTCAGAAAGGGAGAAGGAAGAAATTTGTTACCTTTCCATCCAGATCATCAGTAGTTAACTGGCCAAGAGCTTCAGCTTGTGATTCCATAGCCATCACTAAGATCAAAACAAAAGAAATAAACAGAAATGTTCAGACGCAATACTTCCCTATATAATCTTCACCATAACATGGACAAGGTAAGTGATTTAGAAGATAACTTGTTTTTAACGCACAACAATAGCAATATATTGCAATTCAGAATAAAACATAACAATTATCAACTCAAGACTTTAATTTGTACATTATGCATAAAGGGAAGAACATGATAAATCAATGTGTTTTCAAGATTAAGAATGGAAGATAAATTCTAATAAAGCTCTGTTTCATAAAAGCTAGAAGAGTCAAAGAATGGCAAGATAACTTCTAATAAAGCTCTGTTTCATAAAAGCTAGAAGTTCAAAGAATGGCAGATAACTTCTAATAAAGCTCTGTTTCATAAAAGCTAGAAGTTTCACAGTTGAACTAGGTTAACTTGATTATGTACACATCCAAACATGTTAAGGGTATCAGTCCAGGAGATCCAGTGCAGACTAAGATCAATCGCAGCATGGAAAGTTGACAGAAGGGTGGGGACTGACAATGGGAAAAAAGCAGCCTGGTTATCCTGGCATTGAAATTTTAAATTAAAAAAACTGTGCAGGCATACATTCACAAGAAACTGATAACATCAGTTAAATTCAAAGTCAAATATACTTCGGGTAAACAAATTAGAGAAAAGTAATGTCTAGCATTCTTATCATGCATTGTAATACCTGTGGAGAGTTGGAAAATTGCCAATATATTGAGCAAAGGCTAAATATGTAGAGAAATGATAAATAATATACCTTTCTCTTCCATTTTTTCGAAAGCTGAAAGAGCATTACTTGTATCGACATTCCCTAACATCTCATTCACTTTGGTTGCAGTCCTAAAAGAACAAGACAGCAACATCACAGATGTGACAAACTTAAAAGGGAAAAGCAATTTCACTATTCAAGTAGTGAGAGAGACAAACTTTGCAGATTGAGCACGTGCTTTTAGAGTATCTTTCTTAGACTTTGCCTCTTGTATTTTGCTCTCCAGAAGCTACACAAAATGGAGTTCACTTAATGCACCTATATGAAAATAACACATAGCTGTATGCATCAAGGTAAAAATAGATCCAAACAAAATATCAAAGATACAAATTCAGCCATCAATGTCGCCAAGTTTTCAGTTTATGAAAACAAACAAAATTTAAGGAATTAATCAGTTTCTGCAGTAAGTAAAACCCTTAAAGGAGACCATCTCAACAATCACTGAAGTCTCAACTTCTTTTTTTTAATATAATTTGCTAGTCAGTTATAACACTTCAGCCCATTCGACAATCACTAGACAAGATTAGGCATTCAACATCTGCGGTCCATCAGAACAGGAAATCTTGATCCCTTCTTTTATTGCTGCCGGGATTTTGTATCGAGGCATATTCCTCAAGTTTAAAACACAGCACCTCAAATGAGTTGATGAATTAAGGACAATGATGGGAGGAAAGGGAAGGTTGCAAATAATGAGAATGCATGAATAAAGTTAAACTGTAACATAATGCAAGATATATAAGAATAGAAGTACCCGAGTATTGGAGACTAGATTATCCACAACAGCTTTCTGCTGATCAAGTTGAGTTTTCAAAGCATTAGCATTGTCCTGCAAGTGTTAGCAACAAATCTTAGTCAAGACATTATTCCAAAATAGGCACTTGCGCTACAAAGTCTGTCACTCGGTATTTCTTGACAAGTTAACAAAAAGCAAGAGAGTTAAATATGCTATTCTAAAACTCACTAGTAGGGAATCACATATATAGCACGAACAACTCTATTATAAAGGCTATACACCAACAAGTTAACTTGAGACGAGCAATTCATTATGTCTGCCCTAGGATATTTATTAGCTGCTCTATAATGCAGCTTGCTAGTGAGGTGCAAGGTTCATTCTAGTTCCTGCAACTGACTACCATTCAAAATCTGCAGGTCAGAAAAGAAAGCACAGTAGGACACTCGAAGAGATGAACACAACATCAGAAGCAAATTGCAACTCGTAGGTCAGGAAAGAAAGTACAGTAGAAGATGATAAGCATAATATCAGAGGCAAATATTTAGTTGCTTGAGCAATCATAAAGTGCATCAACTAAGATCACTGTGCTCTTTGTGAAGAAATTGGGTATAAATCAGACCGTTGTTTATTAAACTCAGAAACAATGAGCAAAGACGCAAGAAACAGAAATGCAATTTCATTTGAAATTTTTAATTTTGTTCTCGGTTCAAGTGTATTTTGCAAAGCATGACTCTTTCATTATGGCATAAACTTACAGTATAAGACTTCCGCCTTTTAAGAGCTTCACGTGCTAGATCTTCCTCTCCCTTCTGAAGAGCAAGCTGAGCCTTGCGGTACCTTCACAAAAAGCAAAAGAACAATACTTAATTAGGATTTGCAATAAGGTTTTTTGGTGAAAAAAAGAATACCCGTCTATTGTTAACAAAGTAATCAAGATTTACCAATCTTCAGAAGCTTTTTGTGCAGCTCCGTACTTATTTTCCAATTGTTTCCGAGATGCCAGTACCTTCATAAAACAGATGAGAAGAATCCAAACAGCATAATTTTAAATTCCAGACTAAAAGAAATAGAGGAGAGCATCCAAAAACTTAACATGAACATAGATTTCAATCCAATATCCCTTCAATGCTATTGTGATATCAAAGAGGCTCCAATTGTTGACGAATATGAAGAGAAACTAGAATTTCAATATGAAAAGATGATTGTAGCTAAACAGAACTCAAGTTAGGAAATTCAAAAGGAAAATTGAAGATCATATGCTAAGATTAATATGGAAACAACCCAAGATAATTCAAGAAAAGAATATGTTAAAGCGTGATACTTACTTGTGCTGTGGCCTGACGCATCTTTGTCAAGTCATCATTCATTTCAAGCACTGCCTGATCTAGAATTTTTTCTGGGTCTTCAAAGGAACTCAAGATTGCATTTGCATATGACTGTATTAGAAGAATGACAAGAATTAGCCATTACAATTTTTACCGTGCAGATTAGCAACTCCAAAGATCTTACCCTTAGAACTCTAGCAAATCTATCAAAAAGATTCATATGAGTACCGAGAGCACCTCCACCTTTTCTATAGCAATGGGAACAATATGAAGAACCAGTCTTTAACCTAACAACTTTTAAAGTCTCAACTGCATGAAAAATTGAAAATGAAACAGAAACATAATGAGTCAAGATATCTAAATTAGTAAGAGATATTCAAGTTTAGCAATTAAAAAGATTACTACGATTTTCTATCATAGATTTTATAAATTAAAAATTTGCATGGTTGAATTTGAAAAAAAAAAATTCATAAGAAGAGTTTGAAAAAGACTAGATGCCCCGGATTTTAATCTCATGACTGAACACTCTTTAATGTATCAGAAGTTCCATTCTTTCTCTGCTCTGTTCAACTACATATATTGCTTGGAGACAAGTTTATCATTATATATAGATTATAGATCATGCCTTGAAAGAAATCAACTTTAGAAGATACCATTAAACACAATGCATAATTATTAGCTCACAGTTAAATCTTCCAACCCCAAGACCATAAGAAATTCTTTCACCTATTTATCATTTCCAGGGAATGAATCAATTTCAACTACTTCAAAACAAGGTTCGTATTCATATGAGGTGTATAATTAGCCCATCAGACTTAATCTCCTCTATCCTTGACACAAAACTAAAGACGCCCAGAATTTCCAAAAAGCAAGCGAATTTGAACAATTTTGATAAGCAACTTCGCAAGTAAATTAAGATAAAGGTGAAAGAACCAAGAAGCACGCATGAAAGCACAGGCAACAGAGATTTACCTCCAGCGCCGAGAAATGACGTCGTGAGAGGAGACCGCTTCACCATGCAGAGGGTGTTGATCTTGGAGCTAGACGACGAAGAAGAAGAAGATGGAGGTGGCAATGGCAGGACCAATCTCGTAATTGAGTGGTATTTCGAGGCCATTTTCGCAGTAGGCCAATGGGTTTCCAAATTCTGTGCTTTATTTTTGACGGACAGAAAAACAGAGGAGAAGAGAAGGGTCTGGGATCCCTTGATTGATTACGAGGAATCATATTACCCTTTTTTTTTTCAATTTCGTTTTCTTTATTTATTTTTCATTGGACCGGGTTGATACTGAACCGGCTGGTTTTCTATATTTTATTTGTAGTTGTCACTTCTCTCCCTCTCCCGTACTTTCTTGCCTCCTAAATAACATTTTCTTAAGAAAAACATAAAGCCTTTTTTTTAGAATTTAAAAAATTCATTAAGAAGAAAAGATGTGTAATTTACAACGATGGAGAGGGACTCTCCCTCGTGAAATAAAACAACATAGTTAAACAATAAAAACATTGAAGAAAAAACGATGACGTTGAATCCAATTGGGTTAAGTTGTGCGACATTGTATCAGTAACTAGGGTAAACCCCTCCCCACCTTTTTCTTATCTTCAATCAACTACTTAATTGGGGTAGAAGGGGTAGAAGTCTCTGGAGGCTGCGATACATCGATGGCACTACTATCTATCTCAAGGCTAGAAGAGATTTCTTATCTCAAGTAGGAGATTAGATTATGTAGATTTCTGTGAATCTCCAAAGAGTTACAAGCTTCATTTTGAATATCAAGAGACTAGAGGGGGACACCGAGGAGTTTCCTTCATGGATCTCGACTAGTAAGGCAGTAGATCTAGAGGAGGTACGCAAGATGCTCTCAAATATCTACAACTGAGTCAAATTCCCTCTACATCTTCATTTCTCTCTCTCTTTCATGAGTTGATTATTTCAAAATTTTGCTTAAGTTGCTTAGGAAATAGCAATGCATGGGTAGCATTATTCTCTTTATCGTATCCTAAATAGAGTGAACCCACTTATGGAAGTCCATGATCTATTAATAAAACATTAAGGACTATACTCTCCAAAAGAGAGCCAGTCCTCTGTTACAATGCTATCCCAACTAGTTTATAATCAGTTGTTCCCTAATATTTGCAGTAGAGATTTCTATAAGAGATAGTAGGCTATTAGATCTCCGTTTAAACCTTCGATTGTTTCTCTCTTTCCAAATTGCTTGAAGACAAGGTGCAACTGCGACCATATATTTCCTTATCATATGTAGAGATATGCAGTTGAGATATCTCTTGTCAGATATATATGAGACTACAATGACTAGTACCAGGGGCACATAAACTAGAGATGCTAATCCACACCTCTTTAGAGAAACCACACTCGAAAAAGAGATGATCCCTAGTCTCATCCTCTAGGTTGCAAAGAATATAATGCTTAAAAGAGGATAGGAATTTCAGTCTATGCATAGTGCTAAGTCTATTCAACATAGCCAGCCAACGGAAAAAGATGGCATTTTGTTTGAGAACCTTGCACTAAATCAGGAAACTATACCTTATTATTGTAATTGCCCCATCCATTAGCTCCTTAGCTTTCCTATTAGTGATTTATGATAAAAAAAACCTCATCCCATAAGTATATATCATTCTCCTCGTGTCTTCTGTATTGAGGAATGGGCAAAAGTCTTGGTTCTTCTTAGGAAAGAAACCAATTGTCATTTCTAATTATCTCGTGAAGCTTAGCTTTCTTAGAGAATGTTGGACCCCGAACGTTTTCTTAGAAGTTAGAACTACTAAATGAGAAATGTGGATAGATTCTTATTTTTTCTTTGGTGTTTTGGTGGATAAGAGATTTTGAAATAGGAAAAATTAAGGTGAAAGTTAGAAGTAGAACGAAAACAAAAATGAAGTTGAATGATGTAGTTAGTTTGACTTCTGTTTCGTCTTAGTTTGACTTCTGTTTTGTCTTAGTTTGACCTCTGCTTCGTCTTAGTTTGACTTCTGTTTCGTCTTAGTTTGACCTCTGCTTCGTCTTAGTTTGAATTCTATTTCATCTTAGTTTGACCTCTGCTTCGTCTTAGTTTAAATTCTGTTTCGTCTTAGTTTGACCTCTGCTTCATCTTAGTTTGACTTCTATTTCGTCTTAGTTTGACCTCTGCTTCGTCTTATTTTGACTTCTGTTTCGTCTTAGTTTGACCTCTGTTTCGTCTTAGTTTGACTTCTAATTCGTCTTAGTTTGACCTCTGCTTCGTCTTAGTTTGACTTTTGCTTCGTCTTAGTTCTGCTTCATCTTAGTTCTGCTTCGTCTTAGTTCTGCTTCCTCTCAGTTCTGCTTCATCTTAGTTTTGCTTCGTCTCAGTTTTGCTTCGTTCTAGTTATGTTTCATCTTAGTTTTGCTTTGTTTTATTTATGCTTCGTCTTAGTTTTGCTTCATCTTAATTCTGCTTCGCCTTAGTTTTGCTTCGTCTCAGTTTTGTTTCGTCTTAGCTCTGCTTCATCTTAGTTTTGCTTCGTCTTAGTTCTGCTTCGTCTTAGTTTTGTTTCGTCTCATTTTTGCTTTGTCTTAGTTTTGCTTCGTCTTAGTTTTACTCCGTCTTAGTTTGACTTTCTGCATCGTCTTAGTTTGTATCTTCATTTTCTATTTCATTTTTTATCCTTTTAAAGGTTGAATCCCGCTTTGAGTTCTTTATAAAAGTTGTAGATCTAGAAGTCTTCTTTCAAACTGTTTAAAAACGAAGTCAATCTGACATTTTTAGTGGGAGTGATGGCAATTACGCCAAGGCATGTACAATACGAGTAAAAATATGAACATGTTGGATTCTTTTGGCCATAACTTCTTCTCTAGGCACCCAAATGATTGATTCTTGAACCATTGGACTCGTAAGACATTGCTCTACATCTCCACCAAGATCGTAGCTATCTGAAATTAATGGAGAAATATTGAGAGAAAAGAGTGGGACAGGTATAGTGAGTGTGCTCTTAAGTATTATGAACTGATGTTATTCCACTGAACATACTTTAGTATTTTGATTATTTCTGGAGCTCTACTGATCCAAATGAGATGATTTCTATTTTGTGATAAACTAGAGACATGGAGCTACAAATGGTATGAGAAATTGGAATCTAATTCAGTCTCTAAGATGTCTAAATTTCATATGGAAGTTGTGCATAGTATACTGTTATGGACAAAAGCAGTCCAAAAATGTTTGAAATATATCTTTTGAATCACTGAACCAAATCGAACGATTTTGGAGGCATTAGAAACTTAATACAACAGGAACATTTTCTAGAAGAAATTATTTTGTAAGAATGTTCAAGGTTATTTTTACAAGACACTTAAGTTTAAAAGAACATAAGCCTATATGGAAGGTTAAAATGGACTTTTTGAATTCATTAAGGGCATAAAAAAGACAAGACCAAAATATGGACTTATATTTAAGAGAAGGAGAAAACGTAAATGAGAAGATTCTAGAGAAGCAAAATGTGTGGGTGAGAAAAGATATAAGAGAGAGAAAATATGAAAAAGAATGAAAGAGAGAAAGAAGAGAAAATAAGCTAGGGTTTCAATTTTCTTAGCCTCCAAGAGAGGTTTTGAGGTTGTTCAAGAAGAGAAAAGGGTAGAGGAAGAGAAGAACTTTCTTTTGAGTTAAAGATCCCTTCATTTGGTGAAGAATGAAGGTAATATCATTTTAAATCTCTTGAATTTTTGAAAGGATTCTAGTTCATGGAGTTTAGAAAATGTTTGGATTTAAGTATTTTAGAGCCAATTTTAATGTTTGTGCTTTGAGGATTTTCAATTGAAAACCCTATTGAGTGGAATTTTTATTATTGTTTAAAGGGATCAAGAGATGCAAGAGGAACAAGAAAAGAAACTTTTTGAGTAAGTCAAGTCTTTAAGTATGGAAATCAAGGTGGGCACATGTTTATAATAAAGTAAATAAGCTACTATTGTTTTCTTTAAATCAAAGAAGTTTTCTGATTTCATTCACATCATAAGTGTTGCATTATTTGTTCATGAATGATTATAAAATCTGCTATTTATTTGTTACATGATTTGAGTGATGGTTTTCAAAAGGAAAAGATCATGAAAGTGAGATTTTTGAATAAGATGTATGTTTCTAAAAGCATGTTTTCAAGAATGGTTTTCAAGATATACGTCAAGTATATAAAAAGTAAGTTTTCAAGAAAAGTGCCTTTTTGGGCATCAAGCTTACAAGATTTTGAAATCTATATGTTATGTGGTTTGTGGTGGTCCCCTAAGTTAAGTCACATGCACATTGAACAAGTTAAAGGCTTCTCCTGCCTGCCCGCTAGTGGCATGGAGCTCCTTCAAGGACTCCCATAAGTTCACGGCTACGTAAAACCATTATGTGGAATTGCATTAATACGTTCTATTCACGATTACACAGGACTCTTATGGGAAATGTATAATACGTTCTGTTTTGGATCCACCCAAACCATTCTAATGTGCTTATATGTTCATGATATGTTTGATCAAGTTTGATGCATTCATGTTTTGTGACTTATGGATTTTGGCTGAAAACCTAAAAAACTTGTGATTATGAACTCAAAGAAAGTTTTCTAAGACAAATAAAATGTTTTCAAGGTTTTTGCTTACTTTTATGTTTTAAACTGTTACCCACGAGCTTTTAAGCTCACTCCCTTTCTGTCCCATCCTTAGGTGATAGCTAAGAGATCAAGTGATCAAGAGCATAAAGGATTTGCTACATTGTTTTTTGGTACTTTTGTAATAAGCCAATGGTGTAGCTTTTGATATGTAAATAATTTTTTTAAACTCTGTTGCTTGAGTAATGAAAGGATAGATTTTAAAGTAGTTTCGATTGTGTATGTTTATATTGACTCCTGTGTTACAATGGATGAGTTGGTTTTTGATGTTTGATCTTTTGTGGGGCGCGCCACCCTTGTAGGATGATGCCTAATGAGGGTTCATGGAAATAACCCTACAAGGTAATATGCACACTCAAGTTGAGTAAGATGATAAGTATTATGATATTTGCATTGGACTTCGGAATCAAGCAGAGTCCAATAGAGAACCTACCCAACAATGATCTTGCCAACTAATTATGAATTAAAGTCCTTTGACCGGTCAAGTTATCATACCAGAGAAAGATTCTATCTCTTACACCAATTTGACATGTAATATGCTACTAAACTTATTTCCTCAACCTGAGGATTTGGTTGAAGAATTAATAGTATTTGTCTTTAATTCTTAGAGACAAAAAACTCTCACCCTTTAATATGTAGAAGTGAATCCATTTGATCCATAATGGTTGTTTTTCACTTAGGATTCTCCAAATTCTCTTGGTCATTAGAAATCTGTTGTTCTTGCTAGCTAACTCCAAACCTAACTCACCTGTCTCCTTCGACTAACAAACATGCTTCTAATTCACTTTTGCAATTCCTTTCTCACATTTTCCGTTGCCCCATAGAAACTACTTCATCATCTATTCCATAGTTTTAATAAGTCCTTTGGAGAGGAAGATATAAGAGCACCAATAAATTTGCATTGACATAATTACTGACTTCAAAAGCTGAAGTTTACCTCCATAAGACAAGGTTCTATTAGTCCAATCTTTTCTGAATTTTTTCTATTAAAGGAAGACATTCTCGAAATCTTAGTCACCTAGAAGAGATAGGAATGCCTAAATACTGTGACAAAGAATCTGAGAGGTGAGCAGCACTTTTGGATAATAAAAAGTAGCTTTTGTCAAAATTGATACTCAATCTAGACAGCTCCTTAAAACTTTAGAGAGTACTCATCAGTAGTGAAACTGGAAGAGCATTTGCCCTACTTAGGAGAATATGATCATCTGCAAAACATAAGCGAGTTAATGAAAGCTTCTTACATTTAGAATGATATTTGAACTTGGAGTCAGTTGAAGTGTTGTATTTCAACGTAAGGGTGAGAGCATGCATGCAAATAAGGAATAGGTAAGAGGAAAGAGGATCTCCTTGCATAAGTCCTTTTTTGCCTTTAAGCATTTCTGTGGGGCTTCCATAATCAATAACCTATATGAGGTAATGGTAATGCATTCTTGAATCTATTTGATAAACTTATGGGGAAATTTCATAACCTCTATAGTTTGTAACAAGAATCTCCAGTTAACACTATCAAAAGCTTTTTGTAGATCCACTTTTATAATGCAATTTTGAGGGCTTCTTCTTCGAGTATACCCCTTCAAAAACTCCAGCAATATAAGGATATTATCCCCAATATGTCTACTGCTCATAAATGCATCTTCATTCTCACTAATGAGTAAGTGAAGAACATCTTTTAGCCTATTTGTCAAAATCTCGGCGATGATTTTGTAGAAGAAATGAGTACATGATATATATCTGAAATCACTCCAAGTGGTCAGGTTAGAACTCTTAGGGACCAAACATAGAAAAGTCTTATCAATCTCCTTAAGCAAGACACCATTTTGGAAAAACTCCTGAACAACATCTTTAACGAATCTCCCTGTGTTATCCTAAGTTTTTTAAAGAAAAGACCATTCAAGCCATCTGAACCCAGGGCTATAGAGTCATTCATATTAAAAATCACCTTTTTTTGTTTCTTGATCTGTGAATTGCAACCGTACCCTTTTTTATAGAAGCACTCTCTCTTATCAGGTTGGTGCTATTAAGCCATTTTTGTAATATTATCATGTCTAATGATGATCTTACAGCTAAGCTCGCTCCACAAAGCCCACCAGAGCATCTTCAAGAGGATTCATACAAGTTGTTGATTCTCACTCTTTGGATTTATCAATGTAATCAAGGTAACCAAAACATGTCACTAATGTGGCGTTAAATCCAACTAGAGAACTTATAATTTATTTCTTGGAACATTATAGGTGATTTTTCAATTTAGATGTGTTTAAGTACTTACATGAATCGCCATTGAGTCTTTATGGGACAATACTTATGAATATTTCACATGGAAAGAGTGAAAAGGTTCTAGGTTTTTTCATTTATCCTTTACTTTTAGATGGCATGTAGGTTTAAATTACGTTAATTAAAGTTAAGTTATATTATTTAGGTTAAATTAAATTTATTATATATAATTACAATTAAGAAAAATTAGTTTGAATTAATTTAAGGTTAATAAAATTGTGTAGGTCTGATTATAACCCATATAACTAATATAAATAAATAACTTTGTGTAACATCATCACTAACATAGCATATATGGAATGGAGATATAAATTTGTTATCATTTCAGTTCATTTTGGTTTAGATTGAATATTTGCAAACATTAAGATTCATTTTAAACAGCTTAAAATATTAAGATCTAACATATATTTTAGTGAAACATTAAAGTTAAAATTAAAATTTTTATATTTTGTTTATATAAGTTTATCTTTTATACTCAAAGTCTATGTTCTTATGGAAATGATAAAAGAAAACCAAATTTAACGAGTAAGGTTGAGACCTTGCCAATAAGATATAACATAATTTTGTCTATGTGATTTCCATAACATTTAGACTTATGTCAATTATGTTACGAAATATAATGAGGTTATTGATGCATCATTTATTTTAAAAAGCTTATAGCTACATATTATTCTTATCTTTTATTAATAATAATTAATTAATACTTTATATACTTAATAAATCACTTTAATAAATTACCTACACTTATATTCTTTATTAGTGTCTCTAATTTTTGTTTTTACAGGTATGCATGTTTATATAAAACACTATTATTACCTGCATATTTTTTCTATATGTAATTTAAGGAGAAAATGTATTGATTTCTTTTAATACTCTGTACAAAATAGGGTTATATATATATATAGACAGGCATAACTACATCAGCATTGATTAGGAAAAGTAATCCCTATAATCAAGTATGTAATTAGGCTATCTAATGAGTTGTAAATTAGGGAATATTAGATTATTGCATGGCTTAACTCTTAATTTTGTGATCATTATTAATTGATTAAGTATATATTTCTTTTGAGACAGAACATACTTTTCTTATTTCTCGTCACTTCTACTCTTAGAAAATACTCAAAATTCCTAAATATGTCATGTGAAATTGATTATAAAGAAAGGAAATTTAAAGAAGAAATGCCCATATAACCATATTCAATAATGTCAATATTATCCACATACACTTCAAGTAGCATAATGATAGATCCAGGTTGTTTATAAAAGATTGAGTGATCATAGCTGCTCTTATTCATTCCAAACATTTCCATTAAATCTTACCAACCAAGATAAGGACTCTATTTTAAACCATACAAAGACTTTTAAAGATGACAATACTCCTTGTGAGCAATAAACCTAGGTGTTTGCTACATATACACTTCCTCTTAGAGGTCTCCATATAAGAAGGCATTTTCATGTTTAACTGATGTAAGAATTATTCATAAGTAGTTACCAATAAAAATGAATAGATGAATAACAGTTAGTTTAGCAACACATGAGGGAAGTATCAAAGTAATCCGTTCTCCAAATTTGAGGACTACCTCTTTTCATAAGTTGTGCTTTAAGTTGAGCCATTAATCCATCAAATTTGACTTTGACTATAAACACTCATTTATATTCAATAACCTTTTTTCCTACAAGTAAGTTCACTAAATCTTATGTATCATTAGCATATAATGCATTCATCTTCTCTATCATAGCATCATGCTTATCAGGATGGATAAGGCTTCATAAATAGTTTCGAGATAGTCAAATCAAATGAGGCAATTGTTGGTTTATGTCTTACAGCCAATCGCTTTGGTTGTAATTTAGTTACAAACTATTTAAAGATATTCTTTATCTTCTACATGTGTAGATGTATATGATAAAGTTCATGGGATAATTATACATTATAAATAAAATTATAATGAGATTATAATTATGAGATCTTGCATTTATGTATTATGCCTAAATGTTTCAGTCATTGTTTTATTAAGACTAGATATTAATAGAACATAAAATGACTAGCACATGTTTTCTTTTTTCCTTATAAAGGAAATACTCGATCTCATAGACTAAAGTATAAACATACTTAAACAGATATGTAGGTGCTTGTTAAAGAACAAGTTCACTGAACAGACTCGATATGAGATATCCATTTGAAACATTACTTGTATGTCTGTGGAATTCTCATTGTAATGATTATATAAAGGATCCTTTGACTTGAGTTCACCAAAGTTATCTTGTATAAGAATTGCTATGTTTTGATACGACTTATAACTTATTGAATCATAGGTCAGTCAATTGGTAGTCACTGGATGTAGTACGAACTATAAAGAGGTAGTTATGTGATCAAGATAGGATTCATCACCCTAAAGTCATTAGATTGTTCTCGATTAGTATTGAATATGGAAATCCTTGACGAAGGTAGAATGACGTTTTGTAAATAGTTTACAACTATTATTAATTGAATTGATAGTTAATGGCATAGAACTAATATGATTGGACTTAAAAAAAGTATACATTAATTCCACTCTCTATCTAATCAGAACATTATATGATAAAATGATTGAATTATACAAAAAACCACTTTGACATTCCTAAATATTTAAATGATTAGATGTGTTGCTAGATGCTAATCTCAATCTATGATTATATATTGTTTAATTGAAAAATTAAAGATAAATTAAAAGGATATTTAATTTATCTAAATCTAATTATGAATTATAATTATAATTTATAATCATTGTCAATATATTTGCGAACCTAATGGGTCTCACATATAGAATGGGATGGAGAGAACAAAGTTATTTTAATTAAGTTGGACTTGATTGTAAAATTTGAGAAACTTTATGATTAAAGATCATATATTTAACAAATAAGGATTAATATAAGATGTTGAATCTTAGGGCATAATTGGTATTTAATTAGTATTATTTGTAATTCTAATTAAATTTTAATTAAAATTAGAATTTAATTTCAATTAAATTACTAAAACGTCTAAAACTTCTTATAAATAGACTTAAACTCTAATGGAGCTGGCACTTCTTATTTAATCTCTCTGTAAGAGTTACAAAGTTCTCTCAACCCATTCTATGGATACCATTAAAGGTAGACATTTGTGTGGATATGGTGATTAAGACGGATCAGTTTCGGAAACAATTTGAGAGATACGACAAAATAAGGATCAGGCTTTAGAATAAGATACAAATTTTGATTCATGCTTTATTATAATTATGTGTTAATCATTTTATATAATTAAAGAGATCTTGATTTTCAGGAAATTAAATGTTACGAAAAAGTTTCATAAGCATTCCACTACGATTAGGATCAGATCCCGGCCTGATTTCCCTACAATAACAAAAGAGGAAGACAAATAATTATTAAAAACAAAAGAGAAAATAGGATAAGAGCGCTGAAGTTTACTATTGCAAATTGGGTGTTATATATCAAGTCAAAGAAGAGACAAACATTGAACTTGTATTAGGATGATCTCGTCTTCTCAAAGAGACAAGGTGGATATGCGATAGTTTTAAATGTATAGAGGTAACATTAGTGGCTTGATAATTAATCTTGTAAACTAAAAAATAATCATCTTCCTTCTCGTGTATTAAACTAGTAGGAAAGAAAGGATTGTATTTTTAAAAAGTAATATCTACCACATATTTGTTAAGATTTGGATAGTAGTATTGATACCCTTTTTATAAATGAGATTAGTTAATAAAGATACACTTTAAAGATTTAAATCTAATTTGATAACCTAAGGATGAACATCATGAACAAAACAAGTATTACCAAAAATTTCGCAATGAAATATGAACAAGGGTTTAGTAAGAAAAAGAAATTTATAAGGAATCTCACCATGAAGAATAAATTAGGACACATGGTTGATAAAAAAATATGTTTTAAAGACAACATAAACCAAAAAAATTCAGGAATGTGTATTTGCAATAAGAGTGCTTTGATAGTTTTAAGGAGATGATGATTTTTCCTTTTAATCATACCATTTTAAGATGGTGTGTAAACTAATACGGATTGATGGAGGATGTCATTTTGGATCATATAGGTTTAAAACAATGTGAAAAAATATATGTATTTTTATTTGACTGCAAGAGTAGTAAAATGATAAAATAATTCAAAATGACTTTTTATAAAAATAAAGCCAAGTCACACGAGAAACTTGTTAACAAAATATTAAATCTCGATTTTGAACACAATAGGACAGAGACCCCAAACATCATGATGTACTAATTTAAGAGGAAAACTAACTTATTAACTCAAAAAAGTGAAGATAGCTAATTATCTTTGACCAATTGACATGACTTACAATCTACGCAAGATATATTGTGAAATTGATGACACAACTTCTTTAATATAGGTAAAGAGGGATGTCTTAATTGAAAATGATTCTTAAAGAAAGTTAAAGACATTGGAACAAGCAATAGGCCTGAGCACTTGGATATTTAGAATGCAGAGATCTCCTTAATAAAACCCTTTGCCAATAATCTTTTTTGTCAGTAGATCTTGAAAAAGATTGGTTAATTTACTCCTAAATAATAATGCAAAGAAAAAATCCTCGCAAGTTTAAAATAAAGGACAAGGATAATGATAGAGTGAGGTTAACAACATGGAAATTGAAATTTATTTTAATATTATTTTTCATTTTTAATAAATCCTAATCAAACCTATAAAATTTGATTTAACCTAAATATTATACACCAGTATGCTATTTGAAAATTCGACAAGATGTAATTTCGCAAAATTTCTGATTCGACCGCGATTGATTCTAACACAATAAAAATAGAAAAATTAAACGTAAAATAAAGAAATCAACACTCGAGTTGATAACGTAGTTCGACACACCTTGCCACCCTCACCTAGCTTAAACAACTTTCACATGTGATCCAACAATAGTTTTACTCAAGGTATTATAGAGTCGACTCACCCTACTCTTGACACTATCTCTCGTCCTCACTACCTATGAAAGTAAATCATATCCAATAGTACGACCACCTTATACTAACTTCAACATAGGATTTTTCTCAACAATATTTGATAATAAAGGATGAAAATAAAATAACTCAAGTGATTGAAATAACAACGAACATAAACAAAGACATTTGAGAAAGAAAACAACTTTGCTAACAATGTAGCTTTGTCAACGAAAAAGAGAGAAGTTGTCCATCAAAATAATATGTTATGAAGCTTTAATATCGTCACTGGAACATCCCACGCACAGCAGCCATAAAATGTCTTAAATCAACGAACGCTTCATCACCGAAATGTCATACATGAAAAGCTGCAAAAACACCAAGATTTTTGGAAGTTTTTTGTATGAAAATCACTATCATTGACAACCCAAAAAATCCCTCACGATAGACAAAAAATGCATCTTTCCGAATATGAAAAAATCCTCAAAAATCAGCTTGCAAAATTTACTCTCAATAGTCATTCAAAACAGAAGAAAACACAGCTGCCAGATCCTCACAACCACCAAGACAACCCTCAATTGTCGTTCAAAAATTGGAGAATATGCAACTGCTGAAATCAAAACCTCAACGACAAAAAAACCCAACAATAGTCTTTCCAAAAAGCAAAAAAGATGCAACTGCAAAGTTAGATGATGATAACATGAAATCAGTTGAAAAATAATATCCAAGATAGCCCTTAAATTCTAGCTTCCAAGTCACACAGTACCTGTCGTTAATTAACCTAAAAATTACAACACATTAGCCTAAAAATCACGTAAAATACAGCAAAACTATAGCTACAAAATAGTCAATGATATCTCCAAAAACCAAGCTACCTTAGATAGTCATTATCCCTAAAGTAGGCTTCCAAAGATAGCTACAAAATTACAAAAAATTTGCACACTATCTTTATTTAGATATGATGATTTTATCCCAAATAATGAATCCTATCTTCACTAGGATTTTATCCTTTATGTAATTTTATCTTCAAGAGTTACAATCAAGGTAAACTTCCAAATATATCCAAATATGTCAAATTTCAAATAATGCTCAAAATTAAATTATAAGATATCATAACATATATCTTAACAATCTCCCTCTTTATGGCATTATTTGTCACATATCAAAACTCTCTCTTAAGGAGATAATTGGACACAAAACATCAAGTCCACATAACATATAAGAACTCCTCCTTAATCAAATATCGAGTTCCAAATAACATTCAAATTCACATAACATTAAGTTTGTTAAGTTCAAAAAACATTAAAGAAACAATAATCGCATATGAACAATTATCCAATCATCCAAATTTCTCCCCCTTGAGATAAAAAGATGTCAGAAAGCAATACTAATAATTACGCATATACCATAAAATCTTACCATGAATGAAACAATCACCAAAACAATCCGTTGGTGCAATGAAAGAATCATAAGCATTTCAAGATGAAAGAATCACAACAAAGCCATTTGTATAAGACAGATTAAATTCATAAATCCAAAAATGCATTCAACGAATCATAATCAAACTTAATTGATCTCCCCCTTACATAAACCATGTGAGAGCATATTGCCAAACTCATACACCCTACAATATAGAGATAAACCAAGATAGAACTTGAAAAACCCAAGTCATATAAATCTTAATCTTCCTATAGTTCTCCAACCAAGCATTAACTTTTTCTCGACATAACTTCATAAATCAAAATCCATAAGCAAAATTCTCAAATCATCAAGCAAAACTTCATTCTCACATCAAATATACTATTCAACAAGTAATGAAAAGCCAGACAAACATGAATCATCAAAACCTTAGAAAACTCATAAATTAAAAACTCAAAAATTCTAGATGTTAACTCCTTCAAACCTCCTTTTTTTAGGAAACAACATAAAAATATACTTAAAAAATGAAAAGCACACAATCCTTGTGCCTCTCGAAAAAATTCAAGCCTGGTTTTACTCCTCTTTACATTATCTCTATCATCAATTGTCTAGTTGATTTCTTCTTTTGAAACAACTGATTTATCGTCTATCTGAACAGTTTCTTCAATAGCAGCAACTAACTGTGAATCTGGACAATTTCTTGTTTTTCCTTCACTACGTCTTTGTGTTTGTAATTAACCTTTTCTAACCCAAGTATGTTTTGGTAACATGGGTTGTTGCTGAAAATGTAGTGGAGAGTGGCTAGATTTTCGGTTTTGATCTTTTTAAAATATCATTTGTAACAATTTGTAACAATCCGGTATTATATACCCAATTATCCCACAAAAGTGACATGTAGGTATGAACTTTCTGTTCTTCCTTGAGATTTCTCCTTGGACAAATCTAGTCGTACCAATTTTCTCATCATTCACCTTTATAACCAATGCCTTGAAGGTCTCCTTTAATCTTACCAATTTTCAATAACTTTTCTAACTTTTCGGTACCTCTATTTAACATTCTTATTTCCTTTTCAGTACTGACCAGCTTCAACTTTGTTTCAATAAGCTCATCTATTGTAGATAACAACCTCTTCTCAAGGTTTTGAATGGTGTTCTTCATGGTAGAACTTTCCTCCTTCAACTTCTGATTTTTCTTACATGTTTGGATCCATTTATCATACATTAACTCATAAGCTTTGCAAATATCCTCTCTCTTATAATCCGAATTACTATCATAATCTGAAATTGAACTTTGAGTTGATCCATCTGTGTTTTTCCCAAAAATTTGAGCTATTTCATCATTAGTTTCTTGCTTTTTAGTTTTTGTTAAACTGGCAACTGAACTTTTGATATGTAAAGCAACCAATGCAGCATTACTCACAAATTCCTCTTCACTACCATATTCACTTTCGGATTCATTCTTACTCCAAGTGCTCGTATAAGACTTCCTATTTTTCTTCTTCAAGATGTTAGCATATTCCTCTTGCACATGTCCGAATCCTTGACATTCATGACATTGAATTTTCTTCACTTTTATTTTTCACCCTTTTGAGTTTTAGCTTGTTGTTTGAAGTTGTTATTCGATGAACTTCCACTGTTTTGCTTAAACTCGGGTCTGTCCTTTTTCACTTTCTTCAACCACTTACTGAAATTTTTGTCAATAATACCAGATCTTCATTCTCGTCAGATTCATCTTCTAAGTCATTCACGGTTTTACCAATCTAGGCTTGCAATGCCAATACTTTGCTCTTCTCTCATTTATCCCTCAACAAATTCATCTCAAAGTTAGTAAGAATCACAATTGCCTTATTCAAAGACAATTCAATGATATCATGGGCATCTTCAATGGTTGCAATTTTTGGTATGAATCTTGGAGAAATTGAATCTCAGTTTTCTTGACAAGTTTCAGATTTGAATACTTCTTCCCATGTTGATGTGCTTGATTGGCTATGTCACACAACCTCTCATGGAAGTCTCCAAAAGCATCGCTTTCATCCATCTTAAGCTCTTCAAATCTAGTAGCCAACATTTGAAGTTTCGAAGCTATCATAGATTTCAATCCCTCATGTATAGTTTGCAAAGTGTCCCACGCTTCTTTTACCAATTCACAGGCTGAAATCATATTAAAAATCCTTCATCGATAACACTAAAAAATGCATGCAATGCACAAGAATTCTCAAGTGCTTCCTCTTCTTTAGCTCTTTTCCATTTAGATGGATCTTTAAGTATTGTTTCTTTCTTTTCATCAATCGTCTTTGGATGTGTCCAGCTATTGAACACTGAAGTCTATGTCATAGTTTTTTGTGCTTGAATGAATACTTTCGTCCTTGATTTTTAAGCTGGATAATTTGAACCATCTAACAACGGTGACCTAATGATTGATGGCCCTTCTCTTATAGCTATAATTGTGAAAAACGGATCTGCGCCAACTTAACATACCAAGTTCTAATTTGGTGACCTGCTCTGATACTAATTGAAAATTCAAAAGGATGTAATTTTGCAAAATTTCTGATTCAGCCACGGTTGATTCTAGAACAATCAAAAATAAAAAAAATTTAAATACAAAATACAGAAATCAACACCCTAGATTTGGTAACACAGTTTGGCACACTTTACCTACATCTGCAGTGTCCTCGCCTAGCTTAAACAACTTTCACTTATGATATAACAATAGTTTTATTCAAGGCATTACAGAGCTGACTTACCTTACCCTTGATACTATCCCTCGTCCTCACTACTTATGAAAGTAAATCACACCCAATAGTATAACTGCCTCGTACTAACCTCAAAAGAGGATTTTCTCAGCAGTATTTGATAGTAAAGGATGAAAATAAAATAACTCAAGTGATTGAAATAACAACGAACATAAACAAAGTCACTTGAAAAAGAAAACAACATCCCTAACAATGTAACTTCGTCAATGAAAGAATGAGAAGTTGTCCATCAAAATAATCTGTTGTGAACCTTCAATATCGTCACTGGAATATCCCACACATAATAGCCACAAAAAGTCTCAAATCAACAAATGTTTCATCACTGAAATGTCATACACGAAGAGTTACAAAAACACCAAGGTTGTTGGAAGTTTTTTGCATGAAAACCACTATCATCGACAGCCTAAAAAATCCCTCACAATAGATAGAAAATGCAGGTCCCCCATTATGGAAAAATCCTAAAAAATTAGCTTGCAAAAATTACTCTCAATAGTTATTTAAAACACACACAAAAACGCAGTTGCCAAATTTACACATTTAACCACTAAGACAACCCTTAACTGTTGTTCGAAAATTGGAGAATATGTAACTGTTGAAATCACAACCTTAAAGACAAAAAAAATCGAACAACATTCTTTCCAAAAAGAAAAAAAGGCGCAACTGCAAAATTGGATGATGATAACATGAATTCAGCTGAAAAATAGTATTCAAGGTGACCCTAAAATTCTAACTTCCAAGTCACACACTACCTGTCGTTTATTTACCCAAAAACTACAACATATCAGCCCAAAAATCACGTAAAATACAACAAAACTACAACTACAAAATAGCCGATGATATCTCCAAAAATCAAGCTACCTTAGATAGTAATTATCTCCAAAATAGGCTTCCAAAAATAGCTACAAAAATTTGTACACTATCTTTATTTAGATACAATGATTTTATCCCAAATATAATAAGTCCTATCTTCACATATTTTATCCTTTGTGTTATTTTATCTTCAAGAGTCCCAATCAAGGTAAACTTTCAAATATATCCAAATATTTTCAATTACAAATAATGCTCAAAATTAATTTATAAGATATTATATCGTAAATGTTAACAATCTTTTTAAACTAAAGAAAAAAATCCCTAATTATCTTAAATTCTTCGAGTTGATTAACTTCCTCCGGCCCATCACAAGCGTCCCTCTCTCTCCTTCCTCAGCAAAATCCAAAGTTTCATAGTTGATGTCTAACTCTTTACCTCAGTCATCTTCAATTCCTCCAACTAATTCCAAGTCTTTTGCTGCTACTCCCTTGTCTGCGATTTGTGAGTTTCTTTGGGAAATTCTAGAGACCAACTAGGTCTGGAGCCCCAATTATTAAAGCATAAGTCAGTTACAGCTTAACTTTGTAGTTTGCCAATTTGGGACCATTTATGCTGCCGTATACACAACATTTTTGCATTTGAGTCTCATCAAACTCAACATTTCCATTGTCAATCCTTGATGGGCAGGTTTTCATAACCTCTTCCTCTCTTAAGATTGATTGGTTGGAAATTCACAATTAGAGTCATCCCATCAGATATATAAATAAAGTGAATTATATATAAAAATGAGATTTATAATTTAATGTTTTAAGATTTTGGGTTGAGATATGATATTCTTGTTATATATGAGCTTATTTGGATCGGTTTAATTTCTCCCAAACTCTCCCAAAACCGTTCAAGACAGACATACTTAAATCATGAAAACTTGGGGGTAACCCTTCGATGGAATGCACATGAAGAAAGAAGCAAATATTGTACTTATGACGGCTCATATGTGAATTAGGTTAGAATTTGGTATTGATTCTTGCATCCTGGGCCTCTCACCATGATCCAAGTAAAGGGGCTTTTGCTTATATCCTCAATTTCACGTAGGAATGGCAATGGGGCGGGTTTGGGGCGGATTATGCGATCCCCGCCCCCATCCCCATTTATAATTTCGTTCCCC
>JANVCL010000001.1:18836606-18851843 GCA_026546855.1 Erythroxylum incrassatum
GCGACGGAGAAGACTCGACAGACGGACGGAGGAGAAGAGGAAGACTCGAGCAGACCACCACCGTGCAGATCCAGACCGGGGAGGGCGGTGAAGCGGCGGGAGAGAGACGGACGGCAAGGAGCAGGCGGCGGAGATGGACGGAGGACAGCGAGGCAGAGAGAAGAGAGAGGCGAGAGTAGACGGAGACGGACGCGGGACTCGGGGGGTAGATTTTTAGGGTTAACTTTTTTTATTTGCAACTAAGTCCCTAACATTTTTAAAATTTCCAGAATACACCCTAACATTATACGGGTCGGGTCCCCATTGGGGATGGAGACTATAATCTCCATCCCCGCCCCGAATATAAATGGGGAAAAATCCTCATCCCCTACCCCGTTTATTCGGGGCAAAATGTGCCCCCATATCCGCCCCGTTCGGGTCGGGAAATATCGGATCCCCATCGGGGCGGGGCTTTTTGCTATCCCTAATTTCACGCAACATCTGACCATTATTGGAATTTCCACCATTATCAACATCTCGAAACTCAACTTTGGATACCATGATTGGCAGAGGAGGACGACAAAGCCCAACGAGGAGAGAGGGGATCATTGCTGATGAGCTACACTCCGTTTGTGCCTGGTCTGGTACAATATCAAGGATTCAAGGGGCTCTCCGAAATGACAAAAAAGAAAAAAGTTAAGAGAATTCGAAAATTCTCTCTTCATGCGGCTGATGACGTGTCACCAGCGTGTTGGCCACAGTTGTATAACCAACAGCAAGATTTCGTTATCCACTCCCTATCGTTAAAGACACTTAATCAACCTCCAAAGTGGCTCAAAAATGGCTTCGTCTTCTTCTCTGCTTGTACCACCACTTTGTACGCACTTTCGCTCTCTGTCTAATTCCCTTTTCTGATTATTCATCTAACTCTGCTTACTGCATTACCAGATGGGTTTTCTTTGTTCCTTTTTTTTTTCTCTGTTTTACTTTTTGAAAAACCATTACGAGTCTGAAATTTTCTGGTTATTGTATGGTTTCGTTAAGCTAGTCTGCAGATTTTCTTTTTTCCTTCCAGAGAATACAAATGAAATGTACTCGATAGCTTCATGATGCGTCCTGTTATGGAATCTGATACTTATTGTTTACCGTTTTTGCTGTTGTTAGAACTAACTACATCCATTTGTGTAACAACTTCTAAGCAAAAGAGTCAAATTTCTCTTTTGGTTTGTACCACCGTCGAAGCATTTGATAAACAGCCCACGTTTCTTGTCTAACCTTTTTCCATGCTCTGGTAGGTTCAGCTTCTCCTAAAATCCTGTCTGCCAATCGTCGTGTTATTTCCACAGAAAAGGTTAATGGTTTGGTCTTACAATGCTCTAACATGGATCTTAGAGTTAGAGCTGCAAGCACAAGGGAGCACAGGGATGATAAAGGTTTTATTAAGCGAAGGGATATGGTTGGGCTAGCTTTCGGATTTTCAAGCCTCCTGATGCAAACTTTGGATGCTAGAGGAGCCGGTTTACCTCCAGAAGAAAAGCCAAAGCTGTGTGATGAGACTTGCGAGAAGGAGCTTGAAAATGTATGGTGAGATTCAGTTACCCCCTTAATCTTGGAATGTAATGTGTTTTTCTATATTATACTTCAGGTCGATTCTTAGTAGTAATGTTGTGAAGAACATATTCTTGATAATTGAACTAATCATGTATCTTCTTCAATGAAGGTACCAATGGTAACTACAGAGACTGGATTGCGGTACAAGGATATTAAAGTTGGTATAGGCCCTAGCCCCCCGGTTGGATTTCAGGTGCGTAAACTCCTCAATCTTCTATGATTTGATCCAAGTATGCATGAAGGTGTTTTGTTCTTCTTCTCTTGGACTATTTCTCATTCGATTATAATGCATAGTGACAGGTGGCTGCTAACTATGTTGCCATGGTTCCATCTGGACAAATATTTGACAGGTAAATCATTGCCCTTCATAAGTAGATTCTGATGAGATAACCGTTTGGCAGTTAAATTTGATAATGACTTTTTGCTAGTAGGACATCCTGAAACATTTTACACGTATAAATCTTGGTGGAATGTCAAATTCGGTATTAACTTGGGATTTGAAATGTAAAATGATGTATGGTGGAATAATAGTTCAACTTCTATTTTTTTTTTCATAGTAAAAAAAAATGATGAAGAGAGGTGAGGCAATACGTGAGAGGGGAACGGGTGATGGGGATATCGGTGGAGGTAAGGTTCCAGGATGCTATCAGAAACCTGGTAATTATGGTTTAAGATATTGGCTACTTGGATGGCAATTAGTAACTTTTTGTTACTACTTTCTCAGCTCGCTGGAGAAAAAGCAGATTTATATTTTTCGTGTTGGATCTGGTCAGGTAAGCTCCAGATGAATTTTGCTTGTCAAAATAGTGTAAAATGACTTATGTGAAAATTCATTACTTATAGCTACCGACTTCCTGTGAATCCTACTTGCCATGTGGATCATATCTCACAATTACATTAGCCTGCCATATGAGTCTGAATGGCATACTCTTCACTTGGTCGATTGATTGGCATTTATTCTTTTCATTTACTGATTGAACTATTTACTTTTGGCTTAGGACATGTAGCAAATTTATGTTAATAAACAGAACATAGGTCCTTTCTGTACAAGGATATTATAGATGTTTTCCAAGGAGTGTATGGTGCTAACTCAATGGTAACTCGGTCTTGTCATTCTTATGGCAGTTAAGAAAGATAGCTGTCCTCTTTTATATTGGTAGTTTTCTAATTTCCTATTTGAATGACTAGAATAGGTGATCAAGGGACTTGATGAAGGCATTCTAAGCATGAAAGTTGGAGGCAAGCGCCGGCTTTACATTCCAGGAGAGGTAATTCATCTACAAACCTACTAAAGTTTAGGATAGAAGACATGATCATATGTTACTCTAACTCTGTTATTTGGAATGTCTATTTTACTCACTGGTCCAACATCTCGGTCTCCATGTGGCTTCTGGGTAATATTGTCTAGTAAAGTGAACCATTGTAATAATGTTTACCAGTTTAGTTGCTGAGTGCACATGGAGGCTTGTCTTCTTTAACCGTGGACAGTATTGTCTATCTAAAGGAACTTGCAAAATGTAACCCCTGATTGCATCCATATTTTGTTGTCACCAGTTGGCATTTCCGAAAGGTCTGTCTTCAGCCCCAGGAAGGCCAAGGGTAGCTCCAAATAGTCCTGTTATTTTTGACGTCAGTTTGGAGTATATACCAGGCCTAGAGCTGGAGGAAGAGTAAGGGAAATTTTCAATCTTCATCTCAAGTGTGTCAAGAGCCATTCCTTAGTTTGAAAACAAGAGCTTTACATGCGAATTCTTGCTGTGTATCACTTCATTCTTTGAATATTAAGCAAATTTAAAGGCTTCAGGCCTTACCTTAGTTATCAAGTGTTTCTTACGAATATTAAAAGGCTAAACGACTTTTCTCTAAACATCCACAATCAATCCTCTGCTTCTAGTTTCTTCATTTTGAGATTGTTAAGACCAAGCAGTTCATGACCTTGCCACAACTTAGTTCAATTTCAACCCTTACGCTTCATTTGAAAATATAAATTGCAGCTTTCATGATTTTGGTGAGGCCTTCTCACTATCACTATCATGTCTCGTATTGTTATATTGTTATATTGTTACTTACAGGAGTGGCTTGTACACATCGTAATCCATAACCATAACTCGTATAAACTAACTCTTTCCAGGTTTCATTGTTTGTCTCCTGATTAGGATAGATATATTCTATTAGTTTGAGCTTTAGTAAATACAATTACAACTTAATGAGTTTTATCATCATACATTAAAAATTGTCAATCTTTAGGGATGTTAATTTTAGCCCGACCTACCCCGACCTAATTTTTGCCTGGGTTGACCAGGCTACGAGCTAGGCATGGGTCGACTCGTGGCTAACCCGTACTTAAAAAACAATGTTGTTTTTTACATTTTTATTTTAAAAATATCCGACCCGTTGTCGGCTCATGGCCACAAGCCACCTAGCCCGTGGTAGGGCCGGGCTGGGCTAAGAACGACCTGGGCCCAGTGTAGTCTATTGACATACATCCCTACTAGTCCTAGCATGCTTCAATTTGATATTCTTTTCATAAGGAAAACTTCTGCACTTGTTTTTTTTTTCTTGTAAAGAAAACATTAAAAAATGCAACTTTGGTAGTATTAGTTACTCTTAGCAGACCTCATGGTCAATGCAGCATGAAGGCCAACAAGTTCAGGAAGTGAAAGGAAACTTGCGAAATAATCAAATCGGGATAGTGGCTTTTCAACACAAACCAGTACTTAGTGCTTCCTGCTCTGAGCAATTTGAACTTCCAAGTGTGTTTATGAATCAACGTACCTTATAGCCGAAACAGATTTAAGGAGGTTCAATGGGGGTAAATGCTTCATTTCTACGTACACTTGTGTAATCCCCCAAGGATTATTCAAGGTGTTTGTTCATTTTTTCAAAAATTTTAAAATATTTTCTAAGAAAACTTTAGTTTGATACAGTTCCATTTGATTTGTGACATATAAGCCAAGGGATTAGAAGTAAACAACCATTAGTTGATATGGAGATGTTGAGGAATGTGGAAAACGGGTGTGGAAGCTGGTGGGTCTTCATATGCTGTTCAAGTTAAACAAACGAAAGAGACTCATGAAAAGGTGGGTATGGGAGTATTTCGATAGTTGAGAAGTTGAGGTAACTTGTGGCCCCGGTAACCCTTTTGTTCGCATTAGGTGACGAGGAGGATCCAAACGGAATTTGAAGATCGATCATACAATTGTTTTTCCCAATTTATACAAATACAATCTTGCATAAAAAGAATAACGACAACATCTTAGGTAATAAGATTGCTGACCTGCTGGCTGCTTCAGGTAGGTATATTAGACTTTCCGCCAATCATATGTTCGTAACAACATTCTCCGTGTGTCAACCTTAACAAGACTCGGGTGGAGTACATAGGGACACAGGACTAAATAAAAGGTAAAAATGTTCTCTGATCTAGTTAATTTGGTGGCCAACTGTTGAACAGAGGAAGAACTATCTCCATGGGATAAGTACAAGTTAATCAAGCTGCTTGCACTGACTAATATTCCAATATCAACTTATCATTTGTAGCCTTAATGTGAGATCAATTCTCATAAAGATTGAAATTCCTCGCTCCCCTCAAGAATATAATACGAAACAAATACAACACTGTGTATACAACAATATTCTCTATCTTTAATAGTTAAAAGTTTCTAAAAAATAATTAACTTCATCATCGTTACACTCAGTTTGAAGTCCCACAATAAAACAAGGTCTGAAAAAATCTGATAGTACGCAATCTTATTCTTACATGATAGAGAAGCTTTAATTAATGTTCGAAGAGGTAGATATAGTTTTTATATCGTTTCAGTTTGTATCCTGCTTGTTGATAATAAGGTGTAAGCCAAAACAATTTGAAACGTTTAGTTCAGTATTAGAGGAGAAGCAGACAGGAGAAAACAAAGAACAAGATGAAAACGAAATCAGGACGCTTTCTCATTCTAGAACCAAAAAAAAAAACTAACTTTTGGAAATTATGAGAACCAAAAAAGCTAACAGTTAGAAATTAGAAAGAGTTTTGATGGCTAGAGTAGGTAAAAACAGGTTAGCGGTCTAAGTGTACTTGTATGTCTGCGTGTTCGTGGCAGCTTAACTTGGATCGTCAACGTTTATGATTACAATACATAATCAGGATGGCGTGGATTTCTTACAAGTGAAGTAGTTGAAGATTAGCATCATTCTTAATACTTTTGTATTGTTGAACTTGATAAATGAATAATCAATTTAGACTCACGGCTAAGAATTTAGTTTCACATAGAAAAGTTACTTTACTATAAGATAAAAGCATGCTGAAGAACTAAATTCTTAATAATCTCTATTTCTGAAATTTATAAAAGTATATCCTTTTATAATGGTAAATTTAAGTTAAAATAGATATGCAAGAATGTTTATGTATACATAATAAGTAATGTAGTTGAAGGAACCAGTTGGGAGGTAGTAGTTACAGTAACAAATCCCTTGAGCAGTGGCTTTCCTTAAGGAAGTATGGTAGCTAGGGAAGGTGTGAGATGGGAAATGACTTTACCTCACTTTTCTATAAAGCAATTTCTCCTACTTAAAACGTCGGTAGGCAACAGGTCAGGCAATAAGACTCTTTTCAAGCTTCTATTGTATGTGAACATATTAACAGAACTCTCAAGATAACTTTTGTCGAGGATCTTTTATCCTTAAACTTTAGACAATCTGTCTAACGATTTCAAAGGTTGTCATTTTGCAATTGGGATCCCCAAAGGTTAAGGAAAAACTTCAGCTTTTCCGTTATCTTAGTCATGAAAAGGAACAGTAAAATGCCAGGAAAATCAATTTTGACTTTCAAGTGCCAAATTTATTTTAAATACAAAAGTTCTAAATTAACCATCCTTTTGTTGGTTTGTTCATAAAACTACAATATGAATTATATTATGCATGAAGAGATTATCAATTTGGGTTAGCAAGAGTTATATTTCAGTTGGTGTGTATCTATTTGCATTAGTGAACATTATTATAACTAACATATGTATGAAGATCTATCTTTTTCTTTTCTTTTTCAAAAATTGGTACATCTTTTTAGAATTTCATAGGAAAGGACAAAGAGCTACCATCCAATTACCATATATTGGAGGGCCACCTAACTGGAAGACCATACAGATCGCACTCGTGTGGTGACACTCCTAATTACACATGCACATACTTCCATGTAAAGCGTTGCATATTGTTATTCGTTGTATGTTGTTTTCTGCTATTAATGGCTATGGACACGTTCATCTTGAAATGATTGTATTGACTACAGCCAACAATAGTTTGCTCAAGGAGACAACAAATGTGCGGGAGGCCTTGCAAGAGAGGGTTCAGAAGCATCATTGATTCCACAACAAACTCATGGGATAATCAAATTTTAATAATGATTTAATTTATAACAAAAGAGTTATTACGATAATTATATTATTAAAGAAGGTGATTTGATCTTGTAGTGAATTAATTAAAATATTAAAAAATTGGGTCTGACCCAAATTAAGTTACTGATTCTCCTGAATTTATACTAAAAAGCTTTCGGAATAGTGAGTTTGAAATGGTATTTATTAGGCTTGCATGGCATTGGCAAAAATGTTTCTGTAATAACAGCTGCAGCAAACTGCATGGGAGGCCTACATGTTTAGACCGAAAAGGAAACAGTTAGGCAGATGGAGAAGAGTCTACACGTGCAGTTCGGAAGTTGCACGTTAATACTGTTAGTTAGGTCTGAAAGTTGGTCATCAAAACCTAAAAACCACAACATACGTACGTATGTATACTGCAGCATAAGAAGTCTAATAACAAGTTTACCAAACTCTAGAATTCAAAACCTGAACTAATTCGTTTCCTCCTTTTATAAGCCATCTTCAGATAAACCTTCTCAAATCATTAACGATTTCCATATTTTAAATACAAAAAGAAATGGTATTAAAGGTTATGAGAGAATTGACTGGGTATAAGAAATGAACTATTAATATGTTGTTGGTAATCTACACAAAGATAAGAGTGATGATTTGATTTCTCACACAATAAAATAAGTTGGGTTTGTAGTAGAGGTTGTAGGTTAGAAACTTGGGAAGACGTTGAAAGGACAACCAAAATCACCCCACCAAGCAACCCTTTTTTTCTCTCGTCAAGTAGGGTATATAATAGTACAGAGAAAGATGAGAATGAGAGAGACATATATATAAAAGGGAAAGTTAGAAAAGGGGTTACTTATGAAGGGATTTGTTAGCCAAGACGTTGCATCAATCTGCTGGTAGAGGTCTGCCCAAACCCTCCATGTAGTTCCCCAACTCTCTAACGGAAATCATCACTTACTTTAATCTCTTGCTCTCTCTTATATATGCTTATCTCCCCCTTCTTCTTTTTCTTATTATTATTAGTCTCAGCCTGCTTAATTTCTCTCCTTACGTACAGTTCATGTCTTTGATTTCCTGCATACATCCCATGTTTAACCCGCATCTGACCATCTGATCCCATCTTTCTCTTTCTCTCTTTTGTTTTTCCTTTTTTTTCTCTGATTTTCATTAGGTATAGCTACAAAGAGATAGATGTACTAGGGTTTTCCATTTACTGTCAGGGTTTGGTGTTGAATCCACACTTCTGTTAAGAGATCAAATGTGTACCAGAGGCCACTGGAGGCCAGCTGAAGATGAGAAGCTGAAGGAGTTGGTGGAACGCTATGGACCTCATAACTGGAATGCCATAGCCGAAAAGCTTGGAGGAAGATCAGGTGATACGATTATAATATCTGAAACAAAAGCTTCTACATGATTATCAACCTCACCATGCATGATCATATCATCTGTATCTGTGAAAGTATAAAGGTAGGGTTAGGTTTCACTTGACGGGTAATGATAATAACCAAAAACCGATGGTTTAAATCAAACGTCATAGAAAAGGGAAAAAGAAAAAACAGAAAACGATAACTAACAGCAAGTAATAGTGTTAATACCTACTTGTGACGATGTCTGTGACCAAAACTTGGGCAACTATCAAAGTTATTGTAAATGATGATGACAGGGAAGAGCTGTAGGTTGAGGTGGTTCAATCAGCTGGATCCAAGAATCAATCGAAGTCCATTTACCAAAGAAGAAGAAGAGAGGCTTCTTGCTGCTCACAGCATTCATGGGAATAGATGGGCTGTTATAGCAAGGCTTTTCCCTGGTAGAACTGATAATGCTGTGAAGAACCATTGGCATGTTATTATGGCAAGAAGATGCAGGGAAGGATCCAGACATCATGGCAAGACACTTGCTCGTGAAATGAACTTAACAATGAATAATCAAAACACGTGTCCCTCGTCACCTTCAAAGCTACAAGATGTGCCCATGATGATTGGCCAGACCACAATGAACTTCTCTTCGTTTCTTGAGAAGTACCGTGAGAGATTGTTGTTGTGTAATCAGAACCCTTTCTCTCACGTTAGACCAAGTCATTGTGAAGGTACTTTGTATACTTTCATGCTTCAGTTAACTCATAAGTTATTTGATTTTTTCCATATAGAAATTATGACATAACAAGAACTAAGTAAGGTTCATATTTTCGTTCACTTCATCATCAATACTGGGCCAGCTTACCCCAATTCTCTTGGAGAATATGTTCCTTTGTGTTCATTCCATTCCAAAATCTTTGTACTAGTAATTGCCTAGATAAAAAAAAATGTAAATGTCATCCTAACTAAAATATTAATTTATATAAAATACATTTTTTGTTTATCTTATAGCAATTACAAAGTTTACAATACTTAGTTCAAAACTAAATAATTTTGGAGAGAACATGTCAAAAGATAATCTTATTATAATTAACTTTCATGCATAAAGTTGGTATTTATGCGTATATATGTTTGTTGCAGATAAAAATAAGCCAATAGAGTTCTATGATTTTCTTCGACTAAATGCCGATTCAAGCAAAAGCGAAGTGATAGACACAGCGAGAAGAGAAGATGAGGAGGTAGACCAGAAAGCCATGGGACAACCGAGCAAAGCAGCATTTCCCTTCATTGAGTTTCTATCAGTTGGCAACATTAACTCTTCGTAACCCTTAGGTCTCTTTAAGTTGTTGATAGCAAAATGAACTTGACTTGCATATATATATGCAATAGTATGTTACCATCTAAGGTTAGACATCCATTGCTAGTCCTATAGAGCTGGAATATTGGCATGGGATTACAGTTTATTTAAGGAGACGTCCTTTGACGATGATCAGTAGCATATATACACAAAACATACGTAGTGTAGAAGTTTTTATGTGATGTTGATATTTACTTTCAAGCGGAAGCATTAATTAAGTTTTACAGTACAAGGTAGCATCTTTATTTTTTTCTTTTTTCCGTATATAGATTGATGCATGCATTATTTATCATCTTAATCTAATGGTAATACTAACTTGTTATCATTCTTCGGATCATTCTGTTTCTTCACCATTAATAGTACCCTCAGACTAGAATTCATTACGTTTTACCATTTAAGGTATTAAACAACCTGCGATTAAACTATGATTCCCTATGGCTTTGGAGAATTACTTATATGACTGTATGATTATATTTGCATTCATGCCAGCTCCGATCTTCATATATAATTTTCGCGACTTAAAAGTGAAGTTGACTGCACCATGAAATATATAGTTTCTTTTACTTGCATGTCTTAATGTGCAATCTTATAGTTATATATCGCAAAACTATGGTATAAATACATGGTTAGGAGTAGATTCATTAGCTAACTTATTAGTTAGCTTTGTCTAATCTCATTAACTGAAAGCATGTTAACACAATCATAATTGAAGAAGTTCTTAGTTGGAATGAGTTCATTTGCACAATTCATTTATTCATATTTTCAGTGACTGGAAAATAAATATGCAACGTGCCAAAAGTAAACCTTAGTTTTGAATCTCAATTTCTTTTTTCATCAACTTTGGTAATTTGAAAAAATAGGAAACTCTATTAACGCTTTGATTAATAACTAACATTTATGAATTTGCAAGTGCTTAAAAGAAAAAATCATGTGTTATTTTTTTTAATTGTAAGTTCTAATGTTGAATTTTTATTTTCAAAATATGAAATTAAGTTCTTGAGTCATAATGCTGTTATGTTGCAATCGGTACAAAGATATACCATATATAATTGATATCAAAAAATATAATTTTAAATATATTTTACCACTCTTTTTTCCCCTTAAAATATACTTACCAGTTGAAATTGTCTAGTAATATTTTAATCAAATACTACAATAAAAACTTAATTAACATAATAAAAAACATGTATAACCAATTGAACTTAAATTAGTTTTCAATTAACATAATAGAGAAAAAAAAACATGTGTGACAAATTGAACTTGAAAACTAATTGAGTTGAAAGCACAAGTTTTAGAGTATTCTTATATACTAAAGTAGTTTTTTTCTTTAATTTCAACCCACCGTATTCTCTTAAATCATTTGTTAAAACATTGTGTCAATTACTTATTCGATAAAACAGCGTAAAAGAAGGGAAATACCATAAAATACTTGATCTCACCTCAAGTTTGTGAGATCATAAGACCGTTGGAGTTCATAATTCTTGTTTTATCAATGACCAATTACTTAATTGCTTGTAATTAATTACTAATACTAATGCTATTGAGTCTAGTTACCAAATCATAATTTGATATGCTCGTCTTTTCTTACCCATCATTATGAAAAATTATTTACAAGAATGTTTAATTTTACTTCTCTTAAACATTATTTGTCATCAAAAAATGCGATACTAAATTTCCTTGCATTAATATTTTATTTCTTGGTCATTCTATTTGATGATGTCAAATGCACATATGGTTAATTAATATAAGAAAACGGGACCTAACATGAACAAGTATCTACAATTACACATCTTTACATCGTCTTTTATTTTCCATATGTCAAAAGCACACTTCTCTCTCTCTCTCTCTCTCTCTCTCTCTCTTTTCCTCAAAAAATTATTATCTCCAACTTAACCATAAGTGTGATAATTGGACATCATTAAGAATGACAATTTTTGCCTGAACTAGCTTGTCCCAATCCATTCCAGCTTAAAGTCAACATATTTAACTCGAATTGAGGACATGTTCATATTTGTTTAACTTTCTAGTTTCGGGCTGACTTTAACACCCCAACCTAGTTTGGTCCAAAGTCTGAAAATATCAAATAAAATATCATTTTGACATTTTAGATTAAAAATTTTAATTGAGCTTAAGTCAGGCTAGATTGACTTCGAGTCACCCAAGTTCGATTAGACTTTGTGCCTAGCTTGGGGTCCAAGCTTGACTTAGTCCAATATCAAGTCAATGTCATCATATGATTGACATTGGGTCAATTATTGCGTTGCCCATAACTATCATCTTTCTCTTTTGGTCTCTTGTAATGGTGTGAATGATGAATCTAGACTCCAATTGACGTGGAGATTTTGAGGTATGAGCTCTTTACCTAGTTTAAGTCTTATAAGACTTTGATCAAAACCTAAATGGGTCATCCATAATCACATTTTAAGTGACTATCCAGATCTATCATATATAGATTACAACATAAAGGATTAGGAGGATGATACTAGATAGGTTGCAGAAAATGTCCAATTGTTGATGCAACCATCTTTTTCTTCATCTCTATATGAAAAAGATACGACTTGATGTTATTGTGGATCATTGACCACTCAATCATTAAAGTGTTGGATGTTGATAAGGTTTTAGAATAGGAGGACGAGAAACTAAAGGTAATGTTGTTAGAAAATTTATGGTAACATTTTAATCAATTGTTTAATTGATTAATATGTTTGATTATCTTAGATGTGGAGGGTTGATTACAATGATGATCACCTAAATAAATTTTATGATGGCTGGGAATCGACGAGGAAAGAGCAAAAGGCTTTGTGGTAGGCGATAGATGCAAACATAATGAGTACATAACTTGTTGGGTTAGTTCATATTAATAACTTTTTGTTTTGTGAGTGAATAGTTATTGAAATTTTAGTGTAATGGTATGAAAGAAAAGAATACTCAAGGCATAAAGAGGTGCCAATAAGAGAGAATAATAGTGAACTAGTCTTGATGCATAAAGAGATGCCAATGACAATCTTAAAAATAAAAGATGTCCTAAGGCGTGAAGAGATGTCATAACAGATAAAGATAAGGATGAAGATGTCCTAAGACATATGGATATGCCAATGATAGAGAAAATAAGTGAACAATTGGTCTTAGGGTGTGAGAGACACCATGGCATTCCTAAAAAATGAAAAAAAAGAGAGAGAGAGAGAGAGAAAGAGAAGAAGATGTCCCAAGGTATAATGAGATGTTGATGAGAAAGAAAGATAAGGAAAAGGTTGTCAGAAAACAATCAGAGATGACAATTAGGGAGAAGATGAAGATTATAACAGTGATATATATTAAAGAACCCTTTGTTTGATATGGATTATAGTTCTAATGAGCTTAGCAATTTTATTTATAATACAACCATCATTAATGAAAAGGCATAGTTTTAAGAAGATGTTGATGATAGACGTTTAATGTAGTAAAGAGAAAGAAAAAGAGATAGAACAATAATCATTAGTAAGGAGGTAAGAGTATACGATTAGAAGCATAACCAGGCAAATGTGTTTATGAAAATGAATATGATAAAAGTAATTTTGTACTTTCAATAATGAATGTAAACATTTTGATGGGTCTCGATGCGAGCATTAGTGATACTACATGGACAGAGTTGTTGTCATTTACTAAAAGACATACATCTTGTAGGAGAACTCTAACTTTTGAATATGTGTATATTAAGTACATCTGAAGAAAAGTTGGTTTAACAATGAGGTAATGTGGTAATTTTGTTAGGATAAAATTAATGTTGATGCAGGTGCTATTATATATTTCTTGATATTACTCTTTTACTTCTTAAAAAAATGTTACTTGATATTAACATCTTTTTAGTTAAAATGTTACAACAAGTTTGTTAATAGTGATGTCATTTAAAAATGTTAGGTTTGGTTTGACATTTAGTGATGTTCTTTCATGTTTTAGGCCTAGGAATCATATAAGTAACATGATGGGTCACATTGTACAAATTAATGAGTGAAAGAAATTTCAAATTTCCTTTACAATATTCTAGTTGTTTATGTATATTTTATAAAATGAATACTTGATAGTTTGTTAGTGACTTTTTTTATCAAATCTTTTACTTAAGAATGTGATCTTGATAAAGAAGTTTGTATAGTGAAGAAAGTTTATTTTCGTATATGTCTTTGTACAGGGAAATCGTAAAATATATATATATGGAGCATTGTACAACTAACTCTGACAAGAAGAGAGAGAGAAAGGATTCTAACAGATTTACATAACAAATTCTGGTATAACAAATTTATGCTACGTCTAGAGGATTCTTATCACCTGCAAAGTGGGCTGCGAAAGGAGTGAAAGAACCATGACCACTAGCGGGGGGACCATTACGCCGATGAAGTAGCTTGCGGCAGACCTTGGCAGTGTGACCAGGTTTCTCGCAAAATTGACAGACAAAAGTGTGATAGAAGTTGGTTGAACTGGATGGATTTGGAGGTCAGGAATAAGCCGGATGGGAGGTGGACTGGAAACGCGCAGGTGAACGGGAAGATGAATTCCAGACACGAGTAGCAGCATTAGCAGTAATAATGGGAGTGGAGTCAACCACCTGAGATTGACGTAAGAGAAATGATTCATAATCAGTAAGCTTATCAAAAAGATCATCAAAGGAAATGGGTTGCTCCTGAGCACGGATAGCAGCACTGAGATCATGATAGTCGGACGGTAGTCTGTTGAGTGTGTGGATGACAAGATCGGTGTCATCAGCCGGTCCCCCAATGATGGCTAGTTCATCGGCAATGCCTTTAATACGTTGAAGATAGTCAGTAATGGACGAGTTACGCTTGGTGAGATGTATGAGTCTCTCTTTAAGAGACATCAGGCGAGAGCGTGATTTATTCGCAAACATCCGGGCAAGAAATGCCCAGGCCTGCTGAGAAGAGGTGATAGATCCCAGCATGTTAATGATGGTAGCATCGACGGAGGCGATAAGGGTATGGAGAATGAGCTTATCCTGTCGTACCCATTGTTTGTAGGAGTCATCATCTTCATCGGGACATGGTTGGCTGCCATCAACTTAACCCATAAGGTCATACCCAATGAGAAGAGATGAGATTTGTACTTGCCACACACGATAATTTGAGCCATTTAACTTGAAAATTGACTGCATATTGAGGAAGATGAGGCCGGAGTTGCCATCGGCCAAGAGAGAAGCCTCGGGAGCCATCAGGGAGGCGTCGGAACGAGAGTAAAGAAAAAAAGGTTGAAGGAGAGTGCAGTTACGCTTGATAAAGATCTGATACCATAAAGAAGTTTGTATGGTGAAGAAAGTTTATTTTTATTGGATACAGATTTTCTCATACGTACACATGATTCCTTATAAACTCTTCTTGCTCTGATACCATTTATGTTGGGACCCGATCCGAGAACCGGATCCCAACCGGAAAACAAAAAACGAAAAACGAAATCGGAAAGAACGGATTTCTTAACGAATTCGAAGCGGAACGAAACGGAAGCAAATTAATCGGCACGCGAAAACAAAGTATCGGACACGGAATTCAAATTCCGAAACAGAAACATAAAGCGACAACGGATCCGACATCCG
>JANVCL010000001.1:18851943-18862761 GCA_026546855.1 Erythroxylum incrassatum
AAAAGTCAACTCTCAAGTCAAACATTCTCTCTCCAAAAAGTCAAACCTTCTAAATTCTTCAAATTTTCACTTTTTTTTATAATTCTTGCTATTTAACTTCATTTCAATCAACTCATCCACTTTCTTCTCATAATCCATATAAGTTTACTCAAATATCAAAGTCCTCAAAATTAAATAATTCATTTCTCATAAATTATTTCTTAATTTCATCAAATTTCCTTAAATTCATAATTTTCTCACCAATTTCTTTATCATTTAAATTCATTTTAATATTTCTCATTTTCATCAAAAGTTCGGGGTCTAAAAATTTTCGTATATGTCTTTGTACAGGGAAATCGTAAAATATATATACATGGAGCACTGTACAACTAACTCTAACAAGAAGAGAGAGAGAAAGGATTCTGACAGATTTACATAACAAATTTTGGTATAACGAATTTATGCTATGTCTGGAGGATTCTTATCACTTTAATGCTCATCTGTGCAATTACATAATATATCCAATTTTTGTAGTGAAAATGTTAGCATCTTTTACTACGAAAAGAAGGATAATAAATATACAATAGAATTAAATTTGTATATTTTAATGTTATTAGGAGGATGTAAACCAAGTGGATGGGAGGCATAGACAAATCTTTATCTTCTATTGATTTCTTGCATATTATTTCTAAGCATTCAAGAAATGTTGACAAAGATTTGGATAGTATCACTAATGCATTGCTCAAATAGCTAGGTAAGTATATATTTTCTATTTGTATTCTCAAATGGTATTAATGTATTGTGAAATGATAGTTTAGATAATGATTTGGAGTTAAATTTATTTATTTTTGTAGTTCTTCACCCTCACACTTCGTAATGATCATTAGTGGTGTTGCTACATTTTAGTAGAAGCATGGGAGATTATGATATTCAACTTCAATCATATGGAGAATAAGGTTAAGAAGAACTTGAGTGGAACATTTTTGGGTTGGAACATATTGTTTATATTGTATGTCATAATATAAGATCTCATTGCATATTGCATAATGTAACTAACTATTGGTTTGGGATTGTAGGCACATGTGTTATAGCAAGTGGTGCTGTCTTTTGATATACAATGCAATGATAAAGTTTTTTGGTATATATTTTCTATCTCTTATGTAAGAGAATTATAAAGGAAAGAGAATAAGTAAGAAAAACATTCTCTAATTGAACGTTGAACTAGTTTTTCTAATTGCACATTTTCATTAAGTTAAATTACAAAGATTGACTAACATTTTCAATATATATTCTTGTTGCTAACAAAGTTACGATTATGGGATTCACTTATATTTTGCATGGAATTATGGTACATTAATTAGGTACTTACATCATTTATTATTGTAGGTTTATATTTATATGATGTGTGCACCCTTTAAAATGCAATATACTGTTAATGAAACATATGATCTGCAATGGAAAGAGTTAACTGAGATTCAAAAGCACATCTACAATTGGGTAATATTTTGCTATTGTAACTCTTTATGTTATCAATTCCTTCCTCCAATAAATAAACTTCGAATAAGAACATGCACATGAAACACCATTTTAATGATTGTCTATAACTAAGGATTATGTTATAGATTGTTGATTAATAATTAATGTAAGGATTACTCTACCATTTTATGTCAATATATTATTATTTAAAAATCTATAAGTATTTCTCAGGTTATTAAGTGCGGTAAGATAATTGAATTATGGAACCAATTAGCAAATTCACCATTTTTGCTATGGACCTTTATATTGTGGTCATTTTGGAATAATTTAAAAGGGAACTGATTAGGAAATTCTATAACATTATTCCAAATCTCTATTTGATGTAATTTCCCCAGCTAAATGTTGTAAGGAAACAAGACTTCGAGTCAAAATATACCATCACTTATTATCGGGACTGGGAGGAAAGAATATTATAATTGAATACAAACTATACCAAGTTTTTGTACAGTCAATACCATGCCTACTTACAAAAAGTACCATTACTTATTAAGCATAGGTAACACCTAAACTTTAATATGAGAATACCATACATCAAATACCACAAGTATATACATTAAATACCTTTACTCATTATACATAATAAATACCTTCAATTTAAAATAGGAATACCATGATAAATATAAAGAATACTATGAATGAATATAAATAATACCAGGATTTCATATATTCAATACCATGTCTACATATAAAAAATACCATCACTTATTGATCATTGAGTAACACCAAAACTTTAATATGAAAATATCATGAGTGAGTAAAAAGAATATCATCCATCAATAAAAACTATACCATAACTGAATACATCTAATAACATAATTATAAACAAAATTCTTCTATTTATTACAGGTAAGAAACACTTTCACTTAAATATGGGAATTTTAGGACCAAGTACAAAGAATGCCAAAATTCCATACATTCAACACCATGCCTACTTATAAAAATTACCATAACTCAATAAATAATGAATAATACCTAATCTTTATTACAAGAATACCATGAGTGGGTATAAAGAACGTTGTATATAAATACAATAGCAGGACTAAATACATCCAATACCACAGCTAATTAAAAAAATCATAAATTACTTAAAATAAATAACACAGTTTCCCATATAATCATGCTTTTAATTGTATTTATAATTATTTTATAATAAACAAGATTTTTCATACATCTGTGTATAAAATCACGTTTGTAAACAAAACTATTTGACAAGGACCAAGGAATAGTACATAACAATTTGTATGACTATATTCTTACTGTTAAATTGATAACATTTAGAGCATAAATGAATATACATTAATTATCCTCTTAAATTATCTTCATTTTTATCAATCAATATGTATTACAGTAAAATTTAAACCCCAGCTAAGAACACACCCATTTAATTAAGATTAGGTTTAACCAAATTAGGGTTCTGTTTTATTTGATTTTGGGATTTTCAAACTTGGGACATTGTCGTGTGGATTCATTTGGATTTTTGATGTAGTATTTCTATAAACATGAGTTAAACACCATCCTTTGGCAAAGCTCAGGGTGTTCGGAAAAGAAAGGAAGGTTCATGTACCGAAGGCTAATAACCAGAGGAGTATAAATATCTTATGCTCCATTTCAAAAATAAAGAATAGTTCAAAAGATTTAAAATCCTAAGAAGTATAGGTTTGTAACCTACTAGACATGCCTGACTATATTCTATAGTGTAAATTTGTTTTCTTGTGAAAGTGTTAAATGTGGTTAACAATATGAAATGGACCAAAATTTTAAAATATATGAAGATGTAATGATCGAGTTGTCTAAGCTCTCATAATTCTCTAACTTCTTGTACTAATCATGGAACTAGGTCGAATCCCAAGAGAAATAAAAACCAGTTTTTTAATTTCAATTAACAAAACAAAGTAGGGTTTATGATTAATTACTAATTAACTAAAATTATCAAGAAATCAAAATAAATAAACTGACTATAAAATTTAGAAATTCAAAAGTACTTAAGTCTAATTCAAAGGAAAGATTTTATTTGATTGTAACATTGATCATTGGTCTTAAAAGAATAATTTCCACAATTCAAGTAGTTAGTCCAAAAAGTATTAGGATAATCATAATAAAGCTCAAATTTTCTTAAATTAATTGATTCAAACTCAAAATTCAAACTAAAACTTACCATCAATTGATTGGCTATGATAGCATTCTATATCAATTGTTTCAAGCATAAACCATCCCATTAAATGAATGGGTTAACAAACCACCATAATGGTATTACAAAGGATCAAAATAAGTGTACATATCGTTTCTCAATGTCCTTAAATATTCTCATATTCCTTTCATCCTATAAAACTTGTATTAGATATGACATAGCAATGAAAAGGCATCATTGCATTGTTTTATCATGCACGTTTAAAGTTGGAAACCAAGCTACAATCTAATACCAAGCATATGGTGTATCTACTAACAAATATCTTTGAGTTATGTCCTTCTACAAAGGCTGAGTGAATTGACATCTGAAGAATAAGTAAGTAATAATTTCTTGTTCCTTCTTGCATAAAACACATTTGTTTGGAATAGCCATAACTTTATTCAATTTATTAATTGTAGGTAACCTGTTCTTGATTGCTCTCCATATTGTGATCAAAGCTCTAAGTATCATATACTTGCCTAGAAAAGTTCTGCTCTTAAAACAACTTTCTACAAGTCAAATTATTGAATTTTCCATTTCTAGACAAATTCCACTAGTTGACATCTGCTTTGTTTTCATTGAGTTCGTTATTATTGATCTAATTATAAAGACCTAAGTATTACATGTAGCTAGAGATGGCATTTAGGCTCAGGTCCGGCCTGACCTGTGGTCAATAAGCCAGGCTTAGGTTGACCAGCTCAGGTTAGGCCTTGGGACATGCTCAAGTTCGAGCTACCTATGTCCAACCTGAGGCACAACACCTACACAAAAATGACATCATTTTTGCAGAAAAGGATGACGTTTTAATTAAAAACAGGTTAGGTCGAGTTAAGTTAGATTCAGGCTCGAGTTTAATTGCCTCAGGTCTGATCTGATCCTGGATAGGCCCGGGCTCAATTCTGTCCATTGCCATCCTACATGTAACATGATCAATAAAAGTAAAAAAGTATTTGTTATTACCTAAGGACTCCCCCTCTATAAGACCACATACGCTATAGTGCACCGACTCCAACTTAGCCTTTATTCTGATAGACCTTTCATGAAATGAAACTTGATGTTGCTTTTTAGCCATGCAATGATCATAGGGGTTTAGGGAAACAATAGTTTTCATAAGGAAAAATGATTTGTATGTTAGTAACTTGATCCCTTTCTCACTAACATATCCTAATCTCTGCTGCAATAAATCTAGAGAATTATTCCCTTTAACGACTTGTAATTCTCCAACAAACACTTTCAAGTGTGTTTTTTATAGGGGCAACACAATCCACTAAGAGTAACCATCATTGCTCCTTTAGACAACTTCCATTTACTATCTTTAAAGTGTGCCAGCATCCCTCTTGGTCAAGCACATTCACATATAACAAATCAAAACTTAAGTCTGGAATATGTCAACATGCCTCAAGGTCAATATGCACCCAATGTTGTTTCGAACTTGAATGTCACCTAAGACGATGATGTTAGCGAAGCTTTGTTTGCCCATCTTCACACATCCAAAAATCACCACTTCTATAGTTTATAAAGTACTCCCTCTTTTAAACACAATGGTAGGATGCCCCTGTATCGAAAAGCCACTCAAAATTTGAGTGACTAATATGGAGACACTCACTGGTTTCATAAATCAATGACACTTCATTGTTTGTGCTTGATAGTGTTGCTATAATGTTGTTATTATCTCCATCCTTCTGGTTGTCTTCTTCTCCAGGTCTCTCTTCCATTTATATTAGAACTTCATTATATGACCAAGTTTAGTACATTAGTGACACATTCTGCTTTACTTGTTACTTCTCAACTTGAACCTATTCTTCATCTTAATTCTTCCTCTATTTTCTACCATAAGAGCCTGTACGTTTTTGCAATTGATCTCCTTCCTACTAATCGCTTCATTGAATAGGCTCTCTTTGATCCCATTAAAAGATAGCACACCATCCGAAGTGGTGTTGCTGATAGCCATAACCAACATTTTTTGATTATTTGACAAACAACTTAACAGGAACAAAGCTTGTAATTCATTATTGAGGATGTTCTTTATAGTGGTTAAATTATTGATGATGTCTTAAAAATCATTGAGATGTTCCGACATTAATTTCCCAAATTTCAACTTCAGGTTCACAAGCCTTTTAATCAAGGAGGCCTTGTTATGAGTGGTCTCCAATTTCTTCATAAATCGAAAGGATCTATATCTTGAGATATGTGGTTGAATATGCTAAGATCAATCTACTGTCTAATAGTTCCTAAAGTCTTCTGCTTCATCTTCTCCCACTCGTTATCTATTATCTTCTCCATTTAGACTAGGCATCATCTTTTACACTTTTTTCCACATTAATTAGATCATAGAGATCCTTGCCATATAAAAGATCTTTCATCATAGGTCTCTATATCGAGTAGTTGTCGATGTCAACTTTATCATAGAGCTATTGCCACTCTCCATATCTAAGGCTCTGATACCACTTATTGGGGCTCCAATCAATAATGCTCATAAAATCTTCAAGTTCACTCAACTAATAAGAAACCACTCAAACAATAAAGATGATTGAAAGATAATAAACACAATATGTTAACATGCAAAACCCTCCAATGTAGAGGTAAAAACAACGAGACAAACTGACAATATAATCCACTAAAATTAAATAATAGGATACAAATGATAAAGCTTTCAAGCTCTTGACTCTAACTTAAAAATACTTCACAAGATAATTACAAATAGTCTTTCTAGCTCTCTCTCTTAAGTTTACTAAAAAAACTCTTAAGATTGAGTAAACATTGTCACACACACACACACACACATATCAATGCTACTCTAACACTAATCCTAGAAACCAAACTCTAATGAAACTGAAGTTGATGAATGCTATTTGGACTCTAAAACTCTTCGTTTGTTGAGTATTTATGTCTCATGTAACTTCTGTCTCTCAAAACTTATCTTTAAACTCTAAAGGTAAGGTTTTGTATACCAATCAAAATCATCCATATAACCATATAGGGTGATCGTGTCTAACCTTTAAACTGCAAAATGATAAATGTAAATTATAGTGTGTTTTTAAGTGTTTTCTTAGGTGATAATCATGTGTTTAGGATTTAGATTTATGTTCTTATTAGTGTTTTTGTTTGTTTTGTTTGGTTGTTATTGAATAAGGAAAGAATGTGATTTTAATTTTATAATTTAGGGGATGTTTAATATGTTTGATGATGAGTGGAGATAGGAAAATTAAAGAAAAGATGAAGAAGGAGTTGGAGACTAAGATCTGGCATGATCATGCAGGAAGGAAGCAAGAGCTTGGTGAAGCCTCTAACACGATTATGCATGGCATAAACGATTGTGACAAAGAGGTGGTGCAGGAATACACGATTATGCAACTATTAGAATTCTAGGTTGCAAGATTTTTATTTTTTTTACGTTTTGAGTTAATTTTCGGAACAAAAATAAGTGGAGAAACCTTAGGAGGATGAAGAGTATGAAAAGGAAAAAGAAAACATTAAAGAGGCAGCTGGAAACTTTGAAAAGTTGATTAAAAAGAGGAAATTCCAAAAGAATACAAGCTGTAGAAATTTCCATCTCAAGGAAAAAGAAGAGAAAACTTTCAGACTTTAAACCTCTACTCTTTTCTTTTCTTTCCTTGTCATTGAATGTTACCGATGAATCAAATGGGATATATTTTTGGATATGGATTGCTAAACTTTCTTTAGGTATTACTCTTTAATTATTTTTTAAACTTTTACATTCTTGATTTGATTTTCAATATAGTTTATGATGTTTATTGTTTTATATTAAGTTTAAATCAAGGGAATAGGTTCAATTATTTGTTACACAACAAGAGCTAATACCAAAATAGACCTATAAACATCAAACTAATAGGCAATTAAATCTTGTGGGTCATTTGGAAACTACCTCTCTTTTAGTTAAGGGTAAGGCTGCGTACACTAGACCTCCCTAGACTATGCATTTAGCGAGATTTTTTACTGAGATGTTGATGTTGTTGATGTTGTTTTTGTTGCTGTTATTGTTGTTATTGTTGTAATAAGCAATTGAAGAGACAAATTAATTGTATATTAGTTACCCATATGATTGTTTCAAATCCAACAGGATAGTTAGGAAGAGTCTTGATAGATCAAGAGATCACAACTTAATTTCTATCTATTTAATTAGGTTACTTGGTTAGATCTCAAGAGAGGATAATCATAAGCATTGGATATCTTCGGTTAAGTATGATTAAATCAAAAAGATGAATTGAAAACAAAAAAAGGATAAAAGTAATTCCTAATTTTTCATCATTGATTAATCAACTGTTTCACTACTACTTATTTCATCAGTCAATTATCAATTCTTTTACTTTTAGTTTAATTCTTAGTTATTTCATCATATTATGTACCTTAAATAAGGTGTACAAAAATTGTTAGTGACTAATACAATCCTTGTGGGAATGATATTTTTTATACTATAAGATACGATTTGTATACTTGCAATAAAAAAGTTTTTAAAATAAAATTCAATAATTTTTTACTATCGTTGCCAAGGATTGATAAGTTGGCATCTAGTTTAGTTTGAGTTACCTTGAATTAGAATTTTTAACACTTTTCATGTATGATTGTAGGTGCATAAACACAAGAGAAACTAGGAGTTCAAGCAAACTCTTAAATGCATAAGTTTTTTACATCACTAAGCAAGAAAGGAAGATTCAAAAAGCAAGACGCCAAGATGTAATAGAGACATCAATGGAAGAAGAAAGAAACCAAGGAGGGCATGGACTTTATAAGGTCAAGGTTCAATGCTAATCAATAAGGGATTACAAGACCATCAATGTAAGCTAATACTTTTGATGTTAAAACCATCTATGTTTAACATGCTACAAACTAATATCCAATTTTATAAATAGGGAAATGAGGTTCATAATGCTCATTTGGTTAATTTATTAGAGATAGGTATAATGGGTTATTATAGGATATGACCAAGATAAGACTATTTTCATTCATGCTTAAAGATCGAGCAAGGCGTGACTGAATATCTCTCTACCTAGAAAACGTGACAACATGGGAGTGGTTGGTACAAGCCTTTTTGGCTAAGTAATTCCTCTTAACAAAGAATACAATGGTCATAAAGGAGATATAAAAAAATCGGTAAAGTGAAGGGGAATTACTGTGCAAAGTATGGAAAAGATTTAAGGAGTTACAAAGGAGTTGCCCACACCATAACTTACCTACAGAATTCCTTTTGAAAACATTCTACAACAGAGTAAATCCACCCACTCAAGGTACCATTGATGCAATAGTTATAGATGCATTAATGAGGAAGATAGTTGATACTACACATGATTTGTTGGAAGATATGGCAAACAACAATTGTCTATAGACATTGGAGAGGAGTAAATAATAACCAACTTTTAAAGATCATTAAGTAGTGCTTGTTGTGGATTCGATGACAATGCTACAAATTGAAGTAGCAAACTTAACCAAATAATTAAATAGCTTAAAAGCCACTTTTTCCAGCTCACTTAAGGCAATACATCTCATACATCAAAGATGGATAAGTTAATGTATATTTTGAATTTCAAATTCACGAGGCAAGATGAGAGTCAAAAGAGGATGGAAGATAAGTTTGATCAAATTACAAAGAATTATACATCTTTCATCCATAATTTGGAGGTTTAAGTGGGCTAATTAGCACATGCATTATCTACAAAGAGTGTGAGGAGTCTCCTAAGTAATACAAAATCCAATCCAAGGGAGCAATTGAAGGCCATTACACTTAGAAGTAGTAAGGAGTTAGAAGAAACAATCGAGAAGAAGGTCAACCCTTATAAGATGTAAACCAAAAGGAGGTGGACAAAGAGGAAGAGAAGTAAGAGGAAGTTCCATATGTCCCTCCCCCTCCATATGCAACAAAGTTCCATTTTCCACAAAGGCTAGAGAAGAATCAAATGATCATGCAATTTGCAAAGTTTGTAGAGAAGTTAAAGAAATTATAAATCAACTTGTCTTTTTGTGGAAACTTTGGAGAATATGCTCAAGTACTTGAAACTTCTCAAGGATATACTATAAAACAAGCAAGCTTGAGAGGACAATCAAATGGTCTCTTTGACAAAAAATTGTAGCTCTATAATTACAAGCCATACGCTTATAAAATTAAAGGATATAAGAATTTTTACTATATCATGTGTATTTGGTAATTTAGAATTTGCTAAATGTTTATTGACTTAGGTTCAAGTATTAATCTCATGCCTTTGTTGATTTTTAGGTAATTAGGGCTAGGAGATATAAAGTTGACTTACATGCTCATCCTATAACACCGAATTCTTTGAGCCCTTTTGTATTGGTCGGTACTTGGAGATGTTTCTATATATTGATATATACATGGTTGTGTATGAGTTCAAATATGTATTTAAGTTCTTTGGATATATATGTAATCATTTATAATGTTATATGGCCTTACATGAACTTAGAGTTCATCGGTATGCGAAATCTTGGAGATTTCGCACATATAAGCTTTTAAGTGTGTAAAACTGAGTCCATTGGATGCATATGACCATGGTAGTTGAATTAAATATGTTCTAATGTCGTAGAGGTGATTAGACATGATTTATAGACTTATGGGACACTTAGAAAGCTTAATTGGAAAAGTTGATGTATATAAGGGCCTATTTGCAAATTGTCAAAAGTTAAAGGACTTAAATGTAATTTCTCAATTCTTGGAGGACCAATGTGTAATTTTATAAAGTTAAGGGGCTTAATTATAATTCCCAAAAGTCCAAGGACCAAAATAAAAATAAAAGTTTTGAAGATTTCTAAATTTTGGGCTTAATTGCAAATTTAGGAAAATTTGGAGGGTAAAATGATAATTTCATACATCCTAAGGGCAAAATAGTAAATTCGCCATGTTTGGTCAAAGAAGAGTCAAATTTCTAGACTCTTCTTAGGTGTGGCCGTGCAATCCATTTGGAAGACTTAAAACTTGTTCTTTTAATTAAAAGAGAGGAGAAAAAAGGAGAAGAGAGGAAAGAGAAGAAGTTTTGGCCATCACCAAAATTCACCATTCTTTTTGGTTTTTCAACTTAAAACAAGGTGTTTTAAGCTAATTTGGGGTCAAGGAACTCAAATCTATCATTAGATTTGAGAAATTCTCAAAGGATTTGGAGATATCACTA
>JANVCL010000001.1:18866575-18878202 GCA_026546855.1 Erythroxylum incrassatum
AATTCCAGAAAAATTCCTGAAAATCCCTTAAAATAGAAAACACTCAATGGCGCACTCAGAATAATTTTTCAAACCCAATAACCACGTTAATCACAATAAAATTGTATTAGACACGAAAACCGGGAATATCATGTATGCATGTACAGTAATTTTATGTGCACCAATGCTACTGTGTAGCTATCTTATTATGCATGAACAATCCTATGTACTCCCAATCTATCCCATCCTATGCCAATTTACCATTCTACCCTTCCAATTGAGGGTGAGATGTTACATGGTATCCTTCCCCTTGATTTGTGTTATTAACAAATAAATAAGTTTTTGTATGAGTGCACTTATTATTTGTGGGATGAACCAATATTGTATAAGATTTATGCTACATCTTAAAGGAGAGGTGGTGCAATAGGATCAAGAAATCAATGAATTATTCCCTGATGAATCCTTGATGATGATAAACCGCCAATTGGTTCCATGATATACTGATATAGTAAATTATGGTGTAGGTTATATCCTTCCTCTTGATTTGTCTATCCAAAAAAGAAATAGGTTCTTGTATGAGTGCACTTAGTATTTATGGGATAAATCAATATTGTATAAGATTTATGCTACATCTTTAAGGAGGAGAGGTGCAATAGGATGAAGAAATCAATAAGTTATTCCCCGATGAATCCTTGATGATGATAAACTGCCAATTGGTTCCATGATATATTGATAAAGTAAATTATGTTGTAGGTGGTACCTTCCTCTATATTTGTCTTATCAACAAACAAATAGATTCTTTTATGAATGCACTTGTTATTATGAGATGAACCAATATTGTATAAGATTTATGGTGATAGGTTAATTATGAGATGTGTTCCAAAGGAGAAGATGTTAGAAATGCTAAAACATTGTCATAATTCGACTTATGCAGGGCATTATGGAACAAATAAGACGATAACTTGATTATTGGAATGTGGATTTTATTGACTGAAATTATTCAAGGATGCTCGTAAGCATGTGATGCAATGTGATAGATGCCAAAGAGTGCAAAACATTTTGAAGAGAGACGAGGTGGCCTTTTCTAACATCTTGAAGTGGAAGTATCTAATGTATGGGAATTGGATTTTATGGGACCTTTCTCATCCTCTATAGGGAACACATATATATTAGTAAGCATAGATTATGTCTCAAGATAGGCAGAAGAAATGGAAACTCTAAATAAGGATGGCAAAGTGGTACAATAAATAGATCAACCTTTAGTGAAAAAATAAGGATGGCAAAGTGGTACAATAAATAGATCAACCTTTAGTGAAAGGATGATGATGGTGTTGAATTGTTAAATCTTATACATGTGATGTATTGGATGGAGAAATAATTCATAAAAGGATTATTTTTATATTTCATAAAATTACTAGTGACTTTATATGTTATAGTCATATGTATTAAAATGAAATGTTGATTTAAAAACTTTTGAAAAGTTCAAATTGTTTAAATATAAGTAGAAGTTAAGCATTTTGAATGCTTAAGCACTTTGATGAGATCATTGTGGTGAGTTTTAAATTTTCGATTATCTATAGTGAATGAGATTCTCTAGGGAATACCTTCACAACTAAATTCATAAAAGTGTGGATTTATGTAAGGAGGCAAATATAATGTAAGATATTATATGATACAATTTTATTTCTTCTATAGCGATGCTTAGTACAAAGACTTACCTTTTATAGTTCCAATTAAATCAATTAGCAAGATTTCATATTAGATATAAAAAGCTAAGTTTTTGAAAGAGTCAAAGTTAATGATTTAGGAATGTGATGCTTAGTTGAAGCATATATTATCTATTAAGTTCAAAACTAAAATAGGTAACAAAAAATTATGGGATATCTAAAAGGTTGGATATAATCTTACGGATCCATTAAACAAATTTTGTTATTCAATTTATACTTATAGGAGAATAGTCCTCAAGATAAGGAGTGAGAGAAAGCTAAAATTTGAAAATTTCAAATCTCATGACAATACATCTAATTAGAACTAATGCCTTTGTTTATACATTTGATGTATAGTTGAAAGGTTACGAGACAATAAAAGATTCACTTTCTTAATGAATTCAAAGAGTTTGATTTGTAGATGATTGTGAATTTATCATATCTACGAGAAGATCAATGGGAGTATAGTTGTCTTCTTCAGTAGGAATATGTGGAGACATATTGCTCTTAGAGAACAACAATTTTAACTTTCAATTGTTGAAAATATAATTGTCCAAGAATAACTCTTATTGGATATGAAAAGGTAACAATAATTCTGGGGCTTGGATCTATAGAGATAGATTGGAAGTTGTTCGCCTATTCTAAGTCCAAATATACAGATAATATACAAAAGAAGTTTAGTATTTAAGATATCAAATACTTGAAAAGTGTTAAAGATATCAATTATTCTATGTATGAGTTGATATTTGAGTTCAAAAAGATAAGGATATTTACTTTCTAATTAAATCCTAATTAAGGTCTATTTACTTAGAACAATATCACTCAATAATGGAAAGGTTCCAATGTAGCAATGGTTGCTAATTAAACCATAATACATTTTTCATTTAGTAGAAATGATTAATTGGATCAATAAGTTCTTTAGTGAACTTGATTTATTTCTTTGCATTGTTCAAGATAATAATGTACTTTGAAACATTAGAGCCATTGGGCATACAAAAAGAGCTGAAGTCTTGTCAAAGATCCAAATATGTATTTAGGCAAATTTTCTTAATTATGATGATAATTAAGATGGAAGTTGTAATATTTAAGCACGTTTTCACTACAGAAAATTTTGTAGAATTATCGCATTAAGCTATTATCCCAGCAGTAGCATGATCGTCATACGCTGATATACCTTCTTAAATGATTGGCTTAGTGTAAGTGGGAGATTATTAGTTTATGCCCTACAGCCAATCAATTGGTTGTAGTTTAGTAACAAAATAATTTAAAGCATTCTTTATCTTGTACATATTTAGATGTATATGATAAAGTCCACGGGATAATTATGCATTACAAATGAAATTATAATGAGATTATAATAATGAGATTCATATTGCATTTATGTATTATCCCTAAATTGTTCTTAGTCATTATTCTATTAAAACTGAATATTAATAAAATGCAAAAAAACTAACACACATTATATTTTTCCTTATGAACGAAATAGTTTACCTCATAAACTAAAGTATGTAAATACTTAAGCAAACATGTGGGTGCTTGTTAGAGAACAAGTTCATTGAATTGACCCAACATGAGAAATCCATTTGGAACATTACTTGTATATCTATGAAAATTTTTATTATAATGATTATATAAGTGATCATTTGACTTGACGTCTTCAAAGTTATCTTGTATCGGAATTGCTATGTTTTGATACTATTTATGACATATTCTAATCATAAGCTATTCAATTGGTAGTTATTGGATATAGCATGAAATATATGGAGATAGTTGTATGATCAAGATAGGATTCATCATCCTAAAGTAATTAGGAAAAATGTTACGTTGTTTTTTATTATTATTGATTCGAGAAATCCTTGGTCGAGATAGAATGATGCTTTGTATATAGTTTACAAATATCATTAATTTAATCAATGGCTAATGTAGGAGAACTAATACGATTGGACTAAAAATAGTAGATATTAATTATATGCTCTGTCTAATCAAAACATTGTATGATGAAATGATTGAATTATACGAAAAAATCATGCACGGAAAGGTTAGTCAAAACTATTTTGACATTCTTAAATATTTGAGTAATCATGATTTGTTGTTAGACGTCAATTTTAATCTATGATTATAAATTTTTAAATTGGAGAATTAAAGATAAATTAAAAGAAACTTTAATTTATCTAATTCTAATTATGAATTAGAATTATAACTTATAATTATTGCCAACATATTTAAGAATCTAATAGGTCACATATAAAGAATGGATTGAAGAGAACAAAGATACTTTTAATCAAGTTGGAATTTATTGTAAAGTTTAAGAAACTTATTAATTAAATATGAAATATTTAATAAATATGGATCAATATGAGATGTTGGATCTTATTTGGGCATAATTGGTATTTAATTAAAATTATTTGTAATTCTAATTAAATTTTAATTGAAATTCAAAATATCCAAAACTTATTATAAATAGATTTAAGCTTTAATGGATTTAGCACTTCTTGCTTAACCCTCTTTGTAAGAGTTACATAGTTCTCTCAATCTGTTGAGTGGATACTGTTAGATGTCGGACACTTATACGGCTATGGTGATTGAGAGGAATCAATTTCAGAAATTGTTCGAAGAATGCGACAAGAATATGATCAAGCTTCAGAATAAGGTACGAATTAAGATTCCTACTTTATTAAGATTTAATTGTTAATCATTTTATAGAATTAAAGTGATATTGGTTTTTAAAAAATCAAAATACGATAAAGTTATGTAATTATTTTACTGCGCTAAGAACTAGATCCTGTCCCGATTTTTCAACACTTTTGTCGGCTTTAAATTCTGAAATAAGCTGCATTCTTTTAAGCTTGTATGGATGTTGCAACGTGAACATATGTTTTGTTTACGATGAAACTGTAATCTCCATTCTCATGGCGCTACTCTTGTTGACCTGTCTACCAACTGGTCCTTAGTAAGGAACCACCAAATACGCCGGAGTAACAAAGAACTGAAGAATTGAAGAACATGGTCCCAGCTGATATGGAAGGAAACATGCATTATATTTGTTAAATATGTAATATTGTTACCAAAAAAAAAAGTAATATGAGAAGGAGCCAAGTTTAAGAGAGACCTGACAACTTCAAGAAATGTAAACATTGTTAGTAAAAGCTTAAACATGCTTCCAGTAGTAGTACTGTCATTATCTATTATTGCTTCCATTAATAATTTTCTCTCTTAATATCAACCTTTCCCCAAACTCAATTTGTAGTTGCACCCATTGATTGAAACCAAATCGAAAGATGTATGAGGATAAAATTTTGGAAGATGTTCCTTCTAGTTTCGTTTTTATTTTCATTTTCTTGTTAAAAAGATTGTTCCCCGGTGGAGCTACGCCTTGGAAAGATACAGTACTAGAGGAGCCGGTTACTTCCGAACGGCGCGTCGGGAAACAATTCAATCCATATCCGATAGTTCGTACCAGTCGTACACAATATTTTTCTTGAACAGAACACAGCGTTTACTGGGGTTTTTTTATGCTGAAGAAGAGGAGCAGAATCTGATGTTTAAATTGGAGATAATGAAACTCCGATAAAGATCACATTTCCAAATGAAAAATACCAACATGCAAATTGCCATGCTAAATGCACTGTTTAAGAACGCAGGAAAAGAAGAAAACAAACATCAAGGATAGTCCAAATGCTGGACAAGTCAAGGAGGTCCATGAAGGATCAGCAGTTGTAAAAGGGGAACAAAGGAACGGAGTGAAGGCTTCTCAACAGAGAGCTCCCATTAATCAAATCTCAAAAGTTCTTTCCTTTTGTACAAAGAAAAACTTCTCTCTTTCTCCAATCAATAGTAAATATACAAGGAAATTCTTCAAAGTACAAAGATTTTGCAGCTACAACACAAATGAGAGACAGCTGGTTGGTCGTCTCCATTAGAATTGGCAAAATACAGTAAAACAGTTCAAAGGAACCAAACAAGATCAGTTAGAGAAAACTGGTTGAGGCTGTTAACATATAGTCATAAGATCGCATCTAGCTAGCCAAGTGACTTGGACAGCTGTTGAACATACTATGCCACATGAATGCTTTAGAAAGCACCATCTCAAGCTCTTGGTGTGTCCAGTTCTGAGTTGGAAGGTGTTGAAGGAACATAACCATCTCTTGGAAGTCAAGCTTTTGGAGCTTATCCGACCACTACGATAATTGTAACAACAGAGTTAAGAAAATAGGTGCAAAAGATCTTTATGACAGTGAATTTTAAACCATCTTACTAGACATGAAAACATAAGCTTAAACCATAAGAAGATTGAAGGCACGACAACAATTTAAACACAAGTTCTCAACCAGCAAACTGCCCAGTTCCTAGTGCTTAAATAGCATTTTTTATGCATTTCAAACCACTCTTCGTAATGTGAAATGGTGAACCATTGCAAATATGCTATGTTAGTAAAAGCAATTCAAAATGCCAATGAGTCAACCATATGCTGATTGCAGCTTTCTTTTTAACTGAAAAGTACTCTGAGATGTTAAAGAATAATAAATCACCTGAGTAATTAATTTATAACAAGTTTTGATATGGACTCAAGTACTTGTGTTGATCCAAAAAAAATTCCCTATGCCACTCACCGTCAAGAGAAAACTTGCAAATATGTACACAAGGAAATCAGGCAAAGCGTCTCCTTCAGCAAGGTATGTATCCCAGAGGCGAGTAACAAGATGAAAAGGTATCTGATGAAGCACAGAAATGTCATCAGCCAAAGAATAATACCCTAAAAGCAATTTGGATAATTCCCTCATTTGGACTTGAAAGTAACATCAATATCATAGTGTAGTCCAATTTTGTAAATTGTGTGATATGCATAAACTTCAAACACAGACATAACATTATTGCACAAATTAGTGATACAAAGAAATCAAACCTCTCGTATTAAAAGACAGTTGAACCAACGGAAAGCAAATTGAAGAAATTCAAGCCCTTGCTCTTCCATATGCCTCGAAACAGGTTCTGTTGACATCCACAACAACATAGCACTCAATAGGTATGCACAATTGAGTGGGAAAGTGTGAAGTTTTAACTAATTTCTGTTATATAGTTAGCATCAGAAGTAGGTAAGGCGAGATATTTCATCGAGGAATTAACAAAATATGAAAGCTAATTTTTGTACAACTAAAAAGATTTGCTCTGCAATCTGATACACAGCGAAGAAAGCAAAATATGTTCTTAAGCCTCAAGATAAAAGGTACAAATTGTATTTACCGTCAATTCGCCTCACCAATTCCTTTAACTTAAATACCAATCTCTGTATCCCTGGCTGAGCAAAGGTGTAGTGGTCTTGCATGCCATCTAGTAACTTTGACAGGCACCAATAGCAGTCAGCCTCTATGTTGGAGATTTTATCAGGTGATAGGTCAGAAATCGACCAGTTATCTATGTCTCCTTCCAAGTATTCGGACAAGAAAACAACTAAAAATGGTGTAGCAAGATCATTTATCCCCTGAACATATCCACTTGCTGGATGACGAATAGCCCTGTTAAGGAATCAAGAAACATTAACACTGAAAAAGAATAAAACAGGTTACCACTAACATAATAAAACAAATATCCAGACATTCAAAAACTGAAGCATAAGCACATTTTTTCTGTCGTTAAATCAGAATACAAGTACTAAGAATCATATCCAAGAACTGCAACATAGTGTATTGATGCAAATTAAAAGGCTAAATCTTACAGCAACCAACAAAATTGGGATACAAATTCTTATGAAGTCTAAGGCCAAACAGAGAACTTCAAATTATTGCATAAAATAAGAGAACCTAATCAAATATCCCTAACCAAAACACACCTACACAACTAAATGCACAGTTCCCTTCATAATTAATATATAGCAAATTCATCTTGACAACACAAAATTTATCACAGAGCATGTCCCATAATTTAAGGAGAAATTACATTATGATCAAAAGCAACAATTGGAACGGAAGATCTTCAGAAATCATTGGAACAAGTCCAGATGACTATGTATACAGTCTTCAATTTGAGCAAACAATAACAACTCCAATCAAGCAAGGGGTACATTTTGAATGTTTTGACCACGATATCTAACCATGTATAGAGAACACGTTCCAGAGATTTCTGAACTTGTGGTTGCTGAAAGAAAGTGACGTCGGGTACAGTTCTTGGACAGTCAACAGAAATCTAAAAGGTAAAGGAAAAAAAAGGGATAAAAAAGGCATACAGGAAATCACAAGTGATTTTCTAAGATTCAATCATCAACGCAAGTACCTGCCGAATCATATTTATTTCATCATCTGAACGTTCAGTATCTGGGATGTCATAAAACTGAGCAACTGAGTCAAGATACTCGAGTCGTTTCCTCTTAAGAACTCCCTCCCTTCTATCTGAATTAGGTGGTGCATATCCCTGTTGTCAGTTAATTGTTTTTTAATTTTAAATAAGCAACAATAAAAGCCTAGGCTGCCCAATGACAAGATGCTGCTATTTGGTCAGTGTACAAGTTAAAAGAATTATCATAACTTGAAATTAACAGCCAATCAAGCATACTAAGCACAATGTATAAATGAGATACACATGGCCTCTAAAGGTCCAAAATAAAATGATGAATAAAACTAAAGATACCAAGCATGGTTATTCTAGAATATGCAAATCATGAAGATTTTGAGATTTGGCAATCCGATTAGGTGTTGACTCAGATGCATTGTTACAACGTCAATTCAGATGACTAAGGCTCAAATCCAAGATCACATTTATTCCATTTCCCAGTGATACCAATATCATAGAAACACATCTGTAAAGTCATTCTCAGTGTAGAAACTCTATGAAACAAGAACAGATCTCCATAAGTCTGCTCAAATTTCATCATAATTTAATTTTCCAGGTACATTCTAGGTACTGATGACTAAGCTGAAACAGAATAAAACAACTCCTATCTACATAGTCTATACCTGATTGAGGACACTCCACCTAATCCTAACGAAGTATCTAGAGAAACAATCCGTACTTGTTCTTACATTTGGGTCCACAGGACAGGCAAGTGCCCATGAGACTAGGTTCCCCATTGTCTATACTTATCATGAAACATATTCCATCATATAAATTAACCAGCTATATGAATATCCAACTTCCTTATCAGCAAAGAGTAACAATGAAAAACCTCCAGTGGTGGCTGCAACACATTATACAAGAAGCAGTGAAAATAAGCAGCAGTTATCTTATACTAGCATCATAATGAAAAGAAAATCACACCAAATACATTAATTCATTAAGCAACATAAAAATTGGATAAATATGAATGGGGAATGTTGTTGAATGCACAGACGCACCAAGAGAAGCCTCCACACAGTTGGACGCATATATGGTGGTACGCCACTCCAAGCTAATTCACGCAACCTCTCTGGATATGAATTTAAGAAATTAAAAATTGAAAAAGAAGGAATACTTTCATCCATAATAGAATAGATGACATTGCTCAGCATATGAAGTTGGTATATATATGTGAAACTGGAAGATACAGATTAACTCCCATTAATGGTGATACCACAAGCAAATTTTCTTTACAAACACATTCAGTTGTCTACCTGAATTGCATGTTAAAAGCCACCATTAATTGAGATAAAAATACTAATCTAATAAAAAAAACAAAAGGACCGTGCAAAAAGTATGCAGCGCCAACTGTTTCATTGGTTTGACACGAATAAAAGAAAGAAACAGGATGCATCAAATTGTGTGAAATATCACATTAGATTACAGAAGCACCATGTGTTCATGTTATACACGTCCAGTTTGCCCTCACAAAGCTCATTACCAATAGCTTGTTTCTGTAAGAACTACTACCTAACATGTGCTGCTGACAAAATTCTCATTTGTTTAATGCTGTATACTGGTTGTTCCATATCTTCAATGAAATAGAATAGACAAACAAGTTTTCAGTTTTTAGCACTTCGATTTCACTAGGTACTGACAAGAAAAAGAACGAAAAAAAGCTTCTGAAAGATATAGAAAAGCTACACACAGCAACGTACCTAAAATGATCATTGAGGCAGACAGCTCCTTATTGAACTTCATAACTCGTGCCGAATCTGTAGATCTGGCTCCCATGGGGGACTTCTGTACTTCGTTTGACATAGTCTCAATATTGGAATTTGTACTTTTTAACTTGACGACACTTGGACTACTATTTGGATTACTAATGCTATCAGATTCAGTCTGCAATACGGATAAGATTTTTCTCATAGAAATCTAAACAGCTAAAGATTGACGGAGTAAATCCTAAACATGAGGCAATAATTCACAACTTGAAACATTCAATATACCACTCTCGCCTTGTCCATACGATCACTAGTTCCAGCATCATTTCCAGAAAAGCTCCTCCCAAAACTTGGAGAACGGTCTTGTGGACTTACCTCCCCTGGAGGATCCGACCTCCTGGTCAGTAATACTTTACCAGGAATACTACGCCCTTTGAGCAACCTTCATCGAACAGATAAAAAGGAAATAAGCTCAGCGCCTTTGCCAATTGATTTATCAAACTCACCAAAGCTAGTGAAATATCATATCAATCTCATCAACCCCACCATCAAATCTGAGCATCGAGCTCTCAAATTCAGAAATCACAAGCAAATGGGATCTCAAATCTAAGCATAAACTAACAAGACTAAAACTGAAGCAACAAAAAAGCTCGTTCTTGGAATGATGGAACCCGATGAGAATTTTTCCGTACACTAAAATCTAGGAATTTCAATAAAAGGTTGAAAGATCTGAGACATTTCGCCAAATGGGCATCTCAAACCATGCTCAAAACCAATAATTTGCAAGGGTGAGTATGCAAAACAATTTCTTGTACATACCCTTGTACGTTTTTTAGTGTTTGATTGAATCTCGAATCCAAACTTGAATTGCTGTTGCTTGTGTCGTCGTTGTTCTTCATGACTAATCTTGCTTGTTGTGGCCTCTGTAAAATGAAAAAGAAGAGCCTTTTATTATTATAACTCTATTTGCTCCTCTTTTATTTCTGAAAAACTAAGGATCACAATCAAAGGGAGTATGCACTTCCCTTTTCTGCTATTGTTTTCATTTTTATTCTAATTTTTTATTATATGTTTTAAAAACAAAAATGTAATTTAAATGCAATAAGATAAAGATTTAAAGTTTATAAATTTCGTGAAATTACAGCTTCATAATATTAGATAAATGTTAAATAAAATTAAATAATTTATCTTACCAGTTAAAAATTTTGAGGTTTAATTAAAAAAATTTATGCAATAAAATAAATTATTTTATTTTAATTTATAAAATTATTAATTTATAAAAATTGATCGTTTAATTATTTGACCGACTTTAACAGCATGAGTTATTAAAATAAATCAAACAGAAAAATTAAAAATATAACTAAAATATTAAACCATTTAAATTTTGTACTATTAAACTTTCAAACTAATTAAAATTCATTGCCATATATCCATATCTTTGCATAGAAAAAAAGTGTGAGGCAAAAATAACCCTTCGTAATTTTTTTATATGACAATTGATAATTTCTTTTTTTTCCTTACGCCTTTTTCAATAATACCATATCAAACCTATGCAATATTAGATTTTGATACAGTATTATCGGTGCTTATTAATATTAAGTACTATTTTGAGTAATTTTTTAAATTTATAAAATAGTTTCTAAATTTTTTAAAAATTGAAAAGAATCCTTTAATATTTTACTATATAATTTAAACCAACCTTGTCTCAAAAAATTATAATAATAGAAATTAAAATAAAAATAATTTATTTATTTTCTTAATATTATTTTCACATATTCCACATGTATATAATAACTCCAATTAATATGAAAAAGATTATTTTATCATTATAGAAATATAAAATTAAGAACAATACAAAGTATTTAAAATATTACAATTTTATCATATAATAAATAATAATTACATCAAAATA
>JANVCL010000001.1:18878302-18889586 GCA_026546855.1 Erythroxylum incrassatum
TATAAAATTAAGAACAATACAAAGTATTTAAAATATTACAATTTTATCATATAATAAATAATAATTACATCAAAATATTAAATAAAAGAATAATTATTATCAATAATAAAATATAATTTCTATCTTAATATTTAATTTTTAATAATAAAATATATATATCTTAATATGTAATTGTTATTAATAATAAAATATAGTTATATTTAGATTAAAAATTTTAAAAATACAAAAATTTGAGGCCCTTAATTTTTAGTTTAACGTATTTTTAAGTATTCTTTGTAGAAAAAATCTAACCATTATTTACTATATAAATTTAAATATTATATTATTAATAATTAAAAGAGATGATGATGGTGAATTATATGATAATTCTGGAAATATAAAAAAATCATATGTAAAACGACAGCGTTTGCTGGGAGTGGTCAAAACCCTACTGATTTCCTACCATCCTTTATGCCAGTCAAATTCTTCGTTTTTGTACTCAATCCTTCTCCTCACAGGATATCACTTCTCTCCGTTAACGCCCTCCCGAGAAATTTCTTCTTTTGTTTGTTTCGTTAACCGGAGAAGAGAATGGCTGCGGATGGCGGCAGCCTTGAGCAGTCGCACAAGGCTCACCGGTCGCGCCAAGCTGGTCCATCTGCCAAGAAAAAGTCGAAATCCGATAAGAAAAGGAAGAAACAGCTTGCAGATACCGCAGGAGATCAGAGCAAACAAAACCCTAAGGTGTCTTTTCGTTTTTCTTGTATAAACTTCTGTTCTTGCATTGAGTTTAATAGTTCATTTTGTTTGTGTTTGTGAATGTTTTAGGGGCGAGTAACTTGCATATGTATTGTGTGTTTAATGTGTTTGGTTTAGGCATTCGCTTTTAGGTCTGCTTTGAAGGCCAAGCGTTTACAATCAAGAGCGGTAGAGAAAGAGCAGAAGCGGCTTCACGTGCCAATTATTGATCGAACCTATGGCGAACCGGCTCCTTATGTTGTAGTTGTGCATGGACCGCCTCAGGTATTATGCTAGTACCACTCTTTGTTACACCTAGAAGGTTTGGTGCTTTTGTTTACTTTATAATCATAATGGTATTTGTTAAATGATATAATCTGTAAAGTTTTGAACTTCTGGGGAGAACTACCCTCCTTTTCTCTTTTAGTTGTAGAAAATTTGAACTTCTGAAGACATGGTGGTACAAACTGCCGTTTATCTTTTGGACCTATTCTGCTCAACAAGAAATAATAGTAGAATTTGGTTTGATAGAGGAAACCAAGACCTCAACGCTATGACACGTTTCTTATGAATTTTCAGCATACGCTGAGCTTGTTATTCACTAACTATAAATAGCCAAAAACAAATCCTAACAGATCTGCTAAAAAGGAGCTAACGTCCCACAACTAAACAGATTAACAAAAATTCAAGGAAACAAACACTTGTCATTTGACTAATTCAAAACTAAACAGCTGTCCAACAAGCACTAAGGATACTGACACTTGACAATTCCCTCCTCCTTAGAAACCACTCTTGTCCTCAAGAGTGACATGTGGAAATTTTGACTTGATGGAATTGAAGTCTTCCCATGTTGCATCTGTAGTTGATAATCCACGCCACTGAATTATAACTTCCTGCTTCCTTCTTCTCAGTCTTGTGTCCAGAATGGCTTCTGGTTCTCGAATCAAGGTACCAGTTTCCTCATCCCCAACAGGCAACTCTGATTGTATAGTAACTCTACTTCCAACATATTTTTTAAGGAGAGACACATGGAATATAGGATGAATACGGGCATTTTTTGGTAAATCCAATTTATAGGCAACTACACCAATTCTTTGCAACACTTTGAACGGCCCATAATATTTGGGTGCTAGCTTCAAATTCATCCGAGAAGCAACTGAATTTTGCCTGTATAGTTGCAGCTTCAAATAAACCCAATCTCCTATTTCAAATTCTCTTTCTTGATGCTTTGCGTCGTAAATGCGCTTCATCCGATTTTGAGCTCGTTGAATTTTCTCCTTAATCTCTTTAATCATAACATCCCGCTCCAACAACTCTTGTTCAACTACTGCTACCTTAGCCGTCCCAGGAATGTAAGAGAGAAGAGTTGGTGGTGGTCTACCATACACAACTTCAAATGGAGTTTTCCCCGTAGATGAATGAACCCCAGTGTTATAGCAATATTCTGCCCACGACAACCACTTAGTCCACATCTTAGGTTGAGAACCAGTTAAGCACCTAAGATACATTTCCAGTGTTCGATTTACAACCTCTGTTTTACCATCCGTTTGGGGATGGTAAGCTGAGCTGAAATTAAAACTAGTGCCATTCAAGCGAAACAGTTCTTTCCAAAACAAACTTGTAAATTTTGGGTCTCTATCACAAACAATAGATTTTGGTAGCCCATGCAACCGGAAGATATTGTCAAAAAATACTTGAGCAACACTTACAGCAGTATATGGATGAGAGATAGCCACGAAATGAGCGTATTTTGATAGTCTATCAACTACCATAAATATGGTGGATTTACCTCTTGAACTTGGCAGGCCATCAATGAAATCCATGGAGATATCTTCCCATATTTGATTTGGAATGGCAAGAGGTTGAAGAAGCCCGGCCGGAGAAGTTTGCTCCAGTTTATTTCTTTGGCATGTATCACATTCTCTAATAAACTCCCGAATCCTTTCTTTTAATCCCTTCCAGTAAAAAGTAGAGCGAATCCTTTGTATGGTTTTTAAGAACCCCTCGTGAGTGCTATTATGGAACTGGCAGATAATGTCATGAATTAAATGTGAACTTTCAGCCAAATAAATTCTTCCCTTGAAATAAAGAATTCCATCCTTGTACTCCCATGGTCCCAAAGCTTCTCCGTTAAGTACCATACTGACCAACTTTTTCACATCTGGATTAGAACAAGTTTCTTCCTTAATAGCATCAATCCAATTTGGAATAGGGACTGCTATGGCCATAACGTGGCCCTCACCAGATTCTTCTCTTCTTGATAAGGCATCGGCAACAACGTTTTCCTTGCCTCCCTTGTACTCTATTGCAAAATCAAAACCCATTAGCTTGAATAGCCACCTTTGTTGTGCCGTAGTAGTGATTCTTTGCGTCCACAAATGCTTCAAACTTTGGTGGTCAGTTTGGACAATGAACCGGCGGCCCAATAGGTACGGTCTCCACTTTTGGACAGCAAGAACAAGAGCTAAGATTTCCTTCTCATATGTAGATAAGAGAAGGTGTCTTCCATGAAGAGAATGGCTGAAAAAAGCTATTGGTCTCTCCTGCAGTAAGACAGCATCCACTCCGATTCCAGAAGCATCACACTCAATAATAAATGGTTTAGAGAAATCCGGAAGAGCCAAGACTGGAGCATTAGTCATCGCTTGCTTTAATTTGATAAATGCTTCTTCTGCCACTGGCGTCCATTTGAAACTATCTTTTTTCAACATTCTTGTCAAGGAACTAGCTATTTTACCGAAATTTTGAATAAAATTTTGATAATAGCCACAAAGGCCTAAGAATCCTCGCATAGCTTTGCAGGAAGTAGGTTTTGGCCAATCTTGAATTGCCTTAATTTTATCTGTGTCTACAGCAACTCCAACATCAGTAATAACATGGCCAAGATACTTAACTTCTCGTTGGCCAAATTGACATTTTTCTATTTTAACAAATAATTGATGACGTTGTAAGATAGAGAATACAATTTGTAAGTGTTTCATATGATCATCCCAAGACTTGTTGTAGATGAGAATATCGTCAAAAAACACAAGCACAAACTTTCGCAAATAGTCTTTAAATACCTCATTCATCAGTGATTGGAATGTTGAAGGAGCGTTGGTAAGCCCAAAAGGCATAACTAAAAACTTATAGTGGCGTTGGTGTGTTCGGAATGCTGTCTTCTCAACGTCTTGTGCATGAACCCTTATTTGATGGTAGCCAGATCGCAAGTCCAATTTTGTGAAGTACCGTGCGCCATTCAATTCATCTAGCAACTCATCAATGACAGGTATAGGAAACCTATCCTTGACAGTAATTTTATTCAATGCTCTGTAGTCCACACACATACGCCAAGACCCATCATGTTTTTTAACTAAGAGAACTGGGGCTGAATATGGGCTCTAACTTGGTCGTATAATTCCGGATTCCAGCATTTCAGCCACTATCTTTTCAATCTCAGATTTTTGGTAATGTGGATAACGATAAGGCTTAACTGAAACCGGTTTCGCATGTTGTAAGGGTATCTTGTGGTCTTAAATCTGAGGGGGAGGAAGCCCACTTGGTTCTACCAACACAGCTCTGAATTCCTTCAATATTTTTTGTATTTGCGGGTGTAGTTCAGTCAAAGAAGTCCCTGGAAGCTTGGTCATGCTGCTCAAAATTTGAAGGAGGTACCCAGTTTTTTTATGTTTAACCGCTACTTCCATTTGACAGTTGCTGATAACTCGATTTTCAGGAATAGTAGAACCCTGCAAAATAACTTCTTGTCCCTTCATCACAAATTTCATTAGAAGCTTTGAAAAGTCCCATACGATTGGCCCTAATGTGCGCAACCATTGAGTTCCCAATACTACATCATAACCTTCTAATGGCAACACATATAAATCAAAAAATACAGGTACCTCTTGAAGATTTAATTGAATCTGGTTGCATTTGCCTGAGCTTACCAATTTTTCTCCGGAAGCAACAAACACTTCCATTCTACCTTTTTTGATTGGTTGTAGCCCAACTTTCCTTACAAATCTTTCACTTACAAAATTGTGAGTACTTACGGAATCTATTAACACCATAACACGTCTGTTTGCCAATTTCCCTTGGACCTGCATTGTTTCTGGACCTTCAAAATCGTATATGGCATGCAGGGATATGGTTGGGTTGTCCGCCAACTCTCCATCTTCAATTTCCATGTCAGTATCATCATCGCTATAGTCCAGAATTGCTTGAATGGAGAACAACTTCTTGCATCTGTGACCCAGCTCATATCTCTCATTACATTTGAAATAGAGAACTCGCTTTTTCCGCTCATTCAGCTCATCCCAAGTTAGTCTTTTGACATTGTTCCCTGAAACTTTTAAAGGAGAAGACGTAGAACCTGGATTTTGTGGAGCCGTTCTGCTGGTTGAACCCCTCCCTTGGTTGGAATTCCTTGCTTCATAAAGTTTGGCTAGTGAAATTGCATGGGACAAGGTTGCGGGACGACCTGCTTGCACTTCAGTTCGTATGGAAGCTGTAAGCCCACTCACGAAATAGCCAACTTGTCTTGCTTGTGATAATTGCCCCACTTTAGTCAACAACTTCTCAAACTGATTTTGATAATCTTGCATAGAGCCACGTTGCTGTAATTTGGTTAATTCGCCGAAATGATCAAAGAATTGATTAGGACCATACCTGGAGTGAAGCCCTTCTTTCAGATCAACCCAGGTGATAGTTCGCTCTTCTTGTTTAAGTAGCTGGTACCATAGTTGTGCATCTCCTTCTAGATGAAAAGATGCTAACGAAACTCTATCGGCCTCAGGAGTATCATGGAATTGAAAGAATTGTTCAGCTCTGCATAGCCAACTTGTAGGATCTTCTTGCCCATTAAAACGGGGAAAATCCAGCTTTACCAGTTTAGGAGCATATGACGAGCTAACTCCAAAACTAGCGGACTTCCCTCTTGATTCAGAAGCTCGTGCATCAGATTCAACTCCCTTACCGTTAGAGGATTGGGTAGTTAGTTGATCCATCCGAGCATTGAGTTGAGAGAAGAGCTCTTCTAAACATTTAGCAATTCCCTCTTGACCAGCCGAAAGAGACTGGACTGAATGTTCAAGCTGCTCCACTCTCTGGTCCATGCCAATGCTCTGATACCACTTTGGTACAAACTGCCGTTTATCTTTTGGACCTATTCTGCTCAACAAGAAATAATAGTAGAATTTGGTTTGATAGAGGAAACCAAGACCTCAACGCTATGACACGTTTCTTATGAATTTTCAGCATACGCTGAGCTTGTTATTCACTAACTATAAATAGCCAAAAACAAATCCTAACAGATCTGCTAAAAAGGAGCTAACGTCCCACAACTAAACAGATTAACAAAAATTCAAGGAAACAAACACTTGTCATTTGACTAATTCAAAACTAAACAGCTGTCCAACAAGCACTAAGGATACTGACACGTGACACATGGGGTTTGTATTTCATTGGTGTTAATATAATTGAAAGCTAGTTTACGAGAATGAAAAACTTAAACACGATGCATGGCTTGTCCTTGAAAATTTGGAAATTTCATCTCTTTAATGTTGAGTTCTAAATTTGGTGGCAGGTAGGGAAGTCACTTCTGATAAAGTGTCTTGTAAAGCATTACACTAAGCATAACTTGCCTGAGGTTCAAGGACCAATAACTATTGTATCAGGTGTGGGTTTGCATTATTCTCACAAGGTACAAATGCAAAAGCATATTTTATCATTGTTGTGTTTTGGAGCTCACTGGATTCCGTAATTATATTTTTAGGCAAGCAGCGAAGAGTTCAGTTTGTTGAATGCCCAAATGACATAAATGGTATGATTGATTGTGCGAAGTTTGCTGATCTAGCACTCCTTTTGATAGATGGAAGTTACGGTTTTGAAATGGTGAGGTGATTTTTGTATGATGTCTGCTTCTTAGCATTCTCTTTTTCATTTCATGCAATGAATTATGTACATTTGTTCAAATGGTTTTAACTTTCTGTAGAACTACATTATGGTTTTGCACAAGTTTATAAATCTGATTTGCTGATTCATCGCCAGTTGTTAGTTGCTGATATTGTAGTAACAGGACGATGGTTGTGCTTAGTTACATATTTTCTGCTGAAAGAAAAGCCATTTTCTTAATACTTTTGAATCTTCCCTCTTTTTTGAGGTGCAAAGGAGTTGAGAGTATGGATTAGCCTCCATTATAGGATAGCAAGTACTTAATTTTATATTCTTTTATGATGCAGGAAACTTTTGAATTTCTAAACATTTTGCAAGTTCATGGATTCCCAAAGGTTATGGGGGTCCTTACTCACCTTGATAAGTTTAATGATGCTAAGAAATTGAAAAAAACAAAGCAACGTCTCAAGCACCGTTTCTGGACTGAAATATATGATGGGGCAAAGTTATTCTACTTATCTGGCCTTATTCATGGGAAGTAAGTATACTGAATTCACATACATGTTATTGTGTGGAAATTTATATATTAGGTCATTGTAGAAATTTCATTAATTTGGAAAATTGCCTAAATGAACAGGTATTCTAAGCGTGAAGTTCATAACCTTGCGCGATTTATTTCTGTCATGAAATTTCATCCGTTGTCCTGGAGAACTTCCCATCCATACGTTTTGGTGGATTGCTTTGAAGATGTAACTCCACCTGAAATAGTGCATCTGAACAGTAAATGTGATAGGAATGTGATATTATATGGGTATTTGCGTGGCTGTAATCTGAAGAAAGGAACAAAGGTGTGCTCTCTTAACTGTAACTTTTCATTTAATTTATTTATTTTATAACAACCATGTAGTGCTTGTTCAAGCATATTTTAGGAGTTGTCTATGATTGATGTGCTTCTCATGGTTTGAATGTTAAGAGTTCTATACTTTAGTTAAACAATTACAAAAAACTAATTTAAACATTTATCTTTTATTATTTGGTTAAATTCAGAATAAAGTTTCTGGTTGGACTAGATTAAACTTGAGCCCTAGTTTTGTTTTGTTTTAGTTCAAAATTTACAAAATAAGCTTTGCAGATGTCTCACATATACCATCAGAACAGCCAGCAGTCCTTGTCTTTTCTCCTTGAATTATGATTTAATAAGATAGTCTGCATATAGGTACATATTGCTGGTGTTGGTGATTATGATTTGGCTGGTGTTACTGCCTTGGCTGATCCATGCCCTCTACCATCAGCTGCCAAAAAGAAGGGGCTGCGGGACAAGGAAAAGCTCTTTTATGCTCCAATGTCTGGGCTTGGGGATCTGCTGTATGATAAGGATGCAGTCTACATTAACATAAATGACCATTTTGTCCAGTTCTCAAAAGTTGATGATGAAAATGGTGGAAAGGCACTCAAAGGTTTACATTTCCTTACAATTTTGTTACAAATATTGCTTTTATTTGTAATCACTTGTCTTGCTTTAATCATTTGCTTTCAGAGTACAATTATGGTGTCCATGATTACCTCAAGACTTACTTTCCTTTTTGATTGTAAATAATATATCTTAAACTTGATAGAGATTTTTCCAGTTATGTCAATTTCCTAGTTGCAATCCATTGATCAAAGTGTTATATGATCTTAATGGTAGGAAACGAGAGAGATGTTGGTGAAACCTTGGTGAAATCGTTACAAAGCACAAAGTATTCAATAGATGAAAAGTTGGAGAATAGTTTCATTACCCTTTTCAGCCGAAATCCTACTATTTCTTCTGAGACCCAGATCGACGCGAAAGATAGGCAGACAAATCATATAGAACCTGATGACTTATCTGAGGAAAGTGATGATCAAGATCCGGATGATTCAGAGTCTTCAGATCAGGACGAGTCTACATTGGAGGATGCAATGAAAAATGCAGGAAATGATAGTTTGGATGTACAGCATGGTGATCTTCCAAAACGGCGAGTGAATTTCAAGGATCAACTTAAGGAAAAAGCCGAGTTTCATGATGGAAGGATTAGGAGAAAAGCTATGTTTGGAAATGAAGCTGATCTAAAGGTAAAATGCGGTGCTCTGTTTTCTTGACGCAATATCATGTATCAAAGAAAGGAAGTTAAGGATCTTTTCTGTTTCGTGTGTTGAATATAATGTAATATTATCAGTTTTTCCTCTGATAAGTAATTACTGTGATAATTCTTGAAGCTACATAATAAAGAAGTTAACTCCCATAATCACAACTTCAAAATCGATCTTTCAAGTAGATCTCGTAGTTGAGGTGACTTCTTGGTGTTCAACTCAGTTAGCCACTTACCAAAGACTTAATGTACTCTTTTCTTCACTTTTTCATTAAAAAGAATTCACTTTGTGTCACAATGAATCATTTTGCATTGTATTGATGTATTTATTTATCAATGATTATACCATTTAACTCTGCAGGATTCAGATGATGATGCTGATAGTGATGATGGTGCTGGTGGCAGTAATGCTGATAGTGATGATGGCGCTGGTGGCAGTAAGCAATCATATTCTGGTTCAGATTTTTCCGAGGAAGATGGAGAGGATCATGATAAGGATGGTACTTTCTCCCACAAACGTTTAGAAGTTGCATCTTCTAATGTTTATCACAACCTTCATAAGATATTTGAGATTTTGCATCAATAGATGTGATCCTATTGAAGTATAACTGTTCAAAGGTACTTTAGGTTGCTTTTTTACATGGAAATCGCATAGGATGTGTGATTTATTTTCTTATATTATATTTTAGAAGATGATATGGGAAATGATTCAAAGTGGAAAGAGTCACTGGCGGAAAGGACTCTCTCAAGACAAAATATTAGTCTTATGCAGCATGTATATGGGAAACCTTCATCTTTTTCTGCAACACCGATGAATAGCAATCAAGATGGTGGTGACGGTGAAGAAAGTGATGGAGATGAGTTTTTCAAGCCAAAAGGTGAAGGAAACAAGGTTGGTGCAACACTTTGAACGGCATTTTCTGATAATATGTGCTAAGTAAGCCGATAGAAGATATGCCTTCCGTCTCCGTTTTCATCAGACTTTATATACATTTTGTTTCTTTATTTCAGAAATTGCGAGAAGGTTTGGATGGTACTAATTTCAATTTTGAGGACTGTTCTAAATTTACAAATTATGGAGACCTAAAAGATTGGAAAGAAGAAGAGGTTTATGAAAGTATCCGTAACCGCTTTGTCACTGGAGATTGGTCAAAAGCTGCTGAAAGAAATGAAATCGCTGAGGCTAATGGGGATGATGATGATGATTCAGTCTATGGTGATTTTGAGGATTTAGAAACGGGTGAGAAGCATAAGAGTGTTAAGATAGATAAATCTGGCAATGGCGCGCTGCAGAATGAAGATGGTGCAGCAGTAGAGGAGAGAAGGCTGAAAAAACTTGCTCTTCGAGCAAAATTTGATGCTCAATATCCTTTTAATTCAAGTTTTCATAACAGTGGATTTTATAAGTTACATTGGTTTGTTGTGATCTCTAGTGCCATACGTTATCTCTATCTAATGATGGACGAGAGCTGTGCCAGCTGACTTCCGAACCTGAAGTGTGTTCTATGTTATGTGTAAAATTGGCTTTTGTGACCTTAATTTTAGATTACATATGATGGATCTGAATCACCAGAGGAGGAAGCTGATGGGAAAGATGGAACTAAGTTTCACAGGGGTCAAGCTAGTGAAGGTGGATATTTTGACAAGGTAAGGTTTTTGATACACATTAAAACAAATATGCTTACCAATGTTTGGATTAGTGACTTATACTTGATTGCGGTGGTTAATTTCTCTAGTTGAAGGAGGAGATTGAGCTACAAAAACAAAGGAATATAGCTGAACTTGATGATCTTGACGACGAGACTCGGTTAGAGATAGAAGGCTTTCAGACTGGGATGTATCTGAGGTTGGAGGTTCATGGTGTTCCTTTTGAGATGGTTGAACATTTTGATCCTTTTCATCCACTTCTGGTTGGAGGTGTTGGCCTTGGCGAGGAGAATGTTGGATACATGCAGGTTCGAAAATGTTAAACACTTATCTAATGCTATTGGCACAATTACTTTCTCTTTTTCCTTGTATAATTTCATGTGTTACTGATTTCTTCTATCTCAAATGGTTTGTCATTTGGGATGTTAATGCTGCTTAAAATTGTTTTGAACTTTTACTTGGATAGCATAGGAAATTTAAGGTGCAGTTACTTTGCTTCTATCAGCGAAGGTTTTAAGTTAGTGCTCTGAGTAGATTTACTGCTATCTTTTCTCAAGTCTTTATACAAAACAATTCAATCTGTGTGTCAAAAAAATTTAGAGAATGTAAAATGTTGGTTTTTGTTGAAGACTAGCATTGTAAATTTGACAATTTTAGAAATGTCATTTTCACTTCCTGTAAGGCTTTTATACGGCTGCAAAAGGTGAAAGTCAAAAAACTTGTAATAAAGCTGATAATATTCTGAGTTTTGAGAAGAAATAAGTGCAAGTCAAAAAAAAAACAGAGATCAATATTTTGCAGTTTGCTGCTATTGATCATGAAACTTTTCCTATCAGTTATTAAATATTCTGATTTCTGTTCTTCCAGGCTAGGTTAAAACGCCATAGATGGCATGGGAAAGTGTTGAAGACAAGAGACCCTATCATTGTCTCTATTGG
>JANVCL010000001.1:18910570-18925317 GCA_026546855.1 Erythroxylum incrassatum
GAGGGCTCGCCTTTGTGGCTTGAATCGTGGCTAGATTTAGGGTTTTTCGTGGGGGTTAAGGAGTTTAGGAAACTCGCTTGTGTTCTTGTGCTTCGATTTCGAATCGACCGTTGGGCTTCGGGAACGGGCCCAACAAATCATCCCCAAACGATATGTGTATTGGGCAAGTTGAAAAAGAGAGATGTGACTGTACACATAGATGGTGGTATCACTCATAATTTCATTAACCGAGTTATGGTGACTAAGTGTGGATTGCCAATAATTCAAAGTAAGAAGTTTCAAGTTATGGTGGCCGATCGAGAAAAAAAAAAGGTTGTACTTGACAATGTTAGGCGCTCACCATCATCATTCAAGGTAAGCCTATAACGACAAATTATTATGTTCTTGTTGTAGCATGCTAGTTAGTTTTGGGAGTTCAATGGCTAGGAATCTTGGACCAATTAAGATGGACTACAAACAACTCACTATGACATTCAAACTCGGGGGAGTTTCTCACACATTCCAAGGATTGCAACGGATTGGTGTTAAAGCTTTGATTGATAAGGAATTTAATTACCTACAAGATAGTAGTTTCCTCTTTCAGATTTTACCTTCCACTAACAGCCCCCAACTAAAACCGAATTCTCCTGATATAGCTAAATTTCTAGCTGAGTTTAAACAAGTGTTTGAATAGTCTTCTCATCTACTACCAAAACGGTTACATGATCATCACATTCCCTTACAACCAAACACAGAGCTAGTGAGTGTCAAACCATATCAATATCCTTACTACCAAAAAGCTGAAATAGAAAAGACTATAAGAGAACTTTTACAATCTGGGTTGATAAGACGTAGTAATAGCTCATTCTCGTCGCCTGTTCTACTAGCAAAAAAAACCGAGGGTGGTTGGCAATTTTGTGTAGACTATCGGGCCTTGAATACTATTACAATCAAAGACAAATACCCGATTCCAGTAATTGATGAACTTCACGGAGCTAAATTCTTCTCCAAACTAGATTTAATGGCTAGGTTTTATCAAATTCATTTGCAAGAAGAAGATATTCCAAAGATGACTTTCTGAACACATGAAGGGCATTATGAGTTTGTCGTAACGCCACTTGGCCTCACCAACGCCCCGGGCACGTTTCAAAGTCTCATGAATGACCCCTTCCACTCCTATCTTTGAAAGTTTATCTTGGTATTCTTTGACGATATTGTTGTGTATTCTAAGACATGGGAAGAGCACCGCTCACATTCTTTGAGTTGTTTTTACCATATGGGCAACTAATCAATTATTTGTCAAGGAATTAAAGTGCAAGTTTGGCATTTTACTGTTTGACTACTTGGGTCACATTATTTTAGAGCAAGAAGTGGTTGTAGATTCGAGAAAAATACAAGTAATACTAGAGTAGCCAACATCGACAGCTACAAAGGGTATTTGTGGGTTTCCCAGATTAGCGGGGTATTATCGTAAAATTATTCGTCATTTTGGAAGCTTGGCTGCCCCATTGACACAACTTGATGCGGAACCCCAAGACCCTTAATTGACCCTTAGAACTCCTTACTAATCAAATCAGAATTTGTTTCTCAATAAAGCAATCAGAATAGGATTTGTTCTTACACCCAAGAACACTTATGACAAGAACCCAAGTTAATTTTTAGAAATCCCCTTGAGCCCCAATCAATTAAGCACTCAAGAACACAAGAAATAGGAATTAAAATTGATAACAAAAGACAAACCCAATTGCAATCAATAAAAACACCTTACGCATAAATATAAAAGAAAGCAAACTCTCTTTTCATTCAGATCTAAAATTTCAAAATTACAACTTGTTCAACATTACAACCGAAAATAGCCTTGTTATAGGCATTACAATGTAAGACAATACAAATTTGAAATAAATTTCTTCATGGTAGTAAAGATGATGGCTGATGTGGAAAAAACGTGGTGAAGGTGGGTGAGATGAAAAGATAATCTTCAATGTTGAGAGAGAGGTGGCTGATAGAGAGAATAAGATGGAGAGTGAATATGACAGCCACAAAACCCTAAAACATGCTTAATTAAACCTAAACCTAATGGATTTTGAAATGGACTTAAGTAAAAACAACAAGGAGCCCATGTATTCTAACTTAAAAAGCTAAATTGAACTTATAAACCAAGTCTGAAATAGAAGTGACTAAAAACCAACATGGCCCCCTTGAAATGTGGCTCATTTCACTTATTCTAACCCCAAAGGAGACAAATAAAAACAACCTATAACAAGCAAACCCAAATTTGATTCAAAACAAGCTCAAAAACACAGACACCCAAAACTAGTCTGTTACCCAATTATGTAGACATACTTAGGCTCCAAAACATTTCCATATATGGACTTTCCATATTTGGACAACCCACTTTCAACATGGTTTTGCACATAAGTTTGGAGTTGCTCCTTTAGACGCTTTGCTCGGGACCTTGTAATCGGACCAACAAAACTTTCCATAATGGGAAAACCTTCCATGTTGGCACTTGAATGATCTTGTTTTTCTTGAACAGCCTCAATATGATTTCTCATGGCATCTCCTTGCACTTTAGCTCCATCTTCTAGATTGATTCCTGTAGCATCTGGAACGCCATTTGTATCACTTTGTCCTAAAATAATCTCTAGATCCTCTTTGCAATCTACATTGTCTGAAAGATTGTAACAGAGGTTAGACCAAGACCTCCTTCCATTTTTGATCAACAAATCTGTTCCTATTTAACCTTTGCATTCTTAGAAATGTCGTACTTTCCAGACCAGAGAAAGTTTTTGATATATTTTTCCACCTCCTTAATGGTTCTTTTAAGAGAAGATTGGAAATCCAATGTCTGTGTAGATTATTAAGCACTAAAACGATCAACTGCACTCTCCCACCTTAAGAAAGAGCTATATTTTGCCAAGAGTTGATAACTTTTTTGTATTTCTTTAAGTACAGTCTTGATATTTCATCGTATTAGCAAAGATAGGAACTCATATATAAGTAAAAGGCAAAGTCTGCATCCTTAGCCTAAAGACAAATTGAAGACTTCTAGAATTGTGAGTATTTAAAGATTAGAAATTAATTATTTTATTTATTGTTATTACATAACAAATAATTTTTAAATAAAACTTAATTTATTATAATATTAAAATAATAAAAATTATTATTAACAATTAGAAAATATAACAAGTTTTAAATAAATTAATATATATTATTTATATATTATCATCTAATTTGCTGATTGTAAATCATTTCTTTGCAACTTAAACTGTCCATATGAATAGACACGGCAATTCAAACCTGGTTCCAAATCAATAGGGTAGGACTAAGTTAATTGAACTTCATACTAAACTCGAGCCTACAAAATCTTCGGAACAATAGCAACTTAAGCTGAAGAAAGAATGAAACAGGGCAATACAAAGATGCAAATCAGTACTCATGACTAGAACCAACTGTTACTGTATTATACCTCAAGTGCAAAACCGTTTACTAAGACCGTGTTGCCAGAATTGAGAAATAGTTCTAGTCAGAATTGGGCAAAAGTATTGAAACTAATGAAATCTGTGAATATGCAAAATTAGTATCCAGAGGTCAAAGTCACAATGAGTTTATGACAGTTTGATTGTTATACACCAATCTAAAATCCGATCTAACAGAACGGTGCTCGACCCATATTACTTTCTTCTACTGAAAAAAATCTTTCTTTATTTCAGTCTGTCCCACCACCCTTAGCTGCTGCATAATGTAACCAATACAACCAGTTGTTAAGAAAGTGGACAAAACTACAGTGCCCCTTCATAAACAAATTCCTATAATAATCCGTTTGTTGCAACACTAAACAAGGTATCACTAAATGCTTCTCAAGTGATAATCGTTTAGTCTTTGTGATGGACAAGATCTGCATAGCGTTCAGCCTTGGCTCCAGTTCGGTGGTCATAATATTCAACCAAAGCAGCACCGGCTAATGCACCCAGAGTAAGGGCCTGAGCATGCAACCTAAATTGAAGTTGCAGCAAAAAAAATTAAGAATAGACTCAAAAGTATGCGTAAGCAAGCAGTCAGTTAAAGGCATGAAAACAAACTGTTATTGAAGGATAAATTTAAAAATTCTGAAAGAATATAAACAATAGCACAAATAAGTTCCATGTGCAAGCTCGAAAAACGACTGCATGGTAGAACCAAATCTAAAAGAGTGCCGAAAGGGTACAAGTAATAACAATGTATATAGACATCCCACCTAGATAAAAGAATAGCTCTTTCTGATGAACTACTATATGGCATCATATTAACGAAAGTTTCGGAAGTGATATCACCATAAGTGAAAACTACAAAGATAAGCATTAACAATTTTAACTTCACAAAATTCGAAGGTTGGAACAATATACAAAATTGGAAAGAACTTAAACGATACAAGGACATATAACCCTTGTGGTTTTGTGTCTTGGAGCGCGCAATTGGCTGCTGCTACTAATCAAACAAAGAGATTATGCGGCATACCAAAATTTATAGTCAAAAAATGTCCTACAAAATTCTCTAAATGTTGATAAGTTTAACAAATAACAAAGAAGAATAATGCAAGGAAGGAACTCAATTTCAACCCCCAAACGAATCTGTTCACATGGTTGTTTTCAGTTTATGGATGAAGTAATACAGTTTATCCTCAAACTACTTATGAAGGAAGAAACATCTTCTCTTGCAATAGGCCAAGCTTGGAGAATCAAGTTTAGCGCATCATTGGGTAAAACCTTCAAACTACGTACACAAAAAAAAAAAACCAGATTTGACCAGCCTAATGAAAAGATCCTGTATTCCCAGACAAGATAAAAAACAAAGGCAAAAACGCCACATCAAATCAAGAATAAATATGAGGAATTAGAAAGTTTCACTTTACCTAGCGTGAATAATCCTGACGCTCGTTTTCATATTGGGTTTCGACCAATTGTAGGCGATTGAGCCCGCAATTCCACTGAGCCACAGACACCCTTCATTTCAAACATAAAAAGGAAATCTAATCAACGATAAAGAAACTTTTTTAGACCTCCAGAAAGGAAATTGCAGAAGTAATTACCAACAGTTCTAAGCTTGTGGTCGACGATCCATTCCCTGATAGATTCAACCCTGCTTTTAACATCGGCCATTTTTGTCAAAATCTTTGAAGACACAATGTTGGGGGAGTTTGTTGTTTATATAGCCCAGGTGGGCATAGAGATTAGAGACGCGAAAGCCAAGTTAGAGACGTCCCTCTTTCCAAACGGAAGGCGCAGGCGTTGTCTCGTTTACTTTGACACAAGTTAGTTGAATGTACATTGAGAAGTCCAACCTAAGAAATCGGTGGTCAAATATAGGAAATAATTTAATCAATTTTTTATTTTATTGATTATAAAATTATTAAAAAGTAACTTCCAACTTCTTCTTAATATTTCAAAATTCACCCTAAATTTAACTTATTATTATTAAACTTTTTTTTTCTTAATTTAGGATTATATATGCACGAGGTGGCTCATTTTGTGGGATTCCATAATGTATTTGTTTTAAGAACAAAACCAAAAAATTACATCTTAACATTAAAAAATAATTATTAATCCCAAAGTTAGACTATACAAAATCTGACAAGGTAAGCAGGTCCACACAATTAATAGTTAATCTTATTTCTTAAATACAACCTTGTAAGACTATACCAAATCTATTAATTAATTAATTATTTGTTAATTTATAGGATATTTGTTTTTAGAAATTAAAATATTGAATTGATGAACTAAAATATTGAATTGATGAACAAATAGTTGCCTTTTAAAATATAAGCATAAAAGTTGATACCACAATTTTCCTAGTTGGACAAGAGATTTCTCCCGCCAGCTAAACATGTGTATATGAAATAAACACATTAACAAACATAATAATAATGAGGTAATGTTTAGAGAGGGTTTGACTTCTCTCTAAAACCTTCTAGGGTATGTTTGGAAGTTTAGGATGGAATGGAATGGAATGGCAATTAATAGAACGGAACGGAATGAAATGGCAATTAATAGAACGGAATGGAATGAAGTGGAATGAAATGAAATGAAATGGGTCACTCTATTGTTTGGAAGTTTAAATAAAATAAGAGATGAACTCCTTTGACCATTGTTTAGAAGTGATACTAAAAATGAATGGAATGGAATGACTTGTAATTTTTTTTTCCAAAATTACCCTTGTAATAAAATATGCATAGTTGACATGAAACTATTTTAGTAACCCCAAAGCATTTCAAATTGTAGGATGCCCAAAATATAGTTTTGTCATTTTCCTATATAAGCAATCAACTTTCTTGTTCTTTTTCATTAACCCTCATCGCACTGTACTCTTCACATACAAAAAGTGTCACTGGCATCAATAAAAATTTCTGATTTCTTCACATAAAAAAAAGTGTCAAGAAGATGAACACAGAAGAATAGTCGATGCTTACCTGATGGAACGAAGACAGATGACCCTAGTAGCTGTGGAGGGAAACGTTCGTCAATGGAAGAAGCCAGTTAAAGGAAAAACACAATTGACGTAGTAACATGTAGCCGCGTAGGTATTTGCTGGACTGGAGTTGTAATTTCATTAATTTTTTGAAGGTATTTTTGTCATTAAATTAGGGTTTGGAAGGCAAGCCATGTCATTCCATCCCTAACCCCCAATTTGGGATGTCACAAAATATTAGATTTTGGATGACAAAGGATGGCTTCCAAAGTAATCAATTGTCATTCCATCTTATTTCAAAATAGACTCCCAAACAATGACCTGAATCATTTGGATCATTTCATTCCATTCCCTTCCACCCCTCAACCCACATCCAAACATACCCTTACATTCCTAAATGTGACAAACAAATGGTCAGTTAACCAATTCTTACTTGTCCTATTTAAACCCCCCTCTGTCTACTAAAAACTTGTGCGAGTGAGAGTGTGTGTGTATGTCAGCTTTGGATGATCGAAATAGATTCGAGAATAAAACAGTGATTCTTTAGATATCCATGATGAATAAAATAAAATAGGTATTATTTAGGGGATGATTGATTCTTGGATTTGAAAAATATCGATAATTATTAGAAAGAAAATTATTGGTTAGTTATATATTATTATTGTATGAATAGTATTTTGATATATGAGTTTTTGAAATTACTCCATATCTTTCAAATATGTGAGAAATGAAAGTCTTTTCTTCCTTTTTTTAGTAAAATAATAATATAATTAATTAGAATGTATTAAATATAATTAATTAAAATTAAATATAATTAATTAAAATATATTAAAATTTGACATTAAAATTTTTTAACATTTTTTAGCAAAACAATATAATTAATTAGAATATATTAAAATTAAATATAATTAATTAGAATATATTAAATTTTGATAAAAAAATTTAACGAATTTTTATTTTTCCTTTTTTAACAAAACAATATTATTAATTAAATATCATTAATTAGAATGTAATAAAATTGAATGTAATTAATTAGAATATATTAAAATTAGATGTAAAACAAAATTTTAATTAATTTTATTTTTAGAAAATAATATAATTAATTATATTATATTAAAAATTAAATATAATTAATTAGAATATATTAAACTTTTTATATAAAAATTTACATAATTTTTTCCTTTTTAGGCAAAACAATATAATTAATTAAATATCATTTATTGGAATATATTAAAATTAAATATAATTTATTAGAATCTATTAAAATTTGATATAAAACAAATTTTTATTTTTCCTTTTTATTAAAACAATATAATTAATTAGAATATATTAATATTAAATATAATTAATTAGAATATATTAAATTTTGATGTAAAACAAATTTTTATTTCTCAAAATTTTCAACAAACCAACCACTATCAATAGTAACGGTAATCATTTATTCATCCTAACCAATCATCATAATTATAATAATTATATTCGTTCTTATTCTTATTATCATTATCAAATGTGAACTAACTGCCCTCTTAGTTGAGTTTATTCCTAAGAATTTCTAATGATGATGAATGTTAATGTTTGGTTTGAAAACATAAATTTGGAATTACAAAAGAATAACTAACAAAAAGACTAAAATATCCAAGTAGTCCTACTAAGTACGTTATTATTATTATTGTTGTTATTGTTAATCTTCTTCTTATTATTATTATTTTATTATTAGTTTTCTTATTATTATTAATTTGTTATTGTATTTTCTTATTATTATTAATTTGTTATTGTTATTATTATTAGTTTTCTTCTTATTCATTTTCTTATTGTTATTCATTTTATTATTATTATTTATCATTATTACTTTCTTTTATTTTTATTATTATTATTATTATTATTATAGCTAAATAATTATGTAGACTCCTTAAGGCTATGTTTGGTTGGACATAAAGTTTTTAATGAAATGAAATGATTTATAATGGAATGGAATGTAAATAGATGTAATGTTAGAAAAATTATTGTTTGGGAGGGATAGAATGGTTTATAATGTAATATAGTGAAATGTTGTTTGGAAGAAGAATTTATAATATAATATAGTGAAATGTTGTTTATCATTTTACATTTCATTTTAAACCTCCCAAATCGAAAATTTCTTATTTTGCTATTTATGATAGAATATGAGGTAATATGAAACTCTCATTTTCATCTCATCTCATTTAATTTCATTATAAACTCTTCTTTCAAACGATAAAATAATATTTTATTTCATTTCATCAATAAACACCCACCCAATCATAGCCTAAGGATATTTTTGTCCAATATGTCCTTAATTTTATTCTCAACCACTTGGAATAGACTTGAAATAGATACAGATTTTGGAGAGTGATGAGTTTACTTATTCCTATTCTTCAAACTTAAGGAATAAGTAAACTCTTGAATCATATATCTTATATATTTTCTTCAACAAAACAAGATAATTACCTATTATCAAAAATAAATAAGAAATATTATTCACAATAAACCTACCATCCAATTCCAGAGTCTATTTAGGGGACCTGCAAAAAAAAAAAAAAGGACATAAAACTGTATAAACTGAAAAGTACAACGGTTTATGGTTCCAAGGTGTGGTGTCCTTACTCCTCATCTTCGTAGAGCATACCTGGGATTACTAAAATTAGAAGGCTTTTGCAAATCCTATGTTTGGAATATTTTGCCTTGTTTATGTTGTATTTTTATTATAAAGTGTTTTTAAATTATTTAAAATAATAAAAATGTTTTTAATAATTAAATAAAACTATAAAAAATTTGTATTTATCATAAGGGAATTTCAATATCTGGTAACTTAATTATTTAAATTTAAGTAACAATAATGAATAGTTTAGGTTATAAATTTACACTCTCACTTCTTTAATCTATTTATAAATTAATATAATTTCAAAAAATATATATTAATCTATAAGTAATCTATTTATATATTAATATAATTTCAAAAAATATATAGTTTAGGTTATAAATGTACTCTCTCACTTCTGTAATCCATTTATAGATTAATATAATTTCAAAAAATATATATTAATCTATAAGTAATCCATTTATAGATTAATATAATTTCAAAAAATATATATTAATCTACATTTATATATTAATATATATTTTTTGAAATTATATTAATCTATAAATGGATTAATATAATTTTTTTATAGATTAATATATATTTTTTGAAATTATATTAATCTATAAATGGATTACAGAAGTGGGAGAGTAAATTCATAAGTCTATCAGATCGACTACAAATATCTAAGAAATTTATTTGTTAATAGGCTTAGCAATTGGGTTCGAACTCGTCCCGACCTAACCTAGTTTAATAGGCCAAGTTTGAGTTAGGCAACTCGAGCCTTAGGTTCAACAATCATAACAAAACGACGTCGTTTTGAAAAATTTCAATTAAAGCCTATCATCACCCCATTTATTAGGTCCATTTGTCTATAAAAAAAATTAGTTAGGTACATTTGTAAATTTATTTATAACCCCAATTGTGCGTAGTCTAATTTTTTGGATATCACATAATTTTAGGTAAATGATAATGACACCTAATTATAGCTATGGAAATCCAGTTTCATCAACATTATTTTATAGGTCATTTTTTAATGTAAGAATTATTTTAAAATTCATGTTGAGCTGCAACCTTCTATTTTTCAAGTGCTTATGGAATCGGTACTTATCAAGTTGTGGATGGTGACTCTATTTAATAAGAAACAAGATTCAATTAGCTTCGTTCTGTGTTCACCCACCCACCTAAGTTTCCGCACTTACAATATCAAACCATTATCTTATGCCATCTCATCTTTCTATATTCAGGCCGGTTTGGTTTTACTTTTGTCTTTGTTGTAATTTTTATCTTTTTAAAATAAAAACAAAATATGTTTAGTTGTTAATAATAATTAAATATTAGATAAATTTTCAAAACTTAACTTTATAAAGTAAATAATTTTGTTTTAATATATAATTTAATAAGTAAAATTTATTTATGAATCAATATTTATTAATTTAAATTGAAATTTTATACATTTTAGAATATTTAAACCGAAAGTATATTTATTAAATGAAAATATTTCTATTTTTAATGATAATTTTAATTAATAATTAATATTAAATAATATATTTAGACTATTAGATTATAGAGAAAATAAAATTCCATTTTTATGATTTTTTATAAGTTATAAAATTGAAAATTAAAAATTAGAAACTAAAATAATATATTTTTATTAAATTTAAAAATAAAAAGCAAAAATTAAAGTGAAAGTTAACAAACCCCCTCTTAAGCTATAATTTATAAACAAACGAAACCTAGTATGGCATAAAAATGGAAAGAGGACAGACGGATGAGAAAGCCACAGCTTGCTTTAGATTGGTTAAGAAGATGAATTAGTGCGGAAATCTTCTATTTATTAGATAAATTTTGACTAATGATATTATCACTAGTGACCAGTAAAAGACTATGTTGTCCATATTGATTCCATCGCTTTTCCATAAATCAAAATACTTAAATCTGAGCTCATAGTTAAGATCTTTGTCATCCCTAGTACTACTACATTAATATTACTTGTGTTAAGAGTTATTTTTATGGTATTAACATTCATAAATGAATGACTCTAATTTTGGGCGTCAGATTCTCTGTCTGTTAGTTTCAACCCTATTTATGGCTCGTAATGATGCCGTTTTAGAATAATGGTAACGGGTACAGAAAATTTGAGCCCTAATTTTGTTTCAAAATCTTAGGATTTTCCGAATTCCAATTAAAAATTAAACACTGAGGTCTCTGGAACAATCAAATTACTTAAAATAAGAAATATTAAGTTCAGTGTTCATGTTGTTTATGATTGTAAAGATCATGATCGTATCTAATAACTAGTACTAGATTACGATCTTCCTTAAGAAATCTCTTACTTAAGAAAAATAAAAAGCTGAGGCTGCATTTATTATATAATATTTGGTCTGTCTTATTCATTGTAGGCATGCATATTTATTTGTCATAATGTTGAAGTAAATGCTACATCTCTCTCTCTCTCTCTCTCAATTAGTCATTTGAAAATATATTTTATTGAAATTATCTCATAAATATGTAATTTTAAAAATGACTTTTCAGTCACTTTAACTTAATACAATAATATTTTTAATTACTATGTTTTGAATCATAAAAATCAGAAAGAAAAAAAAATAGTTAGATAAAAAACATGTGAAATAAAAAGCAACAAATGAGACTGCTAGAGAGTAAAGACGGGGGGAGAGAGAGAGAGAGAGAGAGAGAGGGGAAACAACGGTCCTTCTCTAGTGAGTAAAAATAAAATAAAGAGAGAGAGAAAACGAAAATTGTGAATGGCGACGGAGGAGGAGGAGATCCTCCATTTTCATCTTCCCTCCATCTCACGTTCACAGCGATCACATTCTCTTCTTCTTTTTTCTTTCGGTACTCATTCCATATATATGATGTTTCTATCTCTAGCTATGTGTGCTTTTGTATTGAGATTAATTGCGCGATCAGCGATTTTTGTTAGGGATTTTTCCACGACGTCGTTTGCTTTTTATATCAAATTCGATTGTTTGATCAGATATGAAATGATATATATTTTTTATTGTTAAGAGTTCTTTTTAGAAATTTTAGTGTTGTAGAGTTAAATGCTTCATCTTTTCTATTTTTTTGCTTGTTGTTAAGTTCGTATTTTTAAAGGAAATTTAATTGTGTTGTCTTTCTGTTTATTTTGGCAGTTGTTTGGTGGTTGTAGATGTTTAAATTTGTGCGGTGATAGTAACAAGGAGAAGGTGAAAGTTGTGAGTGTGTTTGCATGTGTGGTAGCAGTAGATGTCTTGTGGGGGAAGTGGGGAAGAGAAGCAATGGAGTTGTGGGAAATCAGGGGCAATAAGTTTGCAGAGAGTGAGTTGTATGGTGCGAGATATTGGGGAGCCTTGTCTATCTCAGTCGCCAATAAAGGTTGTTATAGCTGTAAGCCTTTCTCATCTATCCATTTCATATTCATATTTTTTTACTTTTTGTTCTTGTTCTTCGATCCAACCTTTTTGTAGGAATTGTTGTCGTTGGGCTAGGTTGTTACCTCAACTTTTTGGTCCTGATGGTAATTGGGTAATCTATTAGTCTCCTTGAATGATTATTGTTGCATAGATTGGATGGCTTATGGCTTAAGTTGATGGTAAGTTTAATGGATGGCCCACTTAGTCTATCAAATACATGAACTCGCTTGTGTCTCTGCATTTATCAGAATCAAAGTGAGAACAGACAGGTAAAGTAGATGTGCAATCCAGCATTGCCATAAAGTGATGAATAAAATTACTAATGAAACTATCTTGGAAGTTCTCTATCATCCACAGCTGTTGAGCTAAGTCCATAGTTCTGTGTCATTTTCTGTAGATAAGGTATCAACTTTCACACCCTCAGGATGGTGGACTCCAAATAACATAGAAAAGCTAATTAATTGATGTTAGTCAGTGATTCTAAGTTGTTTGCTTATTTGCAAGTACCAAAGATCTGAATGGAGAAAATCATATTGTTCTTTCTGTTTTACAACTGGAGTATAGAGATTAAGAATAATTCACATTTTCTTGCGTATTGTGAATTCCTATATTAGCTTATAAAATTTGAGAACTGTGAGAAGGTTTGGCTTGTTGAATTTGGATGGAGCTCTTTGTACATTTAAGTATTCTTTCAGTTGTTGGCGTATTAAAATATTGCCTGAGATTCCTTGTTCTCATTGGTACAGTTAAGCAGAATGCTTAAGCCAGACAAGTGGCAGGCAACTTTCAATAGTGATGGGAAGGTGTCTGGTTTTCATAAAGCACTCAAATTGATTGTTTTGGGGGTATGCTATTTCATTATTTCCAATGTGCCTAAGTCACACTCCATCTCTCTCTCTCTCTCTCTTGTTCTATTGCACAATTGATATTTTTTATATCTTCTTTTGTGGTTAGAAAATCTATGGGTAAAAGATAGTATGCCCTTTCTAGTTTTTAATTCACAGGTGGATTTATATATTGGATCTGTTTGTTCCATTTCTATCCAATCTACGTTACTGTCAGGGAACATATACTTACTTCAAGAGGGGAAAAAGAAAACATATCTTTGTGTTTGCATATTCTAAATTTATTCATTGGTGTTTCGTGCACATTTTTGCTACTTTTGAGGTTATTTACATGTCTTCACCATGGGTATGCTAGTAAACTAATCGTAACTGGTGCTGGTGCTATATACTTTGGAAGCTTGATAGGTTATTGGAGTAGTTACATCAAATTGTCGGTTGACATAAGAATTGAAAAGATGTATACCATGCTTCAAGTTGTCAAGCACAGTGCACGACCTCTCTCTGTATCTCTCTCACATACACACATGCATTAACTATCTTGGTTTTATCCCTATCTTACAATGAATAAGTGATTGGTAGCCTTGTAAGATTCATTTTTCTTGTTTATTGCTTGTCCTGAATGAAATTTTCTTCCCACCAATCCAATTAAAACTCTCTTAAACTTCCATGTGAAGTGTTTATGATTTTCTCTTTCACATGTGAAGATTTTATTTGCTTTCTGGCAGGGTGTGGATCCGTCTATTAGGCCTGAAGTTTGGGAATTTTTGCTTGGTTGTTATAAACTGACGAGCACTGCTGAATATCGAAGGCAATTGAGGACAGCCCGGAGGTATAAAATTCTAAAACCATAAGCTTTACTTTTAATTTTTTCTCCTTTTGTGGCATTGTATTGGTCTACTTCCGATTCTGAAATATAACTAATGGAATCATGCAGTTACTCTGATGAAATTTTATGATGCTATTTTGTTTTATTGGAATATGAGATGGGCTTGGTTCACTGAATTATTTGCATTGTCCAGCATTCAGTTCATTCCTTTTGGCCTCATGCATCTTGTGACAAAGCATGGTGATCATTTGTATAATTAGAAAATGAAAGAAGAGACGATGTTACATGGTAGACAGCTAGACATGGCCAGAAATTAGCATTTCTTTTATTCATAGTTTTGAGTTTTCTCTTATGTCTAGTGGTAGTTGTTGTTCGAAGACTCCTAGTTTCTGGTCATTTAGATTGCTGCACCTTCTTACAGTTTTTTAGTTTACATTTCTCATAGTAAATTTTCACACTTTGGATTGATGAAATCCATTCAGAATTTTTGATTGATGAGATCTAAGCAAAGACTGTTTTGCAGCTTGTTTTTTGGTTGAGTGACTTCAATCTCATAGGCCTTCCCCTTTTGTGGCATTGTATTGGTCTACTTCCGATTCTGAAATATAACTAATGGAATCATGCAGTTACTCTGATGAAAT
>JANVCL010000001.1:18925417-18936004 GCA_026546855.1 Erythroxylum incrassatum
TTATTAATAATAAATATTTTCATTACAAAACTATAACTGAAGAAGATAAAGTTACATGTAAATACACTTGCTTTCCAGGGCACTATATTTACATAACTCCAACAAGGAGTTCAATAAAAAGAGTTAAACTTGCTTGGAAACCTTTTTCTAGCTTCTTCATAAGCAAAATCATTATTAATGATGAACTGTACAATATTTCTAAGCCTAAATTCAATCATAACTTGATCTATGTTTAAATATTGAGTCATTTGATATACTAAACTTCATGATTAATGCCTTAGAAATGCTTAGAATACTCACTTTAGCTCATATTTTATCTTAGGTACTTTTAGTAAGTGAATGAGCTAAAGTTACTTGAAAGCATATCCATTGAAGCCATCTTCTCAATTTCTATATTCTATTGATTCATGGAGCATGAAGACGAAGAGGATTGAAAGTAAGAGAAGAAAATTAAATGCCAAGAAAGATGCGACATATACTGGAAATACAAAGAAGAAAAATATTAAAGCAAGAAGAAGACAATAAAATGAAAAACAATGAAGAATATTGCATTGTAACTCACGACTATGCAATATTTTAATTCCATAAGCATTTAAGGCATAAAGAATACATGTGTGTGACATGAAGAGCGGCTAGACAAATAAAAAAGTGTGACATGAAGATAGATAGCAAGAGGACAAAGCTTAAATGGTGTCTGTTGTAGCATGACAAAGCTTGGATAATAAAACAAAAATTAGACAGCTACATATTTGGAGAGCTCTCACTTATAACTACATGGATTACATAGGACTACATATGTATCACATGAGTTACCAGCTATCATTCCATGTTTAAAGTACAAGAAAACAAAGAGATATTGGGGTGTTTCAGCTGGAGTAAAAAACGTGAGTGTGTGAGGGTTGCTAAAAGGTGGTAGAATAAAAACATGGAAGAGTTGCAATGGGAGGCTTAGGAAATGCAAAACCTATCCATTTTACCTAATTTTAACCTAGCTACCTCATGAGTCTTGACGGTAGCTACTGAATAAATAAAAGAGAAGCAAGATGTTGGTTGCAGCTGAAAAAAGAATGGAGGCTGGCAATGAGTGAAAAACTGAGAGTGAATAAAATAAAGATAGCTCCTTCATTTTTGTCTCCTTCGATTTGGAAGCAAGTGGAGCAGTTGGATGACTCAACTTCTCTTCAGTTAAGCTTCATCTCACACAATTTTAAGCTATTTTTTATAATAATAAAGGTGAGAGTGTCAGCTAAAAGAGGAAAAAGGCAGTTGACTCATAACCCTCTTCAGTTTTGCAAAGGAAAATGGACAGACCTAGATGAAAAAGTTTTCTCTTATTTCTCTTTAGTTTTCTATAGAAAAAAAAGGTATTCTTGGCTGAAGCTTGGAGACCCATGGAGAGGATGGAAGGGTAGACGTCTTGACGCCAGTGCAATGAAGATATCGATGCAGAGTCATGGTTAAACTATTTCATCCTATTAACATTATAATCTCTTTTGTAATTGTTGTGTTGTATGTGTTGATTGAATTGGGTTTTGCATAGATGATCGAAATACGTTATTTTGATTATTGTATTTCGAACCTATTGTTATAATGTTGAATGTAATCCATAATTGTTACATTTAATGTTTGTTAGTAGCATCCAATGGTTCTGGATCATTAGGAACAAAATAATATAGGTTATATAACCTGAACGTGTAAGGTTACTACCTGTATTGATCATTTTCCACTTCGTAATGTTACTGCCAAATTAATACTAGAGATTATATCCTAGGTTATTTTGTAGTTAGATTTGATTAACGATCATTTCTTAATTAAACACAATCTAAGGAAAAACTAGGATTAGCAGAGCGTACTGTTAGTCTCAAATCAACAGCTAAAGAGAGGCGTAAAGACGTTAGGATGATGGAATATTATGTTTAGACCGAGATTGACCCTAGAACTAGACCTTACTTATATTTGTCACTTTTTTCATTTTCAATTGCTTATTTTAATTTTTTTTTGCATCAATTAATTTTGTTACATAAATTAACCAAGCATTCCTTGTGGATTTGTTCCCAACTCACCACAACTACAAATTTTAGTGTGCAGAGTTAGTGCACTTAACACGTGTTGTTACAACTTCATTAAATATCTGAAATAAAGTATCATCATTTCTAGCAAGGTCAAATGTATTAATAGACTTTAAAAACATAGTCCCCTTAATAAAATAAACTAAAAAATTAATAATGGGCTCATGTCTTCTATTTGTCTAACCATTACACATGATTTAACACCTATAAGTTGGCTAAGTCATTCTTTCATCCAAATAACTCTTTATTTAATAAATAGAGCTACTTAGAAGATTACATCTATAGTAATCAATTGAAAGAGCTTTACATCCGGGACTGTAAGAGATAATATCAGCCACAATAAGCTGGTAATAGTAAAATTGAGCAACATTGAATTGTACACTTACATCATACAACCATCTTGTTATTGTCATATCCATATTATGAGATGCTTCTTTAGAGTGTAAGGCATTACGAATTGAAGAATGAGCTCTAGAAGCTATCTGTGAAACAAAAACCACCCTATTTTGTTCTCTTCCTCACATAAGGTGTAACAATTCCTTCTTGTTGAGTAGGAATATCACCTTCAGCGTCTCCAATTTCATCCTAACCACCACAAAAAAAACTTCCACTACTAATTTTTTAGTTTGTTCTTTGTCTTATTTCTTTCTTTTTTTGATACTCTTTCTTTGTCACATTATAACTAACTTTCTTATAAGGCTTAACATCACCTTTGATCCTAGTTAAATGATTTTTAATCTAGTGATTCTCCCACCTTTGAAATGCTTGTTACAATACAAACAAATTACATGGATACTTTTTCTAGGAACCAACCTAGCATAAGCTTAAGTTGGATCATCAAAACTTCTTGAAACTATTGAATTATCATAAGAACTTGAACTTTCCTCTATTTACTTGTACACAAAAATGAAGATATATGTCAAAATTAAATTATTAACTTTACATCTAAATAAAATGTTCTTCTAACTTAATTTCATTTTCATCCACTATCACAAAATGTGTGTTGTTCAACTCAAATCAAACACAAAAACTTATCTTGGATTCTAAAAACATACCACAACTTGAACCTCAAAAAAATACATACATCTTATATTCAAAGTCAATAGCCCAAAAATCATTATTACCAACTACTGGTGACGTGAAAAAAAGTAATAATTTATGTAAAATAACAAGAAGAAGTAGAGCAATAACAACATCTTAACAATCATATGACATAGTGATATGTGTTTAATTGTTGATATATTTAATCATTTACACTTAGTGATTAATGACATGAAAATGCTAAGATACTCACTTTAATTCATATATGATTTTAGGTATAATTTGGAAGCAAATAAATTAAAGTGAGACGAAAGTATTGCATTTGAGTTATTTTTCGAAGATCAATTTTTACTTGTTTTTATGGAGCAAGAAGAAGAAAATAAAAAGACAGGAAAAATGGAACACAAAGAAGAAGAAAAATTTTAAAGCAAGCAACTGAAAAAAGAGGCAAAAACGATAGTGGGATTAGTGAGAAACGCAGACCATGCGTTTTAGTAAACGCAAACAGCGTCTGCGTTTCAGTAAACGCAAATACGCAAACAATGTTTGTGGTCTGCATTTCATGCAAATGGTATGCATAAATCGTAGATGTTTGTCAAAGAAAGGGAGCAAGGGTGCTGCGAGGGTTTGGTGTATGAATAATTGGCTGGGGCCAAAAATGATGAAGTTAAATTGTCCCATCAAAAGAATAGTGAGAGGCGTTAGGAGAGGAGTGCATAAAGAGGGCTACGAAGACTTTAAACGTGAGTAGTAAGTGGAACTAAAAAACCTCAAGCTTTTTTTTCCCATCAAGCAACAGTGAGGGGAGGCTACAGTGAACAAAGAAGGGTGGTAGTGAGGGCTGCACGAGCTGCATTTAGTGTAGTGGACTGCATTAAACACAGACGAAGAAAGTGGGAGGCGTGTGCATAGAGTGGTTGGGCTAAAGCTTTTTTTTGGGAAACACACATGAAGGGCTAGACGTCCTGACACCGGTTCGGAGGCGACATCGACGCCAATGACCTATGTTAAGTATTTTTTTAATTATCTTGTTATTTCTTTCTCCCATTAGAAATTAATTTTGTTATCCTATGTTAACTGATTTGCATATTGTATGTGGATTGTATGAGAACCCATTGGGTATTGTGAAAAGATGATTTTAATGTGTTTATTGAATCGTTTAATTGCAAAACCGTTGCTAGAATTTCGATGCAAGTCGTAATTGTTATGTTAAAATTCATGTGTAGAGATTAATGATTCGTAATCATTAGGGATACATGACCTAGGTTAAATGACGCATTGTATGTAGTTGTTGCCTTGATTAATTGGTTTTCGTAGTTCGTAATGCTACTGCTTAATTAAATCTAGAGATCGTATCCTAAGTTGTTGGGTGGTTAGGTTTGATTAACGATCATTTCTTGATTAAACAAAATCTAAGAGAAAACTTAGGTTAATTATTAACTCATGATTAATAGTTTCTAGGAACGGTTTGAGAATAACAAAATAATGAAATATGATTAATTATAGTGTAGGCTAAGATTGAACCAAAGAACTGGGTCTTTACCAAATTCCCCACGTTTATCAATTTTTTGCAAGCTTTCTTTAATTTGTTTTTATTAGATAGTTTCATTTTATTTTCTTCTTTCAAAAACAAAACCCCCCCTCATTAAACCTACTCACCAGTTAATTTCATTTCATAAACTTTATACACACTCTCTGTGGGATCGACCTACACTCACCACTGTTATAGTAGTAGGTCTAGTTATTTTATTTTGACTAGGATAACGATGCGTGGTCTATTTTGGCGATAATGATGCGTGATCTATTTTGGCGTCGTTGCTAGGGAGTGAGATGTTTTTGTTTTTGTTTGTGATTTAATTGGTGTTTTGTATACATTTTTTCATAATTGATTTCTTTTCTATTATTTTGTGATCTTTTCATTTTTTGTTTTGTGTTAAAAAAATAACTTTGATAATACGGAGGTAATTTCTTTTATAATTCATATTCTCAATCCTATAACAATGTTTGGACTGATCAACCTAACTTTTTTATGGATGGGATAATCATCAGAATTACTTCTATGATAGTTTGCAGGACGCATAACAATTCTCATATAGACCAAAAGCTTCCTATCACAACTCTGGTTCATCTCTGGAAGAGTTGATTAATATTGTGAACACTAATACTTTGCAATTGCAGCAGAATACTCTACAATTCTAGAAGGATGGAGGGAAATTTCTAAAAAAACACTCTAACACCTAAGATTCGGAGAGCCAACACAATTTAGGTGTATCTTTAGAAGAAATTGTTAAAACTCTTACTGCTAATAATTTGCAATTTCAACAGGACATACAGCAACAGTTGCAACGATTCCGACAGGAGATAAAAGCAAGCTAACAAATTATGGAACACCAAATGGGTCAAATGGAAATAAGGCTTAATTGCTTATAATCACAAAGCGAAGAAGAGTAGTCGTATCAACCCGAGGTGTACCCAATGGATGTTTGTGTAGAAACTTTACAAAGTGATAAGGAGCTTGAGAATTTTGAGATCAACCCTCGACGAATTGCTTGTGTTGAAAAAGTTAAGAAGGAACTCAAAGCCGAAAGGGACACATCTTTTAGCTTGAAGGTAAGTAATGAGTCCATGATTATTTTTGAAACTAACTCTTTACCTTTACATAACAGATTGGAGAAATTAAATGATGAAGAAAAAAGTGAAGAGACGATCGAAATATTTCTGGAGTGTATGGACTCAGTCGAGATTGAGAATCTGAGGATAGGGAAGACGCTGAATGAGGATGATGATCAACTAAGACCCTATCTGAAACTACCTCACGTAGAGGAGCCATATGTGACACCTGAATATCACAATTTTGTCACATTAGGAGAAGAAAGAGTTAGGCCAATGTCCCTAAACAAAGATGCTTCTTGGGAGGCAACCCAAGGGAAGTAAAATTCTTTTCCTTCACATTTCTGCATTACTTTTTATATGCATGAGTACTTTTGAATTTGTTTGTTTTACTTGTTTTTAAGTTTTCTATGAAAATGAGAGAAAGAATACAATAAATGAAACAAACATTTTCTTGTTTTCTATTGCTTCTGGGATTATATAATCATGATTAGAGTGTGAATTGAATAGAGAATTTCATAGAAACTTTAGCATGAACTTTTGCTCTTGTGATTGGTCGATATACATTATCTTTAGAAGAGTTGTGACTAATGGTAGACAAAGTCGATGAGATTTTGAGCCTTATTTGACTAACATATTTATATCAGTCTCATTGCCTTTTGATAATGTATGGCCTTCATGACATGTACATCCTAATTTTTCATTAAATTTTTATTCGAGACCACATTTTTATCACATGCATTATTATGAATATGATTAGGCATTCTTTACTTTTCATAAACTACATTAGCCAAATAACCTATCCTATTGACATGATTTTTCCCTTGATAAACCTCATTGAGCTTTAGCCTTTCTTTTTGTGTCAACCATATTACATGTTTTATACTTAACCAAATGTCCTAACCAAGTCATAAAGCTAGTGAAACATTTGTGATTGGTGAGTTTATGGATGTACAAAAGTGTAAGTGTAGGGGTGTACATATGTGTGGGTTGGTTATTGTTGGGATGTTTTGTTATATCTTATCATTAAAGTTCTCATGTTTATGTAGTTTATTTTAAGTTTTACAAGGAAAAGAAAGAAAGAAAAGAGAAAAGATAAAAAAAATGGAAAAGAAAGAAAGAAGAAAAAGAAAGAATGAATTAATTTTTTTTAAAAAATTAAATGTATCAAGGAGGAATTGCATATATGTTGGAAAGTTGTTTATGGTTTATGCTTCTTCCTAGAGTTGTAATGAATGTCTTATTTAAGTATGTTGAATATGAGGTAGATGTTGGCTTGGAAGCTTCACTCTTTTGATTTCAATGTATTGTTGGCATAAATTGCATGAGTGATTCCTTCGGATCAATATATGCTTCATGTGGTTTGCGTATGAGAGCTGAATGGGGTTGTGAAATATAAATTTTGCATTCATCATAGTTGACGGTACCCAGTTTTTGATGAGTGTTGCTTTGTTTCACTAGCTTTGATGACTTTCATGCTACTTGACCCAAATATATCTCATTTTACCTTTGCCCACATTACAACCTTGAAAATTCCTTTGATTCATAATCTTGCAAGTGAATATTAGCCGTCTTTTGTTTTTAGCTATTTCTGCTTTTCATCTTTGTTATTGTGGAGTTGCCTGGATACAGGGAAAACAAAGGAGGAAGTGCTCTATTTATGTTGATTTTCTTGAACAAGAAATTTTGGAATAAGTACTGGTGCTTTATCCGTTGAAGATTTGTCTCTTTTGAATATAATCAGATAACACTTTATAAGGTTGCATCCAGCTATAGAAGTCTTGGGCAGAAAAACAAATCTTAGTAGTATTTTTTGCATCTCCTTCAGGGTTTCCCTAGTCTTTTATGAAATTATTGGAGTGTGGAGTTGCACAGTGTTCTTTTAGTTAAATGGTTCACTGCTGGTCATGAAGTGTGAGTGAAAATTTAGGAAAAAAGGATTGTTGGGAATGGAAGAGGACATTTTACTCTTGCACTCTTTCCGTTTCTCTTTTCTATTCATCTTTTTTCTTATTTTAATTTGTACTGGGTTACAGAAAATGGCTTATTTCCACATGGCAAGGCAGTATACGAAGGCGTTGTTTCATATCTCATCATGAGCATGTCACTAAGCCATCTGGACATAAAAGACTTGGTTTCTTCATGAGTTACCATGATTTTTTTTATTACTCAATTTTACTGGGAAGTGTCACTGTAAATGTCTTGACAATTGTGCACAGTATGTTTGTGCAGATCTTGTGCATGTAGTGTGTGTTTTTAGCTGCCATTTGTACGTGTATAATTTATGATTTGAGGTGCAGTAGTTGGCATCTGAATGTGATGTTCTTCTTCAATGGAACACCTCTTTTGAGTGGTTAAGCAAGTTATTTGAAGCATTTGCCTGTTAGAACTTCTGTTTTCCTTTTTAATGCTTCTGAAATTCTTTATTTAATGTCTTTACTTTGTAAAACCTTTCATGCAGGGAACGGTACAAGGACCTTATTAAGCAATGTCAGGTGATGCATTCAAGCATAGGAACTGGTGAACTTGCATTTGTTGTGGGGTCCAAAGTTATGGATATGCGGACATCATCCAAAGATGATGGAAAGGGGGAAGCTAAAGCTGAAAGCATAATCAGTCCTAGTGATTCTACTCATATTACTAACACAGTAGAGAACTATAGCAATTGGAGTAATAACTGTATGGGTACATCATATGAATGTGAAAGGGATAGCTCTAGTGATTCTGCTGAGCGCGCCTATGTGAGAGAAAGCACAGATAGCACAACATTCGACAGTTACTTTATTCCTGAGCCTGGTCCATTCAGCAGTAATTCACCTAGAAGAGAAGATGCTGATGGATTACGATATGATGTAGAGAGTTATTTTGATTTTCCTGCTTTACCTGTTACAAATTTGTTTGACAACAGAGGAGAAGAATATAATGGAGAGTTAGAGGACAAACTTTCCACCCAACGAAAATTAAGATTTGAAGATGACAGAATGCACAGTTTTGAAATTAATAACAACATAGAACTAATTATGGAATCCAATGGTTCTACTTATAACAGTGTTCAACGTGCCTCTTGTCATAGTAACTCTGAAATCGAAATGGTTCAATTTGATGACCATGGACCTGCATCTTGTTCCTACAATATAGAGAAAGAGATAATGAATGGATTTAGAATATCAAATGTGCCACAAACATCATTCTTACCGACAAGAGCAACAACTTCTCAAGGTGTGGTCACTCATGATGATAGAGTATCTGAATGGCTTTGGACTCTGCACCGCATAGGTAACTTATTTTTGCACAGTTTGATCCTGGTATAAAGGTGATGAATCTACTTAATGAACTTTGTTTGTGACTTGTGAGATGGTTTCAACTTTTCTCTTCAGTTGTTGATGTTGTGAGAACAGATACTCATCTTGAGTTCTATGAAGATCAGAGAAATTTAGCAAGGATGTCTGACATCCTTGCTGTTTATGCATGGGTGGATCCTGCAACAGGTTATTGCCAAGGTTGTAATGCACCTCCTTTTGTGGTCAAGTTCTACAGTTAGTTGATGGAAAGTTGAAGTATGGATCTAAAGCTGTGAACTTATGGTTTATGTGTTTGATTATCTGATATTAGGAATGAGCGACTTGCTGTCTCCTTTTGTTGTTCTGTTTGAGGATAATGCTGATGCATTTTGGTGCTTCGAAATGCTTCTGAGGAGAATGGTACTACTAGACTTGTGAAACATGTTTAGTCAAAATGCTTCGTTTTCCTCTCTCAAATGTTTATTTTTTGCTCTTCTCCAGCGGGAGAATTTTCAGATGGAGGGACCAACTGGGGTAATGAAGCAGTTGCAAGCATTGTGGCACATTTTGGAACTAACAGACAGGGAAATGTTTGCACACTTGTTGCATATTGGTGCTGAGAGCCTTCATTTTGCTTTCCGGATGTTGATGGTCCTCTTCCGTCGGGAGTTATCTTTCGCTGAGGTTCTTCAAATGTGGGAAGTACGTGTTTCTTGTAGGTTTCTTTTGCATGGAATACATGAACTGCATTTACTTTAATGTCATGCAACACATGGAATACATGATGACAAAATACTCAAAGTGGTAACCTATTAGGCAGCCTTCTTAAAAAAATAAATAAAGAAAAGTAATGCCTATGTCCTTTTGCACTTGGCTATTGTTCTTCTTTTGAGCCTGGCAAGACTGTAGGGATAGCCTTCAATATTAATTTCTCTCTCTTTTGAACATTATTTTAGATTCATATACATGTGATTTGCTTAATCTAGTTACTTCCCTTTCTTCTTGACTTTGGGGGAAATTGTTTGTCCTCAATCATTTTGGACATCAATCTATTTTGTTGAAGATGGATAAAATAGAAGAACCATAGTTTGTCTAATGTGCTACTGGCCTTCTATATGCTATGTGAAGGTTCTTGGTTTGACATCTTTGGATGCATTCCTGCATAATATGCAGTCCACTGGCTACTTATTGCTTTACACCAGGATTTGCTACTCGTGACTTATTGAATTGATGGACCAATGTTTTTCTTTTTAATGTTTATCAAGATCAAACAAATTTAAAAGCAAAAAATTGCTATTACACAACCAACATATGAGCTTTTAAGCATAACTTGCTAGTAATTTGTCTCCATTGTTGAAGTAGGCATATAGTTTAAGCCTCAGTTGAAAAGCAGTAAACATACTTGATATGTATGTGCTGACCTCTTTCATCATAAGTTATGAAGTGCCTACTTAATGTAATCAATTTACTGCAGATGATGTGGGCAATTGATTTTGATGAATCTACAGCTGGTGATTTAGAGAACTGTCTGGAGGCTCTGACGGTACATGTACCAACAGATTCAGGAGGGGAAATGAAAGAAGAAT
>JANVCL010000001.1:18936104-18953777 GCA_026546855.1 Erythroxylum incrassatum
ACTTGCTAGTAATTTGTCTCCATTGTTGAAGTAGGCATATAGTTTAAGCCTCAGGTGAAAAGCAGTAAACATACTTGATATGTATGTGCTGACCTCTTTCATCATAAGTTATGAAGTCCGTACTTAATGTAATCAATTTACTGCAGATGATGTGGGCAATTGATTTTGATGAATCTACAGCTGGTGATTTAGAGGAGAACTGTCTGGAGGCTCTGACGGTACATGTACCAACAGATTCAGGAGGGGAAATGAAAGAAGAATTTGTAGAAATTGGTAATGGTACTGTAAAGGATGATTCACATACAAAAAACGGACATGTTGAGAGCTCTACTTCTGACCACTTGGGAATGAAGACAGAATCTTCCCATCATTTTTGTGGTCTCACAAGAAATTTTTGGTTGAAAAGTGGCCACATTCAGATTAGCAATGTGGTGTCATCAACTAAGAATGGAGATGATGAGCTGCCAGTATTCTGTGTTGCAGCAATTCTTATCATTAACCGTCATAAAATTATCAGAGGAACACATTCAATTGATGATATGATCAAGGCAGGTATCTGACTTTGAGGTTTTTTTTGCACTAGATATGGCATAATTGACTGTTGCATGATAATGACTCTTCATCATTGCTCTTTTCTTCTGATAAAATTGGAACAATACAGAGAAGATTTCTCTTTTATTTGTTGTAGTCATGTATCTAGTCTCTCCTAGTTTTCATTGAGATTGCAATTTGTTCACCAAGATTTTTGTTCTCCCTCTTAAGTCTGTAACTTTTTTAAATGTGCAGTATGACATTTTTGATTGTATGAGATTGCGGGGTAAATGTAGGAATAGGTGCTAAAACAAGAGTCTGATTCACACCTGTGATGTACAGTTATATGTTAAACTTTATTTCACCTATGAAAAATGTATGAATCCTTGCTGTATCTTAAAACCTTGGTTCACAGTTGGATCCTCCATACTGACTACTACTCATTGTGTCTGTCAAGATTATACACTTCAAGCTTGTCTTCTATTTGACAGTCCAACTTATAACACAGGTTTTCAATGATAAGATGCTAAAGATTCATGTCAAACGGTGCATACGCATGGCTGTCAAACTACGGAAGAAGTACCTTTACAAAGTGAGGTTTTTTTTTTAATAGTTACTTGATGGTTGTGCTAAAGCGGCTCTCTTAACCTTTCTTCTTTTGTTTACTTCATAGGGTTGTAATGTCATCTTATTTTTCATGCTCAGCTCACTATGAGGTGATTTTTTTTTTCTTGTTGAGGCAGCTAATCAAAAGCAAAAGCCCATCTCAGAAGGGTGAATAACCTTCTGTGTACAGTTGCTGTCAGAGGCAGAACTCTGGCATTCTGAGTTGGTATTTCCGTTCGGAGGCGTCAAGTTAAGAGTTTGGCTGGATAGAGTTTTGTTGTGTGAATTTTTGAGGATGGAGTTGTTAAAAGATTAGCAATGTTGCTGGTCGAAGACTTTGTTCAGTTCTTGTTCTTCCTTTATCTCCTTAATCTTTAGTGAGGTAACTACTGTTCTTTGGTTATTTATTGCACCTATTATTGCCTGATGTGATGAAAGTTTTAAGTCACTTATACTTCATTGTTAGCCACTGTCACTTGTATCCTTATAGTAGTGTGTATTTATTCAATTCAATTTCTTCTGGTTGGTCATGAGTCAAATTTCAGTCTTGGGATACCACTGTTGCATGATATTGGGTCTAAGGATGAATGAAAATTATAAGGTGAAACTTTCTGGTTAACGGGAGCTGTAATGAATGCAAGAATGGCTTTGATATCAGGATCAGTCGTCAGTATAATATTTTGGGTTTCATTAGGGCCGTCATTGGTACTGAGAAGAATAGTAATCCATTTATTTTAAGAAGCTTTGCCACAAGGTCAAGAATTATTCTCCTCATTCCTGTCTATTATTGGTGTGATGCTATGTTGAAATCTATCATCCAAATATATAAAAAAAATGGTTTTTTGAATTTGAATGTCATTTCTGGCCTGCAATTTCCTGAATACTGTCTTTTTGTCTTTGATGTAGGGATTGGGCAGGATATATGCTCTGTTGGGTTTATAATGTAAAATGTGCTAGTCACGGTTGACTAAAATAAACTTCATATTTGTATGAATTTTATTCACTTGAACTGATTAAAATGTTATACGTTTATCTAAGAAAATAAATTTATTGTTTTATTCATCTGAATGGAATTTTGACATTTCCAACCAATTTAATTTAAAATTGTATGGTTTATTAAACGAAGCTTGACTACGTTGTAAATTGCTCCAGCATTCTTGATGAATGTGGCTGATTCGTTCAATTGGAACAGTTCATATTATTTTATTTAGCGATAGCATGTATATGAGTGGATGTCTGAGTGTACCAACCGCCTCCCCTTTTTTCCTTTTTGCTTTTAAGTTATTATCTTACAGTTATTTCTTCCTTTTTGACCCAGTAGAAAGAATGGGTGACACGAACTTCTTCCTGAAGCAAACTGGTCCGGGTTATTGAGCTACTTACAGGTTAGGAAAATACACATCTTTTTCACATACTAAATTTCATTGTACTATAAATTTAGAGTGAATAGTGTATTGACAATTTTGATCTAACTTCCTCATTTTCATATGAATTTCAAAGAGAACACGGTATTTTTGAGAGTTGGCCAATAAATCCACGTTGTTCCAAATGTTTGATGTAATGTGAGCAACATATATGTAATCTTTATTTTTAATGGGAATGTTATACATGTTATTAGTAACCCAAAAGAAAACAATGCCTTGTAACTTTAGCATAGCAGCCAGTACGCGTATGACAAATCCATCCTTTCAAGGTGTAATGTCTATTAGGATTTATAAGGGTTGTTCTTATTAGTGTGTCTGCAATGTCGCCGGATTTCTCCAGCTTTTCCTGTTAAAACATTGATGTTCCCCATTCTACTCACTGACAGAGCAAATGACCTCCGGAAGTCCTCGAAACCATCAGCCCCATCCGCAAATTCATTGACAATCTGTATTGTGTCTTTATTATATAACAACTGCTGATCAATAGCGAGAACAGATTTGTGGGATTTTACCCTATTGAAGTAAGTCCCCGCGAATCTATATGTGGAACCAGAATCCGGATTGAGGAAGACGACTGGGTCAGTTTGGTTATTTCTGGTTCTGGGTGGACATTGTTTTCTCAATTTAGCTGCGAATTCTGGGTTCATGGTCGGGTCTGGTTTTGTTGTGTAGTTGAAATTGTACAAGCGGTCCTCCACATAAGAACAGTGCGTATTGCCCATCGAGTGTGCCCCTGATATACATGTGAATCACTCTTCTTTAGAAGATGCATTATTTTTCATTGTTAACTTGGTAAAACTATAGGATTGATGAATTTACAAAGGAGAGACTGCACTCAAATGGCAGAGTGCTAAAGATTTGCCATGAGTCGTTAAGGTGCATAACGATTCCTGAAGTCAACTTATTTGACCTTGGGGGAGTTTTGTGGTTGAATAGATGGAAGCATAAAGACACTTTATATTCATTCTAGAGTAAACTATGGATTCAATACGAATTGAAAGTTTTACTGTAAACAGTAGGAGAAGATGATTCTTACCAAGCAGCGTTGCCAAATCCAATACATCCAGGCCTCTTGATTGGAAGTAAGACAATGCTTGCTCCCAAGATATGGATGGTGATGGCAAGTCCACTGACGCTACACTTGAACTCGTGCCGTCTCTTCTTCCTGTAAGTACTGGATAAGAGGGTGCACCTGCCTGCATATTCAGTTAACTAGAAATTATTATAAACATCTCTTTTCAATTTGTTTTTAGTTAACAGATCAGTGACGGTTCCTAGCTTAAGAATATATATTGAGGAATGGTTATAAGATTGCTTACCAAATGGACGGCGTCCCTGGTGGCGAGATTGAGAATGTCAGCACATGAGACTACGCCTGGACATCGATATTCAAGAACCGTTTTGATCTTGTCGATTATTTCGAAGCCTCCAAGCCCTCTATTTTGCTTTGCATTTTTCTCCGAGTCTGGTCCATCGAGTAAAATTGACGCATCACAACCCTGAATTTTCGTCAACGGTCAGTTGAAAGTGATGGTGTTGGTGTTAGCTGTACTGTGAGACGAGAGGTGCTCCTATTGTCTTATCATTAACAGTTCAATTTATGTTGGGATAAACTGAATGTACTTGCGAGAACTAGAAACTAGAATATACTTACAGTCACAAAGCAATCCGAGTAGAGCAGCCGGAGGAACTTGGCAGGGAGTGTTTTGTCTTTCCCGTAATATATCTCAATTTGGTGCCTGACTAACTCCTCTGCATAGCGACACGTAGAACTGCGTCGGTAGTAGTGCCATTTCAACTTCACCGGCGGTTGCAGTGTCACGGCCGCATCCACATAATAGTTTGCTAGACACAAACCTAATGCAAGAGCCAATAACTGGAAGAGCAACACAGCCGCTTCTGTTCTCTTCATCAGTTTCTTATCACTCTCTATTTGATATATGTGCTTCTCTGAAGTGCACTAACCTTGTGTATAGCTATAGCTTTGATATAATGGGATGTGGCATGAAAAGGGTGGCCAAGTTTTGATCTTTTATAGCCTAACGTTCTGGGTTTCTCACACGTGGCAAAGGAAGTTTGCCAACTTGGTTGAATTATATTCTTCATAAGTATGTTATTCTAAAGTTTATTGTTTTAGTATTTAACTAAGCACCGTGTGATGGCAGATTTCACATGGACCTAGGTGACATTGTTTATGATTTTAAGCCAACGTCTGTAGCAAGGAACACTTTCATGCATGTGACACTTCCCTTGGCTTTAGGGTTCTTCAATTTTGCAATGCAAAAATTTTGTGATCCAACAATTTTAGGCTTTTACGAAGTCATTTAATATCCCTGTAAGTGTTTAGTTATGATTGGCTGTTATGGGATTTTTGGGTACTCGATAGCCTACTTAAAAATTGTTTTAAAATTTCAAAACGACCGTCCTCACCAATTCGATACATTATAAGATTGAGTTGCATGTAACAACCAGGAAAAGAGTGCATTAATGTTAATTTGGAGCGCTTAGTTACATGCACTAAATAGCACCCTGAATCATATGTATATGGTATGACCATCGGATCTGGATTCAAGGCTTTCAAAAAGACTGATTTTGTGTAGTATTACTTATTACGCATAAATCAACAAGTTGGGGTTGGAGTAGGGCATTGTTTATTGATATCTAAAGCTACCTTAACAATTTTGAGTATCGTCTACGTGTCGAATGTCAATCCACGAAAAGGCAACTAAATTAGGTTACGTGAGTATAGCTGAAGGTACTTCGCCATTTGGATTATAAAGGTATACAACTGTTGACGATTTGTTGTTAACTCTCACAAGTGATCTCACTTAGAGTGACAACCAAACTTTCACCAGGTGCAATGGAATTAGTTTCCTCTTCATTCAAACCATGAACTCGGGATTTCAGACCAAAAAAAAAAAAAAAGACTATCTTTTTATAATGTATATGAAGTTTCTTCTTATAATGTATGCCTGAAGAGTCGTGGTAGTCAACCCAATTGGATTTGGCTGCAGCTACAACTGTAAAGTAAGTAGACAGTTTTTTTTTTAAATTTTGAATAGTACAGTGAGGAAGTTATTACTTGAACAAGCAAATGTGTTGGCTTCCTGCGGCCAACGACCGACCTTTAGTATCATTTTTCATCTTCACCACCTTATGTTACTGTTAGACCATCCACCATTATCAACTGTTTACTTGAAGGATCATCAAATAAACGCAATTACTATTTTCTATATAGGTACATATTAACTTAATAAAAGGCACTACAGATAATATTAATTGTAACATTCTGGTAATCTACTACATCAACGAAACGTAATAGTTTCAGTATCTGGTTATAGCCTAGGGTTGTTTGGGCCAAAAATGGAAGACAGCTGGCTGAGATTGAAGAAGAAAGAATTCATCTTTTCCGATGCCAAACCTGGTTTGATTCTTGGCCTTTCTTTGCATAAAATGTTGTGGCTGAATCATATGGAAAATTACTGAGGAACACATAAAAGCAAAAAGGTTCTGAATCATGTGGTTTGATGTGAATCCAAGGAGATGTCTATGCGAAGAAAACCGCTCAACTACTAAATAAAACAGCCCCAGGTATTGCATTGTGTTGCAGGCGGATGATTGTTGAGTTCTTCTAATTCTCTGCAATCATGACTTCAATTACCTCTTAATTAATTCTGTGGAGTTTCTTTTCCTTTCATTTCATTTGTAGACAGCGGTCTAAACAGTGCTTCAGGGAAGAATCCAACTTTTCTTTTTTCTATTGTTTTCTACAAAAGACTACTGTTTTCAATATCCCTTTGCATTGGCTTTTTTTTGTACATGCTTGAGCAAACTTGAATAGATAACAGGGATACTGTAAGGACCCTTCGGTGCCTTTGCTCCTGTGGTGCTGTGTAACTTAATGTTAGCTTGTGGAGCTACGTTGGTGGTTGCATGGTTCATGGTGATTATCTTGCATGAGATTGCCGTAGGTCATTAGCTTTGTAGTTTATTACTTGGGCAGTTGATATATTAAACTGCATTATTCAGTTATGATCAGTTGTAACTGTCCAAATGTCCCAACTATTTAGGGACCTTATCACTTGGACGTTATTGGCTGTTGGGAGGTAGTTTAAAGTGTGTCATCCCTTGAGACCTAGTGTGTTGCATGTTACGTATTAAGAACTACAATTATTCTGCACTATGGTGGACATTTAAGTCATCATAAAAGGCTACACTTGTGTCCTTTAAGTGGCGTTACTTTCGTTACTTCTTTAAGGTGAGATTTTGGAGATTGCAATTACAAGGCATTTGATTAAGAATCGGAGAACTTCGAAATTAACACTGTAATACCTACCATATCAACATGTCAGTTGTGAATAAGAATAAAAAATATACTAAACATTAAAAACAACATTTATCAACAAAAGCTGAAGAAAGAATAAAATAAGTTTTGTAATACATCAGGCCAGCCTGGATAAGGGCAGGAAGAGCATCTGCTCAGAGCCTACTCTTAATTTATCCTTATTTTATTTCATTTTATTATAATATCTATAAAAAATAAAAAAGATTATTTTTTACTTTACCCGAGACCTATAAAATTTTAATAACAATAAAAAGGTATCTTCACGAAAAGCACTTGTAAAGCCATATATATTATTTGGCTAAACGAAGTCATGATTGAGAAATTTGCTGGTGGAATTACGTACCGTCTAATTAAGTGGCAATAACATAATATATTAACATGATATAAAATGCATTCCTTATAAAATAAAATATACAAATTCAAATTATTCAGGGAAGTTTTAAGTCGTATGATTTTTCTCTTATTAAAAGAAAAGGTTAAAAATAGAATTAAAAAATATAGTATCCAACTACTTTATAATAAATTAACATATCTGATTAGTTGTATACAAAATGAGGATTTAAACTCGTGTCAAGAAATAAAATTAAAAAAAGTGAAGAATGAAATGTTCTTTTTTTAAAAATTTATCTTAGAAATTATAAATTATATTTAAAATCCATAATTATAAAAACTATCTTATTAAACTACAACAACCTTTTAAAAACCCTAGTCAAAGCACCTAAAAGTCTCATCATCTTTCTCTAACAATCTAACAAATAGCAAAACCCTAAATGTTTTCAATTGAATATAAATGAGCTTCCTATTATCTTTTTTGTGAACAAAATGACCCTTAACATGAATAAACATTAACAAAAATCTTCTTAATCTAACGAAATATATTAATTTCATGTGTAGTTTGACGCTATTAATATTTTTAAAATAAATTTTATTTTATTTTTTCACATATACTTGTACTTATGTTTATGTGGAACACAATTTTAATTTTATTAAAAATTATGTAATACAACTTAGTACACTCACAATAGTCGAACCCGTTTACATCAAATCCCAGTTGCCTTAACAAGCAAAATCATCTTGCTTCTTGATTGATTTCGAGGAATTCATGAAATATTCTTTAATTTCTAGTGTCTCTTGTTATGTAATAAAACCTCCTTCTTAAATTCATTTTTCACTAAATCCCAACTATCTAAACCCTTAAACACCATACCCGTCCTATTTCTTGATTGATTTATAGGAATATATGCAATGTTCTTCAATTTTTGGTGTCACATCTTACCAATTTGGATTTTTAATGAGTAGAAATATCTATAAGTATACGGGTCTTTCTCTGTGTGTGTGCGTGTGTACTGCAAATTATAGTTCAAGAATTGACAAGAGATTTATGTTTCATTTACCTTTTGAGTTGAATATGCTAGCTCAAGGTTTTTGATTAACGATTTTGATGATAATTGTATAATATAATGAAATAATTGTTTTCTTTTTTACAGAAATCTTCTTTGTAAACTTACCCTTTTAGAAATGATTCCATGACATCCAGAAAGAACATATTACAAATAATCAGCTCCGGAAGCCTTGACAGAATGTTCTTCTAAACGTCTAAATATCAAAGATTTCAGTAGAGATGATTTTGAAGATTAAGCAACGGCTAATTGAAGAAATTATCTACTTAAAGAAGAGTCATTGCATTCACGAAAAAATACATGAGACTTGCGAAATATCTTAGAGCATCAATATTCTTGAAAGTTATATCAAACTCTGTATGGCCCAGAAAAGGATATCACTCTATTAAAAGAGATTGCTAAATTCTTTATACATTTCTTGTTGAGAGCTTGTAGAGGCTAGCAAAATATTACTAAGGTAAAAGGTTGAAGAACCTTAAAAAATATACACTTGTGAGCTTGAAGAGGCTCATCAAATTACTACTTGATTTTTATAGTAAAATACTTAAGTTGGATACTAGAGGACTAGACGTAGGCTTCGTTATAAGCCGAACCAGTATAAATCTACTGTGTCATTTTCTCTCTCTTCCTTACTTTTAAATTTCCACATTATAAGTTTTAAAAAGGCTCCTTCAATTTTTCAATAGGCTCCCACTATTTTTATATCGCAAGAGGTTTCTTTCAAAAGTTAGCAGGCTCCTATTGATTAAACAAACTCTTTTCTCTTTGAGTGCTAGTAGGTTCCTATTGATTAAAAAGGCTCCTATAGTTTTAAGCGTTAGCAGGCTTCTTTTGATTAATTGACTCATTTTTATTTGAGTGTTAACAGGATGTTTTTGAAAAGTTTATAAGACTCTTCTATTTATAAATTTATTTTGTTTAAGCAGAATCTTATTGATTTGAAAGTATCTTGATTTTTTTTACACAAAATTCACCCTTGCATGTGTTTGCTTTATCATTTGGTATCAGAGCAATGTTTCAAATTTATTGTGTTTTATAACACGTGATAGACCATGATAAACAATTTGAGAAGCCTTGAAGGACAATCTATTTCAAAGTCTCCTTACTTTAATGGAAACAACCACTCATTTTGGAAAGAGAGAATGACAATCTATATCAAATCTGTAGATATTGAAGTCTGGCAAGCCATTAGAGTTGGAGCTGCACTTCCCACTACAGAAAACGTAAAAGTATGGTCTGATGCTGACAGAAGAAATGCACAACTAAACGCTAAAGTAAAACATCATCTGATCTGTGTGCTATCTCCAAAAGAATAAAAGAAGATGTCCTACCACTCTACAGTAAAGGAAATGTGGGATAAACTACAAGTCACTTTTGAAAGAATGAATGAGGTAAAGAAATATAGAATAAGCCTTTTGGTGCATCTATACGAAACTATTGGCATGAAACAGGGAGAAACCATAGATGAATTCTTCGGATGATTCAATAACATCATCACGACCTTAAAGAGCTTAGGAAAGATATATCCCAATAATGAGCTCGTAACTAAGATTCTAAGATCACTACCAAAGGAATTGAGACCTAAGGTAACAACTTTAGAAACTACAAAGGATCTAGATATTATTTCACTTGATTGGCTATGAGAAAATCTGATGATCCATGAAATCGAGCTTAGGAAAGATGAAGGATCCTCCTATAGAAAAGGAATGACACTAAAAGCAACTAATGAATCAAACGACAATGAAAGCGACATTGAGTTGCAAATAGATGGAGATGAAGAGTTCAATTTCATGGTCAGAAAATATGTTTGCTTTTATAAAAAGAAGCTGATGAAGAAAAAACAAGAAAACAAGAAAGTTGGGAACAACAAGTTCCTATCAAAAGTTAGTAGCAACAATAATAATACACAAAACAATCAAATCATATGCTATCACTGCAAGAAGCATGGACACACAAGACCTGAATGTCCTCTTCTTCAAAAAGACAAGTCACAGAATAGAAAATCCAGAAAGTAGGCGATGACTGTAGCCTGGTCAGATGAGGATTATGAAAACTTTGAAGAAGAAGAGTCAGAAGAAGTCAGCAATGTTTGCTTCATGACTGAATTAGGAGACGATGAGGTATATTATTCTGACTCTGATAGTGAAGTTGATGAATTGAAAAATGCATATCATGAATTGTATGGTCAGTATAAAAAGTTGACAGTGAAGTATTTCAAAGAAGTTAAGAAGTTCAAGAATAATGATGCATCTTTGAAGAGTAAGATTAAATCATTAGAATCTGTTAATAAGAGTTTGCCGACCAAAAATATGTCTCTTAAAGTTGATTATAAGCAAAAGGTCGCTAAAAAGAAAGCTTTGGAAGAAAGAGTAGCAAAGTTGGAAAATACTTTGCTTGAGAATGATTATGATAAACTGAGACAGCAAGAAGAAAAGGTTGTCGGCCTAAAACTTGAGAAAGAGAAATATTTAGGGAAGATCTTATCTCTAGAAAAAGATCTTACAAAGTTCATTGATGAAAGGAACAACCTTGATGCACTACTTAGTGGTGGTAAATGCATTTTTGATAAAGCTGGAATAGGTTACAATGAAAATAATAATATTAGGCGATATAAGAATTTCTTTGTTAAATCCAGCAGTAGCTATAGTCAAAACAACAAGAACCTGATACATGGTAGAAATTATACCAATTCTCATTCATTTGTTTTATGTTTATACTGTAGTAGATATGATCGCATTAGTCATTCATATAACCTTTTTAAAATGGAGAAATTATCTCAAATGTACGTTTGGAGACCGAAAGGTCAAGTTACTAGCCTGAAAGGACCCAAAAAAATTTGGGTACCTAAAATGAGATAATATTTTTTCTGTTGATATGCTTCAAAATGGAGATAAGAGAAAATCAGTAGATAGTCGACAATGGTTGTTCTATAAACATGACAGGTGAAATATCACACTTCAATTATATTGAAAGAAAAGATGAAGGTAATGTCGTATTTGCTGATAAAAATAAAGCAAAGGTCACCGAAATTGGTAAAATTCGTGATTCTGACTCCACCTCTATTGATAGTGTCCTTTAAGTTGAATGTTTGAAACATAACCTGTTAAGCGTAAGTCAGTTATGTGACAAGGGTTATAGAGTCATTTTCTATGCATCTCATTGTGAAATAGTCGATAATCATAATGATAATATTGTATTTGTTGGTCCTAGAAATCAAAACATATATTGTGCTAACTGGAAGACATGTCTTCACAAAGTGTTAAGTGCTTTGTTTCTTTAGAAAATGATTCGTTTATATGGAACAGAAGATTTGGACATGCTAGCATGAGCATTCTATCAAAATTATCCAAGAATGAGTTAGTAAGAGGACTACCGACCCTAAAGTTTGAAAGCAATCAGGTTTGTGAGGCTTGTTTGAAAGGAAAACAAATCAAAAGCAACTTCCCACCTAGAAATATTGTGTCTACTAAATAATCGCTAGAGCTTATGCATATGGATTTATTTAGTCCCACTAGGACTCAAAGTTTTGATGGTAAACATTACGATTTTTTTGTTGATTATTATTCCAGATTTACATAGTTTTACTTCCTATCAAATAAAGATGATGCCTTTGAAGTTTTTGAGAAGTTTTGTAGAAAAATTTAGCTCGAAAAAGGATACTGCATTACATCAATTCGGAGCGATCATGGAGGATAATTTAATAGCAGAAAGTTTGAAGATTTCTGTGATAATAATGGTATGACTCACAACTTTTCATGGCCAAAGACTCCTCAGTAGAATGGTGTCGTTGAGAGAAAGAACAGAAGCCTAGTTGATATGGCCAAGACAATAAGCCTAGTTGATATTGCCAAAACAATGCTGTGTGAAAGTAGCCTACCCCATGGTTATTGGGTAGAAGCGGTATTAATTGCTTGTTACATACTCAACAGGTGCCTTATAGGACCTATTATGAAAATACCCCCTATGAGCTGTGGAAAGGAAGAAAACCGAATGTCACTTATTTTCGAGCATTTGGTTGCAAGTGCTTTGTTCTAAATAATAGAAAAAGACAACTTTGGAAAGTTTGATGCGAGATCAGATGAAGCTATCTTTCTGGGCTACAATATCTCTAGTAAAGGATTCAAAGTTTACAACAAAAGAATACAAAAGATAAAAGAATCAATACACGTAGTGCTTGATGACATAGACGTAGCTAAGTGAGGTCCAGTGGTGCACTGGGCCCCCAAATTTTTTTAAAATATTATATATATATATATATCTATAAAAGAATGAAGTTATTTGGGAGTCAATGATATATTGGACCCCCCAAAATTTAAAAAAATTAAACATTTGGGCCCTCCTACTTTAAATTTCTGGCTCCGTCCCTGCTTGATGAAGCATTACCTTCAATAACAACAACTGATTCAGATGATGAAGAGCATCCATTGGTTCCTAAAAATACATCGACTACACCTACAATACCCTCGGAATCACAAGATCAAGAAGATCCTTTTGAAGCTAGGGTAGAGTAGAGTCCTTCCTCTCAGCAGTAGCCTATGCAATGAAGAACACTAAGATAATGGAGAGGTCAAGATACACATCATTACATTCTGGGAGACCCTTCTAAAAGTTTAAGAACCAAATCTTCCTTCAAGAAAAACTTTGTTTCAGTCATCTCATAATTAGAACCTAAGACCATTGAAGAAGCTCTTATTGATGAAAATTGGATTTCAGCTATGAAAGACGAATTGAATTAGTTTGACAAAAACAAAGTTTGGAACCTAGTACCTCGTCCACAAAATAAGTCAATCATTAGAACTCGTTGGGTTTTTTGAAACAAACTTCACAAAAATGATAAGGTGGTAAGAAATAAAGCTAGACTTATAGCTTAAGGTTATACTCAATAGGAAAGTATTGATTTTGATGAAACTTAGAGGCCTGTTGCTAGATTGGAATCGATTAGAATTTTACTTGCCTTCGTATGTTATAGAAACTTCAAATTGTTCCAAATGGATGTCAAAAATGTTTTCTTAAATGAATAGATTAACGAAGAAGTGTTTGTTAAGAAACTTCCAGGCTTTGAAGATGAAAACCACCCTGACTATGTGATGAAGTTGACTAAAGCCCTGTATGGTCTAAAACAGGCTCCTCAAGCACGGTATGAGAGGTTAAGTAATTTTTTTCTTGAGAATAATTTCAAAAAAGGAAAGATAAATAAAACCTTATTTATTAAGAAAAAGGATAATGATTAATATTTGGTCCTACTAATTAGTTCCTCTGTGAAGAATTCTCATCATTGATGCAGGGGGAGTTTGAAGTGAACATGATGAGAGAACTATCCTTCTTTATCGGATTACAAATAAGGCAAACAAAAAAAGAAATCTTCATTAGCCAAGACAAATACACAAAGGAACTCATCAAGAAGTACCATTTTGAGAATGCCAAACCTATGGGTACTCCTATGTATACTGGAACAAAACTTGATAAGGATGAAGAGGTAAGGCTACTGATGAGAAAAAGTATAGAGGAATGATTGAGTCACTAATATATCTTACAAACTCAAGTCCAGATATTATGCTTAATGTGTGCCTTTACGTATGTTTTCAATTAGATCCAAAAGAAAGCCACCTTCAAGCAGTCAAAAGGATCTTTCGATATCTTCACAGAAATATGGACTTCGGATTATGATATTTAAAAACTGATTCTTTTAATATCGTTGGCTATTGCAATGCAGATTACGCAGTTGATAAAGCCGATCGAAAAAGCACAAGTGGTCACTGTCAATTTCTTAGAGGAAGTTTATTTTCTTGGTCTTGCAAGAAACAGAATTACACAGCGCATTCAACAACCTAAGTGAAATATATAGTAACTTCCAGTTGTTGTGCTCAAATCTTATGGATGAAGCATCAACTCCAGGATTTCTCTCTAAACTTTAATCATATTCCTATATTATGTGATAATACTAGTGTAATAAATCTTTTGAAAAATCTTGTGCGTCATTCTAGGATTAAGCATATAGAAATCAAGCATCATTTTTCTTAAAGATCATATTTTAGAAGGAACCATTGATCTCTTGCATGTTAATACTGAAAATCAAATAGTTGATATCTTCACTAAGCCACTCTCTGAAGATAAGTTTTGTGTGTTAAAAAAAGAGTTTGGTATGTGCAGACTATCTGATATTATATTTGTATGAATTCTCTATGCTACTTCTCTCTGTATACATTAACATGATCCTTCTAATTTAGAAGGCTCCTCTCAATTTTAAGAATTCCTCATAGTAAGCTCCTTCCATATTGGAAGGCTCCTCTCGGTTTAATAGAGTAGTATACATGTGTCCTAAAAAGGAAGACATTCATGGTGTCGTTTCAGCATTTAAAGAAACGTGCGCACAGTTCTGACAAACGGCTGTATGGGATTGACAGAAGATATGCAAACGATCCTCTACCTCTTTTAGCGTGTACGACTGTCCTTCTTTCGTTCTTTTACTCATCATGTTCTTTTTCAAAAGTGCAACTCTCTTCCTCTCTGCACCCTAACTTTCTGCCTTCTCTCTATTCTTTCCTTAAAAAAAACTCCTTACCTAAAATGGCCAGAACAAAATCAAAGAGACAAAAGAAAACCCTAACTTCCACTATTAGCCTCAGTGAAGCGCATGTTTCTGATTTCGCGCCTGGATCTACTACTCCTTGACCTGGTTCTAAAGATATGAAAGTGTACGGAGTACATTGAATCATCAATGATACTAATTCAGACGAAGAACTGGCTCAAGTAATAAGACGTCCACAAACTAGAGGAAGTCTTGTAAAGCAAGTCGACAAAATTTATGAACAAAAGAAAACCCTGATGATGAAAAGAAAGAGGAAGAAGAATCTAGGAAAAGAAAAAGGGAAGAAGTAAAAAAAGGCAAAGCGCCTGTGACTGAAGATACTATTAAGGACCTCATTGATAATAATGAGTTGTTTCATGAAGAGATGATTCCTAATGAAAAAAGGGGAAAGAAGATAAAGATAGTCGCAAGAAAAGGAAAGACATCAACACCACCAAAAATGTTTTAATCAAAGGAAGTTGAAGTCCGCTATAAAATGCAGTATAAGAAAAGAAAGGTGATCGTTGGGCAAATCTTGGCTCCCATGATGTTTGATGACATAAGTATACCTATTTTTCTTTACTTTGTTGCCATTGTTGGGAAAATATTCTGAAATTAGATAAAACTGTATGTGATGAGTTAGTCAGGACATTCTACACACACATGAGAAAACAAGAAATTGGTGAAAAGTTAGCCATTGTCTTATAGGTGTATGAATGTGAAATTTTAATTTTCGAAGAAACTTTAGGAGACATATTGGACATAACTCCTATAGGGAGAACTGATTTTTCCTATCATAAGTGGGATGTCGATGGTTTGGATTCGGTATAAGTTGTTAATTTCATATGCCTTCATGTTGAAAAAACCCAAAATGGGAGACCCTGGAGCAGGCAATTAGATTTACTGCTTCGATGCCTCGCATTGTTATAAGCTACCTCAATCTTTCCTTGGAGTAGCTCTGTTGAAAGGTGCAGTTTGTTGGACACTTATGTAGCGTACAATTTGCTAAAAGGGAACATAATGAATCTTCCAAGCAATGATCTTGAAATTCATGGTAGATAAGGGGAATCACAAGAATACCACTAGTGGTCTGCCTTATCGAATGCTGCTCATCAAGATTTGCACCTATTATAGAGTACCTTTTTATAATCTAAATTGGTATACACCAGCTAAGTTTCATCCTTCCATTCCCTACCAATTTGGATACAAATTGTAAAACAATGTCTAGGTAGATAAAAGATCTGAAAGAGTAGCAGAAAACTTATATTCTACTTTAGACCAACAAACTCCTATCCCTCCTCAAGATGAAAATAGTGCAAATATCCAACAACAACTGAAGGACATTCAAGCCAATCAAGAACAGATGTGAGAACAAATAGATAGTATGCAAAATTAGCTTCTTAACATGCAGATTTTGCTCAGAAAAATTTCTATATCTCTTCAATAACTATGTTGCTATTTTTACCTAGACTATCTTTCATACTTATTGAAGCCTTCATTACTTTTTCCCTCTATTTTTTGATAATGACAAAAGGGGAGAATTAATTATTTACTTTGCCTTAATGATATATTTGTTATTGATGATATATTTTGTCAAAATATTATTGAATTTGTATAGTTTAAATATGTGATAAACAAACAATAGGCTTCTTCCTTTAGAAGTCAAGCTCCTTCTAATTATAACTTCGAGTAAAGCTTACAGGTATCTTTCGAAACCTTCATTAGTATTTGAAATTTGAAAATATATCTATTATTGTTTGTCATCATAAAAAAGGGGGAGATTGTTAGCTCAAGGTTTATGATTAACAATTTTGATGATAACTGTATAATATTTCAAAATTTAAATTGGATTTATTTCCATATATAAACAGCGATATAATGCTTAAAAGGAAATAAAATTATAGAATAATTGCTTTCTTTTATGTAGGAACCTTCTTTATAAACTTACCTTTTTAGAAATGATTCCATGACATTCGGAAAGATCATACTAATTTGAATGATCAGCTCCGAAAGCCTTGACAAAATGTTCTTCTTAGCATCTAAATATCAAAGATTTCAACAGAGATGATTTCGAAGATTAAGCAACAGCTAGTTGAAGAAATTGTCTACTTAAAGAAGAGCCACTGCATTTGCAAAAAAATACACGAAACTTGCAAAGTATCTTATAGCATCAATATTCTTAAAAGTTATATCAAACTCTTTGTGCTTTAGAAAGTGATATCACTCTATTAAAAGAGACTGTTAAATTCTTCATACATTTCTTGTTGAGAGCTTACAGAGGCTAGCAAAATATTATTAGTGTAGAAGGTTGACAAATCTTGAAAATATACACTTGTAGGTTTGAAGAGACTCGTCAAATTATTACTTGGTTTTATAATGAAATACTCAAGTTCAATACTTGGGGATTGGACATAGATTTTATTATAAGCCAAACAAGTATAAGGGTCCGTTTGGTTGAGTTTTTGTCAGTAGAACTTTTATCAGTAGAGCTTTTGTCAGTAGAGCTTTTCTGAGAAGAGCTTTTTTTAAAAGTCAGTTGACTGTTTGAATGTCAATTAAAAGAATAGCTTTTTTAAAAGAGCTTCATAGAGTAGACTGTTTGGCAACCTAAAAATAAAAAGCACTTTTATTAATTTTAACTATATTTAATAAAATATCCCATTTGATCAATTAATAAATTGACCTCATCCTCATAATCAATTTTGCTAAAAATTTCGTTAACAAAGCTTAATCATAACACATAGGCTAATCTTACGGTTGAAAATACACCATCAGAAACAAAAGTTAATGAAGTTTTAT
>JANVCL010000001.1:18957210-18972528 GCA_026546855.1 Erythroxylum incrassatum
GGATTGATGACGATTTTCCAAAGGGGAAAATTTATATGGTTTTGATTTGTGTGCGATTGAATAAAGATGGAAAAAAAATTTATACCGGATTTGATTGGACTATACCGATTTTTGGTTTCGGTTTCGACTTAGGTTTCCAACGCAAGCATATTCGTTGCCGAATGTCGGACAATTTGTTTGGTTCACTTTTTGTCTTCCGTGATTTCGTAAATCCGATTCTTTGATTCCGCATATGTTTGTACTTCCGCTACATGATTTCCGATCCGTTCCATTGGTTCGCTTTGTTTTCGTATCTGATTATCCGCTTCAATTCGCTTTCGTATTTCCGTTTTTCGTTCTTTTTCCGGTTGGGGTCCGGTCCCGAGATGGGGTCCCAACACTTTAACATGTTTAACACCTTTAACTCCTTACTAAACTCTTTATTAATATGGACCAAACACGCTTTAAAATGCTTCCTTAAATCTTTATCAACAGAATGCTAATTATGGTACATATGCCTAGAACAAATTCCAGGACAACCTGTAGTAATTTGGCTTCAATGGCTGCATTCAGCCATATAATTGGAAAAACAAAACATATGTAGTGACAATCATATTTAAGGGAAAGAACACTTACAATTATGATAAAACAAATAAAACATCACATTTTGTATATATCTTATGCTTTTTCGCCTAATTTCAAATCAATTATCAAACGTTTAATATGCCAAAACCATAAAAGATTCATTGGAAAATTCAACTACTCCCTACATTCCTTAACCTTTTTAGCAATTTAATGCTTTGCTATTCACTTATTTTTGCTTAGATTTCTTAGTCAGGTATGAAGTTAAAACCATCCTAAGCTTATTGGTTATGAAGAATTAATTCTCTGGCTTGTAAGTCTTAATCTTAAAGCATCTATTGTTGTTACCATAGGAAGTATATAATTCCTATTGACAACTTCGAATGAATTTAATCCTCACTCTTTTAGGTTAATTTTTTGAAACTAACATTAACTTAGTAGCTACTACATAACCTAACATTGCTTCCTTAAAGCTACATCATATTCATTCTCACTAATATACTTTTTCATGTTAAAAATTTTGCCACATTCTAATAAATATATTTGTGTAGGTTAATGTCCTTTACCTACATTGATATAGATCTCATCATATTCTTTAATAACTTCTATCCCTTTACTAGTAATGTCATCATCATCTTTAAAATATTCTACCCCTTTACCAATCATATCATCATCATCTTTAATAACTACAACATCTTCTTTATTAATGTAAAAATTATATTAATGTTCATCTAAAGATTCACCATCCCTCTTATCATCAACTTCATGCTCATCTACATTTATTTTATCATAAGCAACAATTGGATTTTCACTTGTATTTCATATACTTTATCATTACTATAGAATGGTCAAATCCACTCTCAATATTCCATTTTATTTCTTCTATCATCCAACACATCTATAGGCTCATTATCTTAGTGTTCATCACCATAAGTAGTCTCATACTCTTTAGCCTTATACTCATATGCAATTTCATATATAAGCACATCCAACATAAAGTTCTAGTTCCATTATAAGGACATTAGTCTTATACTTTATGTAAAAATTAATTATTTCATACCTTTTCAATAAGTTTATTAACCTTATACAATTTGCATTAGGTTGGATAAGCCTTAAACTATAACTAAATTTTAGTTATGTTTCACTATAGTATGCGATATATATATTCTTGTACCCTAACTCGCCTCTCATCTCACAAATAACCTCTAACTTATAAAATCAACATCACTCTTATAAAAAAATATCAAATTTCCTATGGATATCTTCAATCGAAATACTAAATTTCCTATAGATATCTTAAATCTGGATTTTGCTTAAACTCGTTTGCATAAAAGTCCTTAAGTTGTCTGCTTTTGCATCTTAAAAAAATATGTATTTTTTTTACACTAACTGAGTGAAATAATTTTTAGTTAATGCTTTAAAGTTCAATATGTTAAACAAATAAACAAGGGAAAAGGTCAAGCTTAAAATGAATATATGGATCTAACAAGGTGAATTAATAAAGTATAGCATAGGGAACCACCTACACCCAATAAATCATATGAACCCAACCAGCACAAACAACTACAAGCACATGAATAAGAAGTATTTAAACTAAGAAAATATTTAGGTAATATTTAAACCAATAAAACCCTTTCTTTCTATGTTTATTTCTTTCATATGATTAAAGCAATTAGACATTTACTTTTATTTAGAGTTTAAAGAAAAATTATATTCAATTAAAGTTCTATTAGGATTTAGTTAGGGATTTAATTTGGGGATTCAATTAGTGTTTCATTTATGAATTGAATTAAAGTTTCAATTGGGGTTACAATTAGGATTTTAATTTGGTATTCAATTAGAATTTTAATTTGAGATTCAATTAGGGTTTCAATTAGGAGTCAATCAAGGTTTTTATTTATGGATTCAATTATAGTTTGTAATTAAGGATTCAATTATGATTTTAATTTGAGATACAATTAGGGAACCCAATTTTGGTAGCATAATCCAAAAGAGTTTCAATTTGGATATTCAATTAGGGTTGCATTTTCACTTATATATACTAACATTTAGGTTAAAAAATAGATATAAACTATATCTAATTGACCTTAAATGTTGTTAATGTTACCCAATTCCTTATCTTTATATCCTAATTAGAGTTCCTTTTTCTATTATTGTAGTTATTGGACCTAATGCCCATACTGCTTCACATTCTTTAGACAACTTGTGAAAAGTATACAAGGGACTATATGAATGAAATGTTACCATGGATTATTTAGATATTATGGACCTAATGTTTGTTTTCACTAATAACAAATATGTCAACTCCCTGGTAGTTTTAAATAACATATAAAAATAATTTATTTTGGTGATGGAAACACAAAGAAACTGAATTTTCTTCTACTACTAACAAGCAAAAACTATAGAAGGAAGTTGAATTTTGTTTTTTCTCGAGAAATCATTAGGTGAAATTAAGGGGAGTAGAGCAATCAACCATTTTCACAAAAATAAAATATATTTTAAAAGTCCAAATAATTGTTACCTAAATGAGTTTATGGATTAGAATGTTTAATTTTGAAATTAAATATAAACGAGAATTACTAGGTGGGTCTATATATATACTAATATGAGTATACATAGACAAATATTAACTTTGTAAGGTCATCTACATATGACACTAGTGTATTATATTAGATTAGGAAGGCATTGGTTAATGTTAGGGGCTATGTTGCAAAAAAAAAAAGCAATAGGGACTTATTTATATTCATGTGAAAATGTTAGGGATAGATTTGTACATTTTACCAATTTTGAATAAGGTAAAAAAAGAAAAAGAAAAACATCATATAATCCTTTCTAACCTTCGCTAAGAAATAACTACAATTAAACAATAGATTAAAATTCTTAAACAAAAATGAAAAGAAGATAGTAAAACAATTCAAGACTTTCTTCAACAAATGCAATTAGAATCTTAGAAAAGATGAAGATTTACAATTTTTATAATAATTTTATTTGAAACAAAAGTGAATTATGTAATACATGTCATAGTTCCAATAAAATTATTACAAAAGAGCCAAATAAAATATTTTTCTAATAATTTACTTATTTTTATTTGCATATATTTTGGGTAATTTTGTCTCACCAATTTACCTTTATCCTTCTAATTAAAATTAATATATCAAACTAATGATCTTAATTAGAATAATATCTCCTTGTTATAATGATCGGGTGTTGATTGTGTATAAGTTTTGATAAATAACCCCTGATAATCCGCAAGCTCACGATTCGTTATCGTAATACCTAAGGTGTCGATCCCACGAAGAGGGATAATCTAATCCTAAAATCTAAGGCCAGAAACAAATAATTCAATATGCAACTAATTAAAACGAAAATTCAATTTAATCAATCAAATTCAATTCAGTCGATCTAATTAAATTAAGAATCAATCACGTAAATACTAATTATTAAGCAATTACAACACACTCAAGAATTAACCTAAGAAAATTACCAATTGAGATAAAGGGAATTTTACCTATCCTTAATGCTAACCTAACTGATTAAGAATTACTGGAATGTTGGTTATAAACGATCCTAGGATTAATTACTCTCTCTTGAGTTATAACCATTAACTTTAAATCATAAACTCTAATCAGATTATAGAGGTCGCAATCTCTCAATTTACATCCTATCCAAAACCCTAATTAGTTATGAAGTTCTCTAATAAACTACTGGAAATCTATGCAAGATCTCTCTTCGTACAATTGACCGATTTGATTTAATTCTAATTTCTATTAAATCACTAGCTCTCGTTAGCCAAATTTAATCATTTTTTATTTAATTCACCCTCTCAGTTTATTATCGAATTATGTAATCGCAGAATAAATCACAACAAATCCAATAAACACATAAACAATCAAAATTCATTAATTCAAGAGTAAAATTCCCAAGGTGAGTTTAGAACATCATCAACATTCTAAATCCTATCATCAACTATTTATTCTCATTCCATACAATAATAAAACTGAAATTAAATAGGAAATACAATCTAAACGGATGATAGGAGGTAGCGACATCGGGAAAATCCTGATCCGGGAAGTACATCGAGTCAACTTCTTCTTCGGTGAATTCTCTCTAGGGTTTCTCAAGGTGGTTGATACAAAAGCTTCCTTTTTTTGTTTTTTAAATATCCTCTTATGTTTTGGATAACCCTAGAGTTTTTTCGAGGTCCGAAAGGCCCAAAAAATCCCTTGAAACTTGATGTTCTTGAGTGTTTACGGCCATGGTCGTCGCCCACATTTGAGCCATTTGTCATGATCATGGCATGTAGGCCACAATCGTGGGCCATCTCTGGTGCTTCTGTCACGATCATGGCCTGTTAGGTTATAATTGTAGGCTGTTGGTTCAACCCGAATGTCTCCGAAACTTCTTCATTTTTTGATGTTGACCCTGAAACACTAGCAAACACATCAAGATACCTAAAAAATATAATATTTAAGCTCAAAAGCTTGTACTAACCTATAAAACACTTAAAACATAAATAATTAATAAACTAACACAATTCTAACCTAAACACATACTAAATGATCGAATTAACGACTAAACAAATATCAAACTATACCCTAAAACATGATGCAATTTACACTTATCAACATCCTCACACTTAAACGTTTGTTTATCCTCAAGCAAACAAAAACAATCAAACAAATCAAGAAAATACAAAACACGCATATGCAATAATGAGATAATGGCTTCAACTTAGAGAAACAAATTTAACTATAAGCACAATCCTTCAAGTCATTCTAACTTATTAATAAGCGAAATCTGTGTCTAAGCACCTTGGACTAAATATACAAACTAATCAAAATTTTAATGTTGAGTATATTCACCTCTATCAGTTGCACACATACATTGATAATCATTCAGTCAAAACAAAAGTGTAACTATTTCTCAGTAGGTTTTCATGAAAAATCAAACTACTAACAAGTTTAGTAGGTTTTTATTTGAAAACATTCTTTTTGTTAAATTTTCTTTAAGGATATGAACCTAGTCTTTTTACGTGGAGGCAAACGTTTATGAAGAATGTCGATCCGGTTACTCAACTAAGTCATGTTGTTATTAAACTGTTTGGTAGAAATGTCATTATAGCCTTTTTAAGCGAAGGCACACATTTATGATGCGTGTCGATTCGGTTACTCAGCTATATCACATTCTCAACTGGCTATTAGCTGTATTCATAGCCTGAAGGCTAGCGGAATAGTTATTTTAGTTAAATTTTATACAACTTTTTTTTAACACAAAATTTTTGCTTACCTTATTGCTTAGCTAATCATTCTTATGAAAATGACTAATAATGCCACTTATTTGATTGGCCTAAAATTATAAATGAGTATGAAAAATTCCTAAGGTGAATGAACTAACATCGTATCTTAGTTAACTAGTATATTTAGCCCTAAGTAACTTAGGTTACTAATTTAATAAGCTAATAAATCTTCGCAAATTAAAAGGATATGTTTAAGGCTAAATCTATCTTGTTAAGTCCTAGTCATTGACGCATTCACACAGTTCACAATATGCAACCTAAACACACTAACATAATAATACGCAAAATTCACACTCAAAGTAAAAACACACAACCCTACCCATACTTGAACAACACATTGTCCTCAATGTGAGAAGGGTACACAAACACTAGGGGGAAATAAAACACAATATACAAAAAACATAAGAAAAAATACTATCAAAAATGAAAAGAAAAGGGTTATAACACAAAACTGTTTATGGTGATGGAGGTGATGATGACGATAATGTTGAGACCAAATTTGTTAGACATCGAGAGTGTTTCCCTATCTTATAAATGATTCAAGAGAGTAAAAGAATTAGTAATGCAAACCATTCCAAATCATTCAAAACTTATTTAAGAATTTAAAACAAACCTAACTACACAACAATTTAAATCTAACTACTAAATGTGTTAATTTAAGGTCATTAGCTTGACCTTGCATCTTTGGGAGCTCAACCCGAATTAATTATGAATGGCTTGCTTCCACTCTTCTTGTTCAACATCAATTTTGTAGCCTGTGAGTAAGCTACAAATTACTAAATAATCAAAAGAACAATATTGATAAAATTATGAAAAACAATTAAGCTCAGTAATGTCCTTTTTTCGAGCAACCTGTTAACAAAACAGGGAATAACAAAACTCCTTGAATCTTCCATGGGATCCAGCAGTTTGCCCGGTAAGAGGGTGAGTTGTTCTCTTCTTAGTTCTTCCTCATTCGCCCTCATCTCCTCTTCTTCTTTAGCTTCTTGAACAGAAACTTTCATAGCTTCTTCAAAGTTAATGTCCGTTGTCAACTGTTCTTTGTCCTCTTGTTCCTTCAAAGATTTGAACACATCATTTTTTCTGAATGAGTCGCCCTCAAGTTTTTTAGATGTTCAAGCATGGTATACCAAGATCTATGAATAATAAGGAGAGTTATCATTCTTTTCTTCATCCTCTTTCTTCGTCTCTTGGTCTTTTACAAGATAGGATTCAGCTTGGTCTTCCACTAATTCTTCTTGTTCTTCCCCATTTTTAAGTGTGATAGCCTCATGTTGCTTTCGTTGATATAATTCCATATTGCTTAGAGAGTCTTCCACACTTCTCTTACAAAATTCAAGGAAAAGCTGTCTTACTTGAATCTCCAGGTTGAAAATAGAAGAGGCATGATTTTTCATTACTTAATCAAATTGCTCTTCTAGGTCTCTTCTGGGTCTCTTCCATGTCTATTAACTTATTCATGATTTTGTTCAATTTGGAATTCCATGAATTGGACTCATCTTGCTGAAATTCAAATTGGTTTTGATGTCCTATGTGAGTACTTGCATTGTTAGACCAATAAAAATCTGGGTGGTTCGCACGAGTTCAATAAGAATGATGATTTTCCCAACTAAATTAGGGCTCATTGAAATCCACAAGAGTCCTTTGCTCTTTATAATACACATCCTTCATGATCATTCTTTTTATCTCTTCTTAGTATTCAACTCTTGAGAATCCCCATTGTTGTCTAGTGATATCCACGTTGATGCATCATCTACTTTATGCCCATTTTTTTTACACAAAAGAAGATGAAAAACCTTAGACTACAAGAATTAAACTAATCACCTCCTCGGCAACGGCGCCAAAAACTTGATCGGGTGTTGATTGTGTGTAAGCTTTAATAAATAACCCTCAATAATCCGCAAGCGCATGGTTTATTAACGTAGTACCTAAGGTGTCAATCCCACGAGAAAGAACAATATAATCTTAAAATATAAGGCCAGAAACAAATATAAATAGTTAAAGATACAATTAACTAAAACAAAAATTCAATTCAATCAGTCAAATTAAATTAAGAATCAATCACGGAAATACTAATTACTAAGCAATTGCAACACACCCAAGAATCAACCTAAGGAAATTACCAATTGAGATAAAGGGAATTTTACCTATCTTTAATGCTAACCTAACTGATTAAGAATTACCAGATTGTTAGTTCTAGATGATCTTAGGGTTGATTACCCTTTCTTGAGTTATAACCATTAATTCTAAATCATAAATCCTAATCAGATTATGGAGATCGCAATCTCTCAATTTACAACCTATCCAAAAGCCTAAATAATTCTGAAGTTCTCTAATAAACTACCAGAAACCTATGCACGATCTCTCTTTGTACAATTTACCGATTTGATGTAATTCTAATTTCAATTAAATTACCTAACTTTCGTTAGCCCAATTTAATAGTTTTTCATTCGATTCACCCTCTCAATTTATTATCAAATTATGTAATCGCAGAATTAAATCACAACAAATCCAATAAACACATAAATAATCAAATTTCATTAATACAAGAGTAAATTTTGAATGTGAGTTTAGGACATCATCAACGTTCTAAATCCTATCATCAACTATTTATTCCAATTCCATACAAAAATAAAACTGAAATTAAATAAGAAATACAATCTAAATGGATGATGGGAGGCAGCGACGTCGGGAAACTCCTAATCCTGGAAGTACGTCAAATCAACTTCTTCTCCTCTTCTCTCTTCCTTTTCTCTTCCTCTATCTCTCGATGAATTCTTTCTAGGGTTTCTCAAGGTGACTGATGCAAAAACTTCCTTTATCTGCTTCTTTTCTTATTCTTTAAATATCCTCTTGTGTTTTGGATAACCCTAGGGTTTTTTGGGGTCTAAAAGGTCCAAAAAATCCTTGAAACTTGACTTTCTTGAGTGTCTGCGGCCACAGTCATGGCCCACATCTGAGCCTTCTTTTACGATTGTGGGATGTAGGCCATGATCGTGGGCCAACTCTGGTGCTTCTGTCACGATCGTGGCTTGTTATGCCACGATCGTGGGCCGTTTTTTAGCCCAAATGTTTATGAAACTTCTCTGTTCTTCGATGTTGACCTTAAAACACTAAACACTAAACACATCAAAGTACCTCAAAAACATAATATTTAAGCTCAAAAGCTTGTTCTAACCCATAAAACACTTAAAAAACAAATAATTAACAAACTAATACATACTAAATGATCAAATTAATGACTAAATATATATCAAACTATGCCCTAAAACACAATGTAATTCACACTTATCATATGACCTTTGGAATAATAATAACGACGAGGTAACATGCTCTTACGATCTTTTGGTTGATAATAGTTTTTAAAGAAAATCTTTTAGACTTATGGAGAGGATATATATATAGAATGATTTATATCATTTTCAACAATTTGTGAACCAAAATGCCAATTTTTGGAAATGCGTGAATACCTATAATTATGCATGCAAGTGGTTTGATTTCTTATAGTAATTCCAATTATAATTAATAATAATCTTATTTGATAAAATTATAATGAAGTCATACAAATCTTATCAAAATCCTAAAGAAGTCAAGATAAAACTCTAACAATAAACATCCTTTAGTAATCACTACTTACATCTTAAACCATAGGATAAAACATGCAAGACTTTCTTGTAGTTTAAAAGATCTCTTTATAATTTTTTATTTTACAAAAATAAATCCCTTCTCTTAAACTTTTATTAAAAAATAATGATGAAACTCATGTAGCATGAACATCGTATGTTGTTAACATAGTAACTCAACCTAATTCTAAAAACCAATCTAAACAATTTGAATATGATTCAAACCAATAATTTTAAATAACTACAATAAATTATTAGTTTGAGTCGAGTTTAAGAAATAAGTTAGACTGTCATTTCACTAGCTTTTGATAGATCGACATGTGATATTCATTTCATGTATTTTGCTTTGTTATTTTTAACAAAAGTCTCACAAAAAGAGTTTTTAAAAAAATAAAAAATATAAAAATTTCAAGAATCTAGGAAATTTTTAAATTTTATTTAAGTTATTTAAATCATAAGAAATCCAATGTCTTTTACCCTAAATTATATTAAATCCAAGTTACAAATCATATATTCTTGAAATATCTATTAGCAATTCTAAAGAAATTGTAATGGGAATATTATAAAAATAAGCCTTGTCGACTTTCAATTTGAGTAGGGTAAATTATTCTTTGGATTAATTAAGTTTTAGGGTTAATAACAATGATATAATTTATAAAGAGGACTACTCAGCAACTTACTTTGTGTTAGCGTCCTCGTTTCTTAATAATATTTGAATAAATTCATTAAAATGTAAAACTATCCCTAATGAAGTTACATATTAATGCAACTATTCAACCACATCAATATAACGATGAAACTACTTAACTTTGATGATGCAATTGCTCCTTCGTAATGCTGCAACCATCGAATTATAATAATGTTCCTGTCCAACCATATTGATGCAGTTGCAAGTAACTATTCAGTCCGTGCTGCAATTATCCTATACTTGTCCCTTAATAAACAAAGAGAAAAGAGATAAGAGATAAGACGGGGAGAGTTTTAACCTCAAGTTGTAGGTGAGTTGGTAAGAAGCTCTCTCGTTTTAAGTGAGGTTGTAGGTGAGAACTGTCCTTATTTATGCAGCTATTTAAAACTTGAAACCAGAACTTTCCCTCCCGCAAGAGACCTACCTGGTTGGAGCGGAGGTTAGTCTGAGAGTGGATAGCTTAAAGGTGCATTCTTATAGTTGAGAACCTCCTAGGACACTTTATAGAAAACAAAAATAAAAATATTTCATGCCCTCTTTTTAACTCACATTATATAATTAGTAATCCTTTTTTATAAATTAATTCCTTGTTACTAACTCCAAAACTTAATTATCTCTTATTTTAATTATATGTGATCCTTAAAGCAGCTGATAAGGTTATTCTTTAAAAGTTATAGGTTCGATTCACCCTCGTACTTTTTTGCAAAGCGGAAAACTTTGTACACTAAATTACGTTATGTTCTTGTGTTTGTTTAAAGTTTCCTTTGTATACAAACTGTAATATTTTAACGGTAATATTTTTTAAGTGTTTTAAGGAATAAAGACTCGTTTAGTACGCATATCATATCAAGTCACTCAGATATAATTAACCTTCTTGTAACAACAAAACTTATTAGGATCAATTGCACTTATATCATTTAAAATTATTGCGATGACTTATTATAGTAACGTCGTTTACAACTAGTATCTTGTTATCATTCTTTATACACGATTTAAGAAAACAAAATAGGAGCTTAATCTATAAAAAAATATAAAGAGTAAGATATAAAAAATGAAATTGATTTAAATAAATATATAATAAAAATAATTATGCTTCTTATACGTTTTTAAAATTTTCAAGAGTTTTTATATTCATCTTAGCAATATTTTTATCAATTATTTTTTGTGAAAAACATTAAAATTTTAATTCCTAATTTAAGCTAAATTATAAAAAATTCCTAGACTTGATAGGAGCCATGAATTGCTTAAGCTAGATCTTGAAAATCCTCAAACAGTTCTTGCTTTTTATGAAGATATTCAGGCAAAATATGTAGATATTATTTTTCTTAATGAAGCTTTTTCTATATATAAAAATAAACTAAATTGAAGCTACATTATAATGTTTGTTTTATTATTGATATAGATGCGACCGATTACTTAAATAACCTATTGATCTTGTTATTTATGTCTTAAAAGTACTCTTCACTGGCGCCTCAATTGCTACTATGGATCTCTATAAAAGGAGTCTTAGCAGGGAGGTTTAGCATTCTTTATAAGCTTTTTCAAGACGATCATCATTGCCACAGTGCATAATTGTTGATTTTTATCTATGGAGGATAGGATGGAAGTAGCAACTTACCCGAATTAGTGCTTTAATGGCTTTCATAAAGCGATCTCATATTACAGTTTGTTAGGTATTCCCCTTAAAGGTCATTACTTTGCTTGGAAAAAGAGGCACAAACTCGAGACAACTAATTGAAGAAAGACTAAAGCAAGTTAATGGCTTTTCACTCTTTGGCTTATTTGAGTCAAAGGGTAAATTTAATTTCTAAGCTCTACGATAAAAATAGTGATTGACATAATAATCATGACGATGTGAAAGTGACAAGGTGATTTTTATTTGTAGAAAGATTGTCTGTTGTGCTGTCTAAAGCTGATAGGAATCCATGGTTGGAAGATTATAAGAAGTGCACCTCTAATTTCACATCTACTTTTTACGAATGATAGCTTCTTCTTCTTTAATTCCTTAACGATGAAGTTTATCACGTGAAATCCATATGAAAGCAATATAAGGATGAACTGGGTCGTGCCATTAATCTTCAGCAATTAGATATTTTCTTAAGCTCTAATGTTTCGTCTTATTATATAGATTCTATTTCGTCCATGCTTAGTGTATTTAATGGAAAATATCTTAGCTTTCCTTATTTGATTGAGAGAAGTGCTGTTCTTTCATAATTGAAAGAGAGAGTGTAGAATTCAGTAGCCTACTGTAGAACCATGTTCTAATATAAGGAAGAGAAGATGTTATCCTTAAATATGTTGTTTAAATAATATTTATTTATTGCATAAGAACTTTTTTATTTCCTTTGTCTTTGTTTGATGTTATTAAAAAAATTTATGAATTCCTTTTAGTTGGGTGTGAAATATAATGGTTCAATGGAAATTAATTGGTTGTCATTAAATAAATAACATCATCAGAGGATAGTTACGAGATAAAGTCAATATAACAAAGAAATAGGCGAAGAAGATAGTCTCAGAAGCTAAAAGTTGAGCTCATGAGAAATTATACTAATGATTGAAAACTAAAGAGGCAAAAAGGGATATATTTAAGTTCGCAAAAGCTAGGAAACGGAAAATGATAGACTTGATCGAGTTTTTTGTATAAAGGATGAAGTAAGACAGGTGCTCGTGGATGAAAAGAACATTAAGAGAAGATGACAGAGATACTTTTATAGACTTTTTAATGAAGACGGAGATGATAACATCCCTTTGGGGGATCTTAGCACATCCAAGAAATATCATAACTTCACTTGTTACCGACAAATCACAGGAGAAAAAATTGAAAGGACATTAAGGGAGATAGAGAGTAGAAAGGTAGTATGACCTGATAAGGTACTCATAGAGGTGTAGAAGAGTCTATGAGAAGAGGTTCTTACTTGGTTAGTCAAGTTTTTCAATGTAATCTTTAAATCTTCAAAAATGTTGGACTAGTGAAGACTTATTATACTAATTCCTCTATACAATAATCAAAGGGACATCCAAAACTGTAATAACTATAGAGGCATCAAATTACTCAGTAATACCATGAAGATATGAGAGAGGGTGATTGATAAATGATGTACCTATCTTGGAGAACCAATTTGGTTTCATGTCAGGAAGGTCTATGATAGAAGATTAACATCTCTTTAGAAGATTAATAGAATATTACAGGGAAAAATAGTAGGACCTACATATAATTTTTGTTGACTTAAATAAGGCTTATGACATGATACCTAAGGAAGTCATATAAAGGTGTTTAAAAGTGAAGGGAGTTGCTATGACCTATATATGAGTTATTAGTGATATGAATGAAGGTGCTAAAACTAGAGTTAGGACAATATAAGGAGATACATAACATTTCTCAATTGATATATGACTACATCAAGGATCCTTGTTGAGCTCCTTCCTATTTACAATTGTGATGCATGAGCTCACCAAGAATATCCAAAGGCATGTGCCTTAATATATGTTGTTTGTTGATGACATTGTTTTAGTGGATAAGACAAAAGAGGGTGTCATTGTTAAGCTAGAACTTTGAAGAGAAACGCTAGAGTCGAAGGGCTTTAAATTGAGCAGGATTAAGATTGAGTACTTAAAGTGTAACTTTTCGGGTTATAAGGAGTTATCCGATGTGGAAATAAAGATTAGTTCAGAAGTTACACCATGGAAAGGTTGTTTTAAGTATCTTAGATCCATCATCCAAAGTAATAGCTATCGATAAAGACAATTCACCATATCAAATCAGGGTGACTTAAATGGAGGGATTCATTAGGAGTTTTATATGACAAGAAGATACCTCTTAAGCTAACAGGTAAATATTACTGTTTAGCAAATAGGTCGGCCATGCTTTATGAGGCAGAATGTTGAACCATCAAATAGGTGCCTAATTATAAGTTAATGGCGATGGAGGTCAAGATATTCCGTTGGATATGTAACCTTAGAAGAAGAGGTAAGATAAAAATACAACAATAAGAGACAAATTGAAGGTGGCTAAAATTGTTGGTAAATTAAGGGAGATATGACTTAGGTAGTTAGAACATGTTAAGAGGAGATAATCTGATCCCCTGTGAAAAAATTATACTTAAAGACTGTAAGAGAAAAATAGGAAGACCTAAGAAGAACTGGGAGGAGGTGATCAAAAATAATATAACTCTGCTATAGTAAATTACTATGGACTTGACCGTCAATAAGAAATTTTGGCAAACTAGGATATGGGTAAATAATCTTGTTTAGAGGGGTCTTGCTTTTTTCATAGGTCTTTTGAACTTTGTCCTTTGATTCTTTTATCTAGTATTTAGCCCAAACACTTTTATCTATAATACTTACCTTAGTCATTTTAGTTATATATATTTCTTCTCTCTTACAGTTACATGCTTGTTTTATTTATTTATTTATCTTCTTCCTTGTTTATTTATTTATTTTATTTTTATTCTTTACCTCTTTTATCTGTATTTTATTATTTTAATTTTATTATGTATTATTATTATTATTTATTTTTGAATTTCTTTATTATTATTATCTTATTTAATTGACACTTGTATGCATTTATTTGTTTATTATTATTATTTTATTTTAAACAATTCTTTAAAAAATTTTATTTTTTATCTTCTCCTTTTTCTGTGAGTTTATTAGAAATAATTTCTTTACTACTTAGAGGCAAGACTGTTTATTTCTAGACCTTTCTAAACTCTATGTTTCAATAAGATTTCTACTTAAATGTTACTGTTGTTGAAATAAATTATGTGTACTCAAAGAATTTAGTGGATGACTTTCCATAATTTACATTCTTTTAACTTCACCATGTTGGCAAAGTAAGAATGTTGACTCCTCAACTACCTAGATACTATAATATCTCAACTTCTCCAAGTTAAGTACTACTCGAATGATAGTTTAAGTTAGCTAGTTTGGGCCATAATCCAAGTTTTACTTAGAAGCAAAGTTATAAATACTGTACCGGGTTCGGTACCGGATTGAGTTCTAGAACAGAACTGTACCGGTACTGATTAGTACCAGGTACCGTTTCGGGTAATTTTTAAATTTATAAAATAGTCCCTAAAATTTTTAAAATTTGCAAAATAGTCCATTGGTATATTGTACAGTTGTACTGTATACTTTACTAGTTTACTGTTTAC
>JANVCL010000001.1:18972628-19006116 GCA_026546855.1 Erythroxylum incrassatum
TTCACTATCAGCCAACCGAAGCACCCTCACCAAAGGCTCACAAACTCGGATAACGAATTGACATTGCGACCAAAATTTCCTATCTTCCAGTATAATACTATAAACCTCCATTCCAGCATTAGACTTAGCATGCTGAGATGCAACCTACTTATCACTTGTAAACATTTGCCTTAACTCATTCTTCATCGAAACAAAAGACTGAAGTGATAAAAAATTTGTTGCAAATCTTGTCACAGCAAAGTGACACAAATTCCTACCATTGCTAAATTCCATTCTCATCAAATTCAAAACCCATGCACGATTATAAATAAATTTTTTCACCCTTTTTTTTTTCCTTCTGCATGGTCTCATCAATAACAGGAAAATACCTAGGATCTCCTATAATCTTCAGCATTAAGTCAATGCAATGTGCAACACAAGGAGTCCAAAAAAATGAATTATAGGTACTCTGTAACCTTTTCCCTGCCGCTTTATAAGCGGAATCATTGTCAGTAACAAACTGAACAATGTTATCCACCCCTACTTCATTCACAACTTCATCAAATATCCCAAACAAAGTATCAACATTTCTAATCAGGCCAGATGCATCAATTGATTTTAAAAACGTAGAGCCATTTGAAGAATAAACCAAAAAATTTATAATAGGCTCTTGTCTCCTATTTGTCCAACCATCACACATAATTGAACAACCATAAGTACCCCAACTCACTCTTCTTTTAGCCAAATAATTTCTAATTTCAGAAACAACATAACTCAAAAGTTTACCTCTTCAGTCATCAATCGATGACCCTTTGTATCCTGGACTATAAGAAGCTATTACATCCATCATAGGTTGATAATAATAAGATTGATATTGAATGACGAACCTGTATCATACTATCATCTAGCTACTGCCATATCGACATTGTGAGTCGCATCTCTTGATTGCATTGCACTACGAATTGAAGGTTAGGCTCTAGGAGTTGTTCGTGGTGCAAAGAAACTAGTCACCTGCCTTCTCCTCTTCCTCACATCAGATTCTTCATGATCCTGAGATGGAACACTACCAGTACCAGTACCACTACTACTTCCACCTTCAACATTTCCATAATCACCACGGAAACCAGAAAACGAACTTCCATTACTAATTTCAAAATTCAATCTTTCCCTTTTATCTTTCTCAAATTGATGTTCATCAAGTAATGTTTTCATCTGCCAATTCACATCATGAATTACTTTTTTACACGCTTCCACATTTCCTTTAACCCCAGTTAAATGCCTTTTTAATCGAGTGATCCCTCCACCTTTCAAATGCTTGTTACAAAACAAGCAAATGGTATGATTCTTTTGACCGGGAACCATACTAGCGTGAGCCCGAGTTGGATCACTATATCTTCCGGAAGTAGGTTGATCGGGAGTATTTGAACTTCCTTCCATTTATCTATACATAAAAATAAATAATATATAATTTTAGTACATGTTGATAATATGCAAATTAGAGGAGTATATTAGTGTTAGTTTCTATTTTGCAGCAAGGGTGTAGAAAGAAAGTAATGGACGTTACTTATATTCAAGCTTGAGATAATTTTTAATTAAGGGATGATCAAATTTTCATAATTCAATCCCTTATGATTTTTGGTTTGACAGATTTAAATCCTGTTTGTTTTTCATTTATATTTATATTTTTCAATTTTCGTTTTCAAATTTAGTAAAAACATCTATTTATTTGAATTTTTAGTTTCTGCTTTTGATTTTGATTTCTTCCATTTTTCAAGATTTATGAAAACTATAAAAAGTAAAAATTTTTAATAATCTGATTTACTAACAACTAAATGTATATTATTTAATTATTAATTTATTGAATATTATAATTAATTAATTAAAATTATGAATAATTTAATTTTATTAAATAATTTTTAATGTTTGTAATTAAATTAAATAAAATTAATTTAATAATTATTAATAAATATACTTAAATTTAAATTATCTTTTATAAATAAAATTTAAATTTATAAATTATTTATTTTAAAAAATAAAATAAATTTTATTGATAATTTATTAACAAATATTATATAAGATATTAAAATAATTTTAATTGATTAAAATTATTCATAACTATTATCAGTAATAAAAGTATAACTACATTGATATTAACAATAAAATAGGTTTTTTTATTTAAAAAACAAAAGCTAAAAAATAAAAAATAAAACATAAGTAGAACCAAATGACCGTAATAAAAATTTTTATGATTCCTCACTCTGAAGATTCAAATATGAAATTATTGCATGAATTATTTTGCACAGTGGTTATAGTTAGAACTTGCCATATTTCTTTAACTAGAAATAGAGATTAAAATAATTTAATAAGATTGAATTATTTTTAATTGTTTTTTAGTTTATTGGTTTTTGAGTTCTTTAGACTTGATCAATAATTTACATATAATTTTAAGTAATATTTGAAATTTTCAACTCTTTGGAAAAACGATCTATCGTCAGTTGAGGTTTTGTTATAACCCATAATTGAAAAATTCAGCTGGCTTGACTGGTTTAACCATAAAAACCTTGAATTGTCTAACTTTTTGGTTCCATTTTTAACTTTTTAGCTTGATTTACTTTAATAATTCTTGTTCAAATTTGATCAATTTATTAATTAATCAGTACATTTTATAAATTAATAACTTATTATAAACTAAAATAAATTAATTAGTTTTTATTTAACAATCTCTTTTTTCAATTAAACTTCAAATTCTTCGATGAGTAAAAATAATCTTTTTTAATCATATTTCAAATTCTTTAATTTTATTCAATCTTTACCCAATTTTATGATGGTCTAATAGCGGTTGAACCTTTTAAACCTTAAATCTCTTGTCTTACCGGTTTAACTTTCTTAAATCTCGTTTTACGAGTTTAATTCTCAATTCGGTTTTTAAAACATTAGTTATAACTATACCCAATATTTCTCTTCATAAAGAGCCTAAAAATGGGATATATTTTAGTATACTGTGCCCCTGGGTTTTTTAAACCATGATCCTGTTAGCAACTTTGCTATAGAGAGTTACTCCACAGTGCATGGTTTAACTTTGGAAACATGCCAAACCTTTGCATCTTGTTAGGAGGGTAACAGTGACTCTTGTCATTTAATAAAGTGAGTAAGGAGAGAGCCTATACGAAATTATGGAAACACTGTCTTCCGACCCTGTTCATTTGTCTTCAACTTTGTCTGTCTTCTTTACCTTTTAGTGTAAAGCATGTGTTATCAAACAAAATAAAAAATCTTGTAGAAATTACTCATGTACCTGTAGAAAATCGTGTTTGTGAGTCTTCTTTATCTTTGTTAAGTCCGTACAATATTTATTCTCGTGACCATTCTTGGACGAGAAGTATTTGTAGTATTTTGTCTACTTCTAGACCTCGTGTAAAAGAAATCATCAAGAGTTCTAGATTGGAACAAAGTGGTCTCAAATCTACCACTGTAGAACAATACGTAAAGCTTGAAATCCTTAAAGAAATGATCTCTTTATAAAGGGAGTAAAATCATACACATCTTCATGTTGAAGCTATACGACTTGTTCTTACACTTCATGGAAGAAAGGGAATACCTGCGATAACCAGGATATCTCTACTCGACACTGCCTACACAACGTACCAAAATGCTCTTATTGGTACTGTGTTGATAACGCTCAACAACGGAAGTGTCATCTTGACTATAGCACCTGATTTCAACATCAGGTTGGATGATCCTACTTTGTCTTAATGACTACAAGTTTAGATCCAGATCACTGGAGCAAATTAAGATCCTACAACCATCATAGCTACTCTACATCACCAGATGATCTATCGTCTAGAGAATCATGCTTTGGACCTTAACTTCCCGAATTCCACTTCGGATGCACTCTACATGGTTGCTGATCGTTCCAATGATCAGACTGCTATCATCCAGATCCCGAAGTAACTCCCAGCACAGGAGCTTGAAAAGTTGATGCCTACTGAATGGATCACCAACTACCAGAAGGTGTTCCACGCGCCTCATTGACACTCTTTTCATAAGACGACTCCTCCGATTTTGAAGACTTTGAGAGATGGAACTATTAAGTCCATCTATGCACGACCCAAAGAAGATCCATCTAGACCTTCAACGTCTGGGACAATCCTTATGATCCAACCTGTATTTTCATATACGGAAGGTAAATCTAGTCCTCCTATTTATTACTTTAAATCCAACGAAGATCTAGTCTATGTCAGTCATCATCGTGGATATTTTATATGGAACGTCGACCATCCATGTGTGAACCAGATTGTGAGATATGTCTCAATCCTGAGTCAGATAGTGATGATGATGATGATCACTATTCAAGAAGGAGAAGGAAGAAGAAAAGGCAAAAATCTCGTTGTATGCCTTCTCGTGAGTATCATCCTCTTAGAGATGATCCAGATATAGATGATTCTAGCTCTTGTACAGGTCTAATGATAGACCAATCCAGACCTAAATCTCTATGAGAGATGTTGAAGTCATCTACATGTAGATCTACATCTAGATCTAAGCTAGAAGTTCCTGTTATGACTCCTACTCATATACCCTGTATGATGGCAAAGCCATATGAGGAAGACTTTCCTTCATTAACCAGGAGTACTGACGATTCACAGAGGGTTGTCTATAACCCTTATATCCGAGCCACATGAATTACTTCACAAGGAACACTTGTGTCAAATCTATTTGATGAAGTTCTTAACTGGCAAACATCCAACGCAGTAGCACAGAACAAAGTTCTGAGAAGAATTGATTCTAAGCTGGATGGAATCAATCAACAAAACCATGCTACTTATACTAAAGTCGATGTTGTTTCTAAACAGATCCAACAGATGTATCAATCATACAAAGCTTAGATTCAGCATCTTGATGCTGAACTTCGACAATACATCTCTACTCATTATATGGGGCCTGATTTCGACTTTAAAGTTTGCGAGATGCAAAAGATACAAGGAATTGTGCAACAAATGGAAGCTGATATGCATTCTGCACAATCAAGGACAATCTATGGCTCATCCTCTTTGGATTTTCCAAATACTCAGCCAACATATCCGTCTCCTATATATCAAAAGTATCCAGAAGAAGCTAACTACTCAAAGGTATTCAAATTCAATTACCCTTTGATTACAAAGTATATACATCCTCAGAAAACTCCGGAGAAACCAAAGAAGTCAAAACCAAGGCAAAAATCTGATCGTTTGCCTAAACAAAGAGTTTCTGAGTCTACAAAGGTTCCTGAGCCATCAACCTCATATACATCATTTGAACCAATCAATCAGTGGAGTAAACCGTTACAGATTCATACACCTCCAATGTCTCCACCAAAAGTTCAACCTTCCACCTCTTCTCTTGGGAAGGATAAAGCTAAACAAACAGAGTTCCTTGCAACTTTAACTGCTAAATCTCTTGCAGAAGATTCAAGTTCTCAATCTGATCATACAGAGGCGTCAAAACCATCTAAGTCAATCTCTGTCAATACATCTGAAGTTTCTGTAACACTATCTGAACTAGTCTCTGAGTTACTAGTTTCTGAGTCATCATCTGAACCCATTTCAGAAACCATCATCTGATTCTTCAGCATAGTTTGCTAATCATTCAGAGTTATCTAATGTTCTGATGACTATGCCTCAATATATTGAAGTTGAATCTGAAATTAGTGAAGCATAATCTATAGGTACTGAACCTTTCAGACCTGAACCAACACCACAAGCTACACCAACTGAGCCTGTGTAGCCTCCTATAACCAAGCCTACTTCAGGACCTTGGTTTACATTTGATAATCTACCCCCAATGAAATGGAGGGATTAAATACATGAATTCGGTGCATGGATTGATCTTCAAATGACCAGACCTAATTATCACTTGCCAGATATTTTGTTTGAATTCACATCTCGTTTCACTAGTACTTTGCGAGAGTGGTGGCAAAGTATTAATGATTATCAACGCCTTCAGTACATTCAAGTCACTATAGTTGGAGCACTACTTGGCATAATTCACAAATAATTTATTGGTGATTTTCATCTCATTGACAAACAAATCCGTCAAGAATACTTCGCAATGAAATGTTGTTCTCTTGATAAGCGTTATATTCAGAAACATTACCAACGCATGACAAAAAGGTATTATCTCTTGAAGGGATGGAATGATGTTAACTTGCGATATATTTTTATATCATCCATTCCGGATGAACTGCAACCAAAACTACAAAGGACCATAGTTTCTCTACAACGAGACATGTCAACAATATCTCTTGGAGAAATCTATTAGCTTGCATTAGCTTCTCTTGATAAGTTATGTGATCATCATATCTTGTTCAAGAATATCATTAAAGGTAGTCCAGTTTTCAAACAGGCTTGCAAGAAGCCTTATCTCCAGATCAAATGCAAAGATAAAAAGACTTGTGAGTATCATAGTAAGAAGAAAGCTCATCTTCATCAATTCTACCATGGGAGAAAGATCCATAGGAAGAAAGAAGGCTATAAGCCTTAGAAGAAATCCTATGAAAGGAAGAACGATGGTACAAAAAGAAGATTTGTTCAGTTCTTCAAAAAGTCCTCATATCGGCAGAAGCCTACTCGATGTTTTCTCTATGGACAACATGGTCACTTTGCAAGTAAATGTCCTCACAAAACAAAGAAAGATCTCAAGTTGTTGAAACAACTCAAATATGTTTTGCCAATTCATTCTGACAACGACTTTGAGGAATTAATTGAGGAGCAATCTCAAAAGGATGAAGATACCTAGTTTGCTATCTCTGTATCAACATCTGAAGAAGAATCATCTCTTTCATCTGCCTCTATAGACGATGATTCACTATACATGTTACAGCAGACTTGTCTAAAAATAGATCATACACTAGTACAATGACCTTACGTCTAGATCCAACTCTTTCAACAAGACAAATATGATAAGCCCATCAAGGCTATTGGATCTATGAATACTGGATCCAGTTGAATGATCATGAAGCCCGAAATCTTGTCATCTGACGCATGGAATTCTCATGAAGAATATTTTAGTGTTGCTGATGGTAATTCATTTAAGATTAGGTTGATACAAGAAGACAAATTGACATTCGCTTCTTTCCTCAGTGTACAGTTTGGACCAAAGTTCTTCGAAGCAATCTACTAGACCCAGACATTCTGATTGGTATGGATACATACAGTAAAGCATCATCGTTGCAAATTCTACCTACAGGTCTCAGGCATCGATTACTATTTAGTCCATACACTGAAATTAAAAATGCGTTTGAACTAATCCAGGTTCCTGCACATTATATTGCATTTCGAGATAAACTGTTGAAATACTGTCCAGAATCTCATGCACAATTTTCTCATCCATATCCTCTGTGGAAAAATGCTGACTTTTTCATAATTTTACCTTTCAAGAAGAACGAGGATATTAATCCTACTAAAGCAACACATCCAGGGATGAACCCTGATGACCTGAAGCTCGCACTAAATGAGTGTGCAATTCTTTTGAAGCAAGGACTTATCGAGCCCACAAATTCGGATTGGGCTCGTCAATCATTCTATATCAATAAACGTTCAGAGCAAAATGTGGAAAGAAAAGATTAGTCATTGATTACAAACCTCTGAATGCTTTCCTGCAGAATGATAAGTGTCCTTTACCAAAGATAAGTAGTCAAGTACTATTCCTTAAAGAAACTGTTATCTTCTCAAAGTTTGATCTTAAGACAGGATTTTGGCAATTGGATATTCACCCAGAAGAACGACACAAGACTGCATTCTACATTCCTAATGCACAATACCAATGGATTGTTATGCCATTTGGACTTAAAATCGCTCCATCATTGTTTCAGAAATCCATTAAAAAGATCTATAAGCCTATCCTCAACAGTGTACTGACCTACATTAATGACATCTTACTGTTCTCAAAGACCCATGAGGAACGTACGACCCTTCTGAAAAGATTTTTGGATCTTACTCAATAGTATGTCATTATGCTTTCGGCCTCAAAAAACATTATTGGCACTACAGAAATTGAATTCTTGGGTATGCAATTCAAAGATGGATTCTACCAGCCAGGTCCACACATTGTAAAAGAACTATTGCAATTCCCAGATGAATATCTCCCTATTAAGCAGATACAACAATTCATTGGAATTGTCAATTATATCTGAGATTTCATTCCACACGTGGTTACTTATACTTCAAGCTTATCCAAGCTTTTGACAAAGAATCCACCACCTTGGACAGGGGAACAAACAGAAGTTGTCAAGCATCTAAAGCAAATCTGTCAGGATCCTCTGCCGCTAAAGATTCCTAACCAAAGACAACATGTCTTACAGACTGGTGCTGAACTTACAGCTTTATCTACATTACTCCAACAACATCCTCTATGGACACCAGATACTTTTTGTCACTATAAGTATCATCTCTCTCTTCGGTCTAATAGCTTCATAGAGTCTTTTGTTCTTTCACAATTTTGTTACAAAAATCACAAAAAGATGGCAAACCAACCTCTCTTTGCTTTTACAAAGAAATCTTTCCCTTCTATTGCTAGTAATCCTAATAGTGTGTCTGAAATTGCCTCACTTGCTCGTATTAGTTTATTCTATTACTTGCATCAGTTTTTGAATGAACATAATTCTCTTGGCAATCCCACAATGTTCATTCTCAAAGCACCCTAACTTAATGTGACTTTCATCCAAGATCCTATATCTAAAAACACATTATGGTATCTTTGGGCACTCTCTGCCCTTTATGCTTATGCTATTACTATATCACCTCTTCAGTTATACCATAATCTCTATGGTCTCAACAATGGAAGTTCTTTACTATGGACATTTCTGGAATGGTTTCAACCGTTAAATCAATGGAAGCATTAATGTTCCATAATCATTCAACAACATCGTCTATGGACAGCTTCAGCTAGACGACAGTCAACACACTACTTCTTCATTCTTCATCGTCCATAGAGAGAAACTCATACTGGTGTTCTTTACAGAGAACAATGTGTCCAACATTATCACTCATCTTTATATTGGCCACGACATTAGGATAATGTGCTTCAATCTCTGAGAGATTTTCTCAAGGAGAATAATCATTTTCCAGAAACACCAGGGCTTTCCACTTCTATTGGACCATATCCCGGTGAATTTATTCCTAGTAAACCAGAAGTACCAGAAGTTGATATTCCTGGTTCCAATAGTTCTCAATATGACATAGACGATACAGCCTCAAACATTGCAGGACCTTCACAACCATCTAACTCAGCTTTTCAGGATGCTTAAGACCCCAATAATGATCCTTATAGTCCTAATGAAGATGAGTTAAATCACTTCCTGCATCACCTTCATACTTGTGAGCTCATTCCTAGTAAAAAACGTAAAACACATCTACAGGATACTTACAGCTTAGATGATCCAGACTCTCCATCCAATTTTCAATCATGGCAGGAATCAATTTGTGACAAATAATTCATTGGATACTTTGGATCTTAATGGAACACGTCTTTCAAGACAATCATTCCACTGAAGACTTTGAAGACATCAACGTAAGCACACCTTTTAAGGCAACCATTGTTGAAGACTTTTGATAAAAGATGGTCCCATAAGTCACATCAAGTTACTATTCAAGATTCTATCTTCTCATCATTAACTTTTTAGACTTTTGCAAAGTAGGGTACTATTCACCTTTAGACTTTTGTAAAAGTAGATTCCTTTTGATAAGGTTAGGTAACATTATTAGTCTTCTTTTCTAAAGTAGTCATCATTGTACTTTAGCTTTCTTTTCTAAAGTTATCATGATTATGTCTTTAGGAAGATTTACATTTCTGACCTTAGCTTCGCCTATAAAAGCAATGTTTCCTTTCAGTTGTAAGCATACTTTATTTGACGCTTCATTTGTGAAGTCTCTTGTAAAAAGTTTAAAGTTTAATGAAGTTTGTTTTCTAAGCCTCTTCTCCTTCCTAAAAGCTTCAAAGACCTGAGTCATATTTCCTATTTTGTCTAGGTGTAGGATGAATATGTTCTACACTCGCCTCTTCTGAGGATCTTGTGTATTAGAAAATCTATGACAGTCTAGTATTGTATCTAAACAATTTCCGCTACTATTAGATTATTTAATGGGGAATGACGAGTAAGAGTATATGAGAGAAGTAAGGGTTCCTAAAAGAAAAGATGAGAGTTGTGCCCGTGAGCCAGGAAAGCTAAAGAGGGCTTTGTTGTCTCGTCCATCATACCTGAAACTTGCCTTACTTAAGGTATACATACTTCCAATTCGACTCTGTATTGTCGATAGTCTAGTCCAAACGACTTGTTTTCACCTGTGTGGTGACTAGTTTGGTGTTATAGTTTTCTTGTGTGCCCTTCGGGGTCCCTGAGTGGTATCTTCACAAGTTGATAATAAAGATGAATTCTTAAGTGTAGTTAATGCAATGAATAATCTTACAAAAATAATTAAAAATTGAATATATCATAATAGAGTATGGGCTGTCTTGGGTTCAAATCAGAGTTATGAACTTCGTATCGTACCGGCCAGAACCAGTTAGTAATAGCCATTTTTGCTGGTACTAGTTGATATCGGTCAGTATTTGAAATACCGATCAAATATCAGCCCATGCCTTAAAGTTAAAAATATTCAGGGACTTAAAAGCAAAACAAAAAAAGTTTAACCAGAAATGCAACAGGCAAACGCACACGCCACAATCAAATGAGAAGCAGTGGGAAGCTCATTTGCAGCCATCGTAGCCACCGCAACTCCCCCCTTCGCAACCTTCGTAGCCCTTGCCTGCAGTCACTCTGGAAATGAAATCTTTGAAAGGTATTAGTAAGGTTATGGATTGTTTATGAGAGAAAAATAATGGAGAGAGAGAGAGATAGAGAGGAAGAGGAACATAGAGGACCAGTGTCTATTGTGTCTATGAGCATGAAAAGTATAGGAGAAAAGTAGAAAGAAAGAGGGAAAGTTAGTGAGAGGTCAAAGCCAGCCATAGAAAATAGGAAAAGCTTGAAAGGTAACTCCTGTGGTTTTGAAAATAGTCAAAGGCAAAGAATGTGTACTTCCTCCTTTTTTTAATTTTTATTTAACAAGCAAAGATTAGATGCCTCCTAACAATTTAAAAGATGTAAATTAATATTTTTTAAATATTATTAATAATATTCTAAATCTTTAAATTCTTTTGGAAATTATTAAGTATATAAATTATAAATTTATATTATAATAAATCAATTTAAATTTACTATACATATTGGCCCCATTTTAAATGCTCTAAGATATTTTTTTAAACTTGCTCCCATTATGATCTTAAAAAACTTTTTAAAATATTTATTAAAGACGTAATTTTTATTTTAATGTTTAATAAAATATCTAAATAAAAATTTATTATGATCTCTATTACCACTTTCAAAATATAATAAATACTATTTTAATAATGTTAAAGCACAAAGTAGTTGACAAGATGATAATAAAAAATTATTAAACTTGTTTTAAAATGATAAATGCAAATCATACATTCAATCACTATAAGAGGTATTTTATTATCATTATTAAGTTAGATATAATTGTTATTGTTAGAGGGTCATGGATATTTATTATAATTTTTATTTGATGTTTTCATGTAATTATTATTTATCATATGATAAAATTGTAACATTTTAAATAATTTGTATTGTTCTTAATTTTATATTTATATGATGATTAAATAATCTTTTTGAATATTAACTGCGGTTATTATTTATATGTGAAATATGTGAAAATAATATTAATAAAAATAAATAAAATTTTATTATCTTAAATTTCTATTATTATAATTTTTGGAAATAAGGTTGATATAAAATTATAAATTACACAATATAATATATTAAAGGACTATTTTATAATTTTTTAAAAATTATGGGACTATTTTATAAATTAAAAATTACTCTAAATGGTACTTAATATTGACCGGTATTGATACGATACCGTACTAAAATTAAGAGAGTGCTTGGTTAAAGGGATGGATATAGAATGAAAAACATTGGATGGTTATTTATTACGATTGAATGAAAAGTGTTTTCATACCCCACTTTTAGTATTACTCCGTATCCCCACAGCTAAGATAAATGACTTTCATTTCTTAATTAATAGATAAAATATAAATGTCACAGTTGTAATAGTCTCTGTCACAACCGTGTCACACTCGTGAGTGACATCTATATTTTCTTTTCTTTTTTAAATTTTTTAATTAAATAAAATTAATTAATTAATTAAAATATAATAATTTTTATTTTTCAAAAATTTTCAAAAATTAATTATTCCTTCCAATCACAATTATAATAATTATTTTCATTCTCGTTTTTAACTATATTAATATTTTTTTTCGGTTTATTCATTCTTGTTTCTTTTATTATTCCCTGATTAATACGTGTAACCTAAATTTGATATTAAACATTGCCTCAAATGCCGACAGCAGGTGTTTTGTACTTTTGTTGAAGTACTAAGATTGCTCACTGATCAGCTGTTCCTATTAAGTTCTTACAGCTGTCATTTCTCTGAAAAACAATAATTAGAAAAGGTTCTTCCCACCATCTCCTACAGGGTTCCTTGTCTTCGGTGAGATTTCAGTTATAGGGCTCCCTTCAGTCTCAACTCTATTGAAACATGTTTGCTTACTGGTATTGATATAGGTTAAAAACTATACTTGCCTTTGTGTACAAAGTAGATACTTTTTTGCGTCAATATTTGAAAACCCTTTTACAAAACGCGTTTTCTCGTCTGGGTTTTGTTCAATTTGTGGTGGAGAGGGGATTGGCGGGAAGCAGTACCCTGAGACCCCTGCGTAAATATTGAAACTCGATTTTGAAAAAGATAGTTCTTCTAAATCTTCAAAAAAACAAAAAAAAAATAATCTTTTTGCTTTTGTTATGGCGAACTCGTCTGGTATTCATCATCAAGATGGAAACAATGTTTCTTCTTCCTCCAATGGTACCAATCCTATTGGCGGCAAGTCGGTTTTGGAGAGTTCGAGTACGGCGTTGAAGCATAATCCTGGTATTTCAACGAATTGGAGCCTCGATGAGCAAGCGATACTTGATGCAGCCTTGCTTAAGTAAGTTTGTTTCTTTGAAATTTTTGTTTTTGTGACTGATGTTTGTGATAATTTTCCTCAATTGAAATTTTTATTATGGGATTTTGATGCTAATTGTTGACGATTTTTTTGTCTGAGTCTTTTGAATGCTCCTTTATTACTTCCCCTTTAAACTTTTCTTGAATTGGGAGATGCGTTATCTTTTTGTTGTTTGGAATTGCCCGGTATAGTTAAATCCCGAAATTTGTTTAACTGTGTGTTGGTCATTTAAGTTGCTGGTTGCTTTAGTTGTTTTGGTTATTCTTTTTCCGTGATTTTGTATATTCGGGCATACATAGAACTAAGCCATAATGCTAGGTTTGCAATAATCTCTCTTCATTTTTGGTTGAGTTTAGCCTAAATTTTCATGTTCATCATTCGTTTAAAAAGCAACTTTCTCCTTCCAACTCAAGAAAGTTCTGTTTTGAAACATCCTCGACTTCTCAGTTTTAAAGCTGAAATTTGTCATTGTAAAACCTTATTGGTTGTTTGTGATCATTTACATGGATATATACAGTCTGATTGAGATTCCTTTTACTTTGAGTAATTAACAGAAATTGAGATTCTGCGACGAATAGCGTGTCTGAATAATGCAGTTTGATGTGTTTTGTAGGAGACGTCCATCTGATTCAACCATAACATTTTATGCGAAGATAGCCACAGAACTACCAAATAAAACAGTCCGAGATGTTGCATTGCGTTGCAGATGGATGACTGTTGAGGTATTCTAATTCTCTGCTTTATAAAACTGTAGTTTCTGTTATAAATGATAATCGTCAGGATTTGTTTCCTTAGACTACGGAAACCTAGTTCAGTAAACATGGTCTCAGATGAGACTGGTTGGAATATTGTTTTAAGCTCCAAACTCATACTTGTAGTACATGGAAACTATTGATTTATTTATTTTCTTTGTACATTAATTTTTACAGAAAAAGGAAAATAGTAAGAGAAGGAAGGATGAAAATTTAGCCAGGAAAGGAAAAGATAAAAAGGTAGGCATTACTATTGTATGTTCTACTTTGAGTTGCTTTGCAGGGAAGATTTAAAGAGTTGTTTAACATTGTATTACTTTGACATCACTTGTAAATATACTCTCTCTCTTCTTCTTTTTTCTTGCTTTGGTGTCTATTATTCACATATTTGGGAAAAAGAAGATTTGAGATTGCCTCTGAAAGAACTCAGGTACCTACTGCTGTTAGCATAACCAGAATCCTATGCATAGACTCCTGTGACTATGAAGTGGATAATGGTTTTACAGAACACCTTTTAAACATATCAACATGGTCTCCTGCAGTAAAAAGTAGAGCCATGTAGAAATATTCACCAATTAAAATGTCACTGTGCCTGCCTCAATCGCTAGATGATTAGGGATTTCTTTGTGCCTTTGTTTCTCAGGAAAGAGTTAGTGATCCAAAGACTTCACAGTTCACAGCGAGGCCCTTTGTTCCTCCTTATGCAACTCCTATGATGTCTACGGACTCTGATGAAGGCATCCCTAACAAAGGTGATGGCTTATATTATGGCGCATTACCTTTTCATGGTTTTTGATAGGATCATTTATCACTTTGTTTTTTTGATTTTATTAGGAAAAGTTTTATATTTTAGTTGTAGATTTTTGCTTATAAAATTTTTCTAATCAGATGTCCTAATTCATATTGCGTGTTTCTTGTTAGATCTAACTTTAGATTTGTTAACCAACGTCAGATGACCTAAATTCTTAACATTGAGTATGTAACAGTGAGGTATGTAAGCCTTGTGACTAGGAAAACCCTTGCTAGGTTTCGGCAAATAGATTATGCTTATGTATTCTCCGGACTCTGATGAAGGCATCCCTAACAAAGGTGAGGGTTAATATTATTGCACGTTACCTTTGTATGGCTTTGATAGGATAATTTAACAATATGTTCTTTTGATTTTGTGAGGAAAAATTTTATGTTTTATTTGTTAGATTTTTGCTTATATTTCTTCCTGATAAGATGTCCTGATTTATGATACATGCTTCTTGTTAGATCTAACTCTAGATTTGTTAACCAACATCAGATTACCTAAATTCTTAACATTGAGTATGTAACAGTGAGGTATGTAAGCCTTGTGAGTAGGAAAATCCTTGCTACGTTTCAGCAAATAGATTATGCTTATGTATTCTTCAGACCCTCTAGCTGCATCTTCCCACATATTGACTTCTGGATCAGCCACATTTTTTCACTTAAGATACTTTTCACCGGTGTTATCATTGCAGTTTCTGAACATGTGTTCTGGCTCATCAAACAACATTATATGCTGCAATTTCTTCTTTTAATCTTGGTGTATGTTGAACCAGGCAGTGGGAGTTTAAAGTATGCAGAGAACTGTATTCTCGGTATACAACTTTAAAAAGTTTATGAAAAAACCTACACCAAATTCGATTGAGTTATTGGTGGAAAAGATTAGTTTGTGCCTTTCCACGGTTTGTAGAAACAGAAAGTTGAGGAAAATATAACTTCCTTTTCCCTTTCTTGAAACTTTACTATGTGTATGTGAAATGTGGTCATTTGTTAACTCTCTGTTGTCTACAGACCAACTTAGTTGATAATCCTTTTTTTCCTTCTGAATGTACTGTTATTATCTCTAATGTGTAGATATGTTTTGCCAAAGTACTTGCATGAATTTGACATGTTTGCATTGAAGTAAAGTTTGTAAAAAAACTGTTACGATCATACTATTCATGGACCTTAAAGGGAAGCAACTTTGGGATTTGGCATCAGAGAATTAGATGATGCCTTATCTTTGCTGGTTTATATTGGAATCCTACTGTCCGGAGTATTTCTAACACAGGTAAAACTTAAACATAGATTAGGGATCCTTGTTAGAATTTGTAAAAACTTTTGGACTTTTCGACATGCTATTTATTTTCCTTAGCTGTTACGTGAATAATATGATAAGTTATTGGAGTATGCACTGCTTCCATTTCACTAGCATGCTGAGAAGCTGCAGTTTCTGCTGTAGCCATTAGTGGAGTAGCAAGGGAGCTTCTTGAGCAAAATGGAAAGGTCATGAAGCAAATCTCTGCAAATCTTTCAATCATGCAGGTGAATAGTCTTTTCCTTTTTTTTTTCATTTTCAACTTATCTTGGAAATAGGTGGTCCCTTAAAATTCAAAGCTCCTTAGCAATTACAAGATTGATATTTTGTTTAATCACTCCTGTCTGGAAGATGGGGACACATAAGTCAATTTGTTGACATTTGAATAATCATTTTAATAGGTCCTGATGCGAATCTAGATGCACTAATAATTTCTCTTTCTTATGTCACCTGTTCTCCTTCCAGAGGCAATTGGTAATGAAATCTTGAATTTACATCAGTTTAGCTGACTGAGCTAAGAAATTGTTTTATGCATGTGTTTCATTGCCCACGTTAAGAGAAGCTTTGTTTCTGTACTGTGAAATATTGAGAATAAGAAGTAATCATGAATTAGCTGACCAAGCTAAGAAATTCTTTCATGCATTTATTTCACCATCCAAGTTGAACTTTTTTCTAAAGAGTGGGACTCCTAATCAAGTTTATCTTCGTACAATAATGTCTATTGACAATAAGAAGTTAGTTTTTATTCACGATATTACATAAAAGTTATTCTACATTGCTGAGGAATTAGTTATGCTAATAATCCATCTCATTTTCCTTCTAAGTCATAAGAAATAGTGTGATTGATCCTGCTTTTGGTTAAGAATGTACGTCAGCTTTAATTGATTTATGTGGTTTGAAGTACACTGCAATCACAACTACAGTTAGCTCTTAATCTTGTGGAGTTTGTTTTTCTTTGCCCTTCTTTATGCAGTCATTTCATTTATAGACAGTGGCCTAGAATACTCGGGGATCCAACATTTTCTTTCTGCTCTACATAAGATGTACTGTTCAGTATCTCTTTGCGTAGGCTTGTTCCTTGAGCTTTTCTTTTGATGGCATTATTTTTACTTTGTTTTCCTATGATCAATGTTATGCTATTGTTCTTAAATTTAAGCATTTGAAACATCAAATTGCATAATGATGCAATAATAGAAATCAAGTTGCAGTACCTATATGCGTGTACTTGTTATTCATGAAGAGAAGTATTATTTGATTGTTTATATCCCTACTTGGTGATTGTCACATCTGTTTGCTTGTTATTTTTCTTTTCAGTTGCACGAGAATCTTGTTCTACTTGCCGAAACTCGTGACAACATCCTCAAACTTATGAATGAGTATGTTGCAAATTATGATTTATTTTTTTTCACAAAGTAATATTTAATCTCTCTTATTAATGCATTATACATCTTTTGAGTCTTCTCTATTTCTTTTCTTTGTATATGCTTTAGTACAGATCCAAGTGCTAATTTGCTGTACCTTAGTGGTGTTACCTGCTTGCTGAAGTATGATTAATTTCTAGATATTAATTCACTCCTCTTTGAAACTTTTAAATCTTTATATGCTTGTGTCTGCAGCATACACTTGAATAGGGATGTGCCATAATATTGTCATCAGACATCAGTCCTGAATAAAACTGATTCCTTTTGATCTTCCTGCTACTTTATTGCTAAAGGATGGTTAAGTTGATTGCCGCATGTTAGCTTGTTAATACTGCTCTTTAGAAAATTCAGGCCTATGACGTGTGTGTGGCCTAGCAGTGAATTATTATGACCTACAAGTGGGGCTTGATATGAAATTTCTGGAGGATCATCCTTATGTTTTATGATTATGTGCTGGGAGTGCAACTGAAGTCATAATTTTTTCCCTATAAAAATAGAATTTAATTGGGTAAAATGATGAAATTAAGCCTTTAAGGTCCATTAACAAATTCAATATAGTCTGTTATGTTTTCGAGTGTTGAATTCAGATCCCAACATTTGTGTTACACCATGAAAAGTTAATGATTTCATTAACAGTGTATCCAAATAAGGGTCAAATTGTTTGAAAATGTAGTATTGTGTCATCCTAGCTTAAAGAGTTAACATCAAGGATTTATTTGATCCTTTTTGAAATTTATATATTATTTTGCATATAGTTTATGTGTTCTTGATTATGTTCCTCGTCTGTCACTAATTTCTAGTGCTTCTGTAGAAATTTAGTTTTTTTGGTAGAATGGGGACATTCTTGATTCAAAATTTTAAACTCCTATTTTATTTGATTAAAGTATATAGTGATGCTCAAGTTCAAAGAAGAATGTTCAAAGCTAATGCAATGAAAAGTCAATGCCTTTTGACAGTTGATTTACAGCTGCGAAATCCTTGGTTACTTTTTATGATTGCCTAAGGTGCTTACATTCCCATAAAGAAAAGTGAGAAGAAGCGGCCTGTAAGCTAAGTGGGTTACTTGCAAGAGTCCGCTGGGCCTAATTGTTGAACTTGTTAAGCTTGAGTGCTCTGGCTCTTAATACTTGAGTGCAAGCTGAGGTCAGATAGAATGATGCTCACCATTGTTTGCATTACGTTACTGTGCTGGGACCTGAAGGTTGCTTATATGCAAAACTTGTTCTTATTGGTCTTATGTTATGTGCTGTTTCGATTCTTTGTTTATTCACCACCTGAACATTTGAGCTTCGAGGATGAAATTGTGGCGAGATAGTAGAACAGAGGCCACAATGATCAACACTTGTACATTTAGGGTTTCATGGATTCCTTGTATTCTATCATAATCATCTGTTGAGATTAATGGGATTTCCCGGTAATGTTGCTTTATATTTCCAGGCAAGTAGACTCTGTTTGACTGTGCTGTCCATGTGCAGGCTCAATGACTCGCCAGAACTAATGAAGCAGATGCCGCTGCTCCCAGTTATGATAAATGAAGAGCTGGCTAACACCATCCTTCCACCGCCAAATGGTAGTTACAAATGATGAATCCTGTGAATTTAGTTGGCTCTAGAGACACAGTCCACCCTTCATGAGTTGCTAATGTCAAGCTTTAACTGAATGAAGCAGTCCAAGCAGCCTTCAGTTTAGAATGCTGTAAGATAGCTACGGTTTTGTACAGTCTAAAGAGGCTTGGTTTATCTGTAGATAATTAGGGAATAAAAAGCTAAGTTAATGTCAATGGTTTTCCCTTCCATGAGTTCATTTGCCCTGAGTTCTTTGATGAACTTATACATGTATATGCTAAGAAGTCTTTCCATAAGGTGACACCTCCCTGCTCTAGGCTTGCACCGTTCCCACCCTACAAGTCTTTGGTCTCATCTCGTGGTTACCCACGAGCAATGAGGGCTGTTGAAGGATGTATCTGGCGGAATCTAAGCATTTTTTTTAATTTGATTGATACATTCATCAATCAACTTGTCTCAATGGCGAATTAAAAAAGTCAAATCAAACAGTCCATTTATCTCCAAGCAATTTGCACGAAAAGCACAGGGAAAAGCCGTATAATGTCAAGTTAACCAACTTGCATGCGGATCTACATTTAATTGAATTACTTTTAAGTCCTGAGTTAATAGTAATTAGTAATTCTGAATTGTAATTACAAAACAACTCTTAGTCTTAGTTAATATTATTGCCTTATATAAACATATTGAAACGCTAAAATAAATGAAAACGAAGCTCTAATAATAAACAGCTGAATTAGTAATTGGTGTATACATCCCAAGTTCTATGAACTGTGATATCTTTTACAATAATCTCGTTTAAAAAGATTGAATAAGTCGTAGTCTTAACCTTGACTAATTGATTGTGCTAGCATTGTCGACATGTTTGATGTTTTCAACATGTTTGACGTTTGACAATACTCCTGTGTTTGACGCTACTCTTTTGCTTTCCATCTACCTGATAAGGCAAAGCCGCCTCATTTTGTAAATAATTTAGTTCTAAATTGACCCTTTATATTCGATTAATTTACCTCATCAACTATTTCAAAGCACAATCATCTTGTTAAAGTTTAATGCTTAAAACCCAGAAAACATAGGACAATGAAACTATTATTGGAGAAAGGAACTTAAGGTTTGAGGATGTGGTAATATGCTAAAACGTGACACAAAAGTATACATGCGTACTTAATGGCTGAGCTTCTAGCTTTCTTCTAATTAATTCAGTGACTGAGTTGCCACGACATCGTTTTTATTAATCAAGATTAATTTATAGGATTAGTGGGTTAACATCAGAAAGAGATAGATTTTGCGTTTATATATCACTGTTCTAACCAAATTAGAGGCCAACGTTATTATCTTTTGGCAATTATTGAAAATGGAGTATTATATACTATACAGTATTACTATATATTCTAAGCACATGAAAAACGAAACAAGAAAGGAACATGAACAATATATATGGGGGATTCAATCTCCCTACTTCGTGATGGTGCAATGGTGTACGAAATGTGTTGGAGTTACCTTGAAGGAATTGCGACTTCAAAAATGTCATGATCATGATATATATATACAGATGATTACGATTATATTTTACACCAAATCGTGGAGTTTGTCGTTATTATTTGAAGTTGAGTATATTAATATATGAACGACTTACACTTGAGGTGGTGGACAAAGTTTATTCCCTTGATAATATGTCCATTCCATGCATTCTGTTAATCAACTTGTCCAGGCAAGTGAATCTTTAGTTGGTGATGAAGAGTTTTCACTTTCACATAGGACGCGTAAATACAAAAAGAAAAGGAATAAATCCATTATTACTTTGACACAGAAAAAGAAGAAATTGAAAGTCAGTAAAGCTTTCCTTTATGTCCGCGAGAAAAGAAGCGCATTTTGCGATGCTTTTGTTTAGGAGATAGACAATTAGTGAAGCCGACATACGTATATGCTTTTGTAAGAAGTAGTTGGATTCACACCTTAGACATACAGGTAAACTATAAGCCAAAAAGACAAACGTAATACTATGCATAGTCATGACCAAGTGGTCGTTAAAATTGACCAGGAGTATCGTTTGGTTTTGTCTTTTGACTTTACAGACCAAGGCCTACCTGGGAACTGTGTTGTTCTGGCGGAATTACATCCATTTCATCTCAAACATACGTGTAATAATTATTATGAAAGTCGTTGGATTTTAGTAGTTGAACAGACCAAATTAATTCAACAAACAAAACGTATATGGAAGTGTTTGACACGGTTTTGTTGGTCCTGATGAGGGAAGGAGCGGCGAGTCTGCTTTGCTTTCAGATATTGTATGATATTGGACCAAGTATTTGAGTTGCTTTGTTTTGTCTTTAAACTTATAAATACACTTGCTTTATAAGGGTATTGAAAATGAGGAGGAGCTTCAGTTGAAGTTCTTGACTTTGGTTTTTCCTTTCAAGGGCTTCGAGCAAGATTCACCAACCTGTTGGATAGGAAGAGACGAAGAGTCTCAGCTTCTAGATGTTTTTACCTTATCAGTCATAAACGTTTATTAGTCATGTAATAAGCAGCCACTGGGTGCCTAGAAATGCAGTAGTTGCTCTCTCTTAAAAAAATTGATTGTCAAACTGGATTTCTGTTCATGTTGACTGTAGCAAACTGAGATTTTGAGGGTTTTGGAGTTGGGAATTCCGAAAGATACAGAGATTGAAGATATTGGAGTTGCAGAAAGTCAGCCGTCGGCTCTTGAGGGAAAGTCTGAATTTCGAAACAGTTCATCAGTTTCCAAGTTCCGGTGAGTTGATTGATTATAATTAAGTACGTGTGTGTGTGAAGTCTTCCATGCTTGTCTGTCTTTTGTTGCAGATCATCTCCTTGACTAGATGATCAGCAACATTTTCTCTGCTAAACTAAGCAGTCATCATACATATGGACACCGCATTTCTGCTCTATTTGGTAGCCAATAAGTTGATAATTTTTTGTGAGGTTCTAGGAGGATCAAATTGCTGTTTCTTGCCACAAATATTCTCTTTCTCGCTTCAAACATGGTAGGCTGATCATGAAGAAACATTGTTTTGTTGCCAAGAAGTTATAGCCATATACAACAGGCAGCTTTTAGAAAAGTTAGTAAATCTGAACACATTTTTATTCATCCACATTTGGCTACAAAATTCCCTTTTTCTTTACTTTTCCTCCATATCTTTTCATCTACGGCTTCCTTTTTAGCTGTTTCCAAGATTATTCCATGCAAGTGGAGGACTCTCTCTCTCTTATTGGTTAAGTGTATATTTGTTTGTTGTTTGATGGGTTAGTTTGTATCTCCACTTTATGAGGAAACAATATTAGCATTGGGTTTAAGGTTTGGTCAAGTATGCATTGCATGAAACAATAATTTCCTTTCAAACTCGTCACTTGTCTTCTTCTGCTTGTAGCGATGGGCGCCACGCAAATGGTTGTGGCTGTGCCCATTGTTTTCTTGGAGCTCGTCTTACGCTCAACTCTAGTTTCCGGACAACCAATCTCCTCAGCTTCTATACCAGGTAAGTTTACACGTTAAAAAAAAGAAATATATGATTAGTCTTCTCCTTTGTACGTCAGGCTCATAGAAAGTGCGTACGTATGATGCACACCGTGACAGGGAAAACATAAATTCAATGTAACGAAACATAATGGAAACTTCAACCCTAATTAATATTGATGTTGACTAGGAATTCAACATATCATGGTTTCAATAAATGATATCCACAAGTTCAGAAAAGTTCAAACTCGGAGAAATTGTTCACTGACTCAGTCTGAAGGAGCCGAGATTGATTTTGCACAAACCAGTTTATGTATCGCTTTCGGTTTAATAGGAGTAATTATGTTCTCAAGCTGATCAATTTATAAACAAAGTGAAACTCACTCATAAAAGCATGGATTTTAGGGATGGTCTAATTGATAGGACGAGACTCTCCAAGTACTATACTTCCCTTCTAAGAACTAATTTAATATGCATATAAAAATAGTATTAACCTTCTGTGATTGAAACTTGGATTTAAATAACAAAAATAATCTATTTGTAAAATGTAAAGGCAAAGTTGTGTATAATTGATAACTTCTGCCCGACTCTAGCAAAGCAGGAAGCTTAGAGCACTGAATTGCTCTTTTATATAAAAGATAGTGATTATAGTTTTTTATTATATAAAAACATACTATTATCATGTTAATAAAGTAATTAAAAATTCCTTTAAAGATGGATGAAGATATTTAAGATCTTTTCTTTCATTGAGCCGCAAATTTAGTGATTTGTACTCGCAAATGACTAATTAAGTCAACATACATATCTTGTTATTTCACTTGTTTCTTATACTTCAAAAGTATAATTTCTTGTTTACTTTTTGTTGTTTAGCTACATTCCTACATTGGGTAGCCAAAATTATAATTTATGTGCTGACTTTGTGGTTGAATGTTTAGGAACAAATCTTCTCCAGCTAGACAATGCCTCACAAGGCAGTAGACAGTTGGATGATACCGTGAGAGTGGATCCTCTTGACAATTTTGATAAGTACAGAGGAGGCTATGACATTACCAACAAGCACTACTGGAGTGTAAGTCGCTTCGTATCTCTCTAAACTAACTTAATGTTAAGTTGCAACCACTTCATAATAACATGTACAAACCATGGAAGTATGGATACTATACTATATTGTCTATAGACTCTGCAGATTAAGCATAAAGTTAGTATTATAGTTTCATGGTAACATATATGGTTTGACAAATGCAAAGATAATTGAGAAATGAGTTTGAGAGTATTAGATTGTCAAATGCAATCTCAGCCTGTATATTTCTGGAAATAACATTTTTCACTTTGGCAGTCGACTGTTTTTACAGGGATTTCTGGATATTCAATTGGGATTCTGTGGCTTCTGGTTGGCCTGCTATATGGAAGCTTTCTGCTAGCAACTCTTTGTTGTTGCAGAAACAGAAGAAATGGAAAGCTAAAGAATAAGTATCCCTGCTTGAAACAGTGTTACCTCTGGCCAATTATATTGTCTATTTCGTTGACTATCCTGGCAGTGTAAGTCTTAGCAGGTCAATTTCAGATTCTAGAGCTATTTACTATAAAGAAACATGTTTTGACAAATAAAATCTATATGCAGAACTGCATCTGGTTTGGTTCTTGGAGGGAACGAAAGATTCCATTCGCGAGCAGAAACTGTTCTGGACATCATCATTGGCACTGCAAATGGTGCTTCAGAAACCATATACAATACTACTGGAGCAATGAAAGGAATAAGAGATAATCTAGGTTCCACCAACGAGAGCATCATTGAGAATTTTGGTGCATCAGGAAAAAGCATTAGCGACGCGTCTTTTTTCCTTATGTCTACATCTGAGAAGCTGGATGCTGAAGCTGCTAACATCCATAGGCAAGCTAGAAAGAACAGTCGCTTGATTGACAAAGGTCTCAAGATAGTGTAAGTTTCACCACATAAACATCTATTAGTCCTATGCATTTTGCTACCTAGGCTTCTCATAGATGTATGTTTGATGCCTGCAGGTACATAGTAATCACGTTGACAATTTCCTTGAACCTGACTGCTGTGGTTGCTGTGTCAAGTATGTTTCCATTTCTGCCCAAATTATTGCTATTGTGTGCCTAACAGAATTGGTTCCTATTTAGTTTCCTCCTATAATTGTCACAGTTATCACAATTTGGCATTTACGAACGAAACTGAAGTATTTCTTACTAACTAAAACTTCCATGAATCCTTCTTACAGAATTAAACCATATGGTTAAAATGGATAATGAAACTAAAATTTTTCTTGCTGAATGGAACTTCTACGAAACTAGAAAATGTTTATCCAAATAGTCCATAATCAGTCATTTTTTCAACTGTCATATTGGATAGAATTCTAATCTGAATTCCTGATTTCATATTACTGCAGTCATCCGATTCCTAAAGTCAAGAAGTAGAGCCCTTCATTTGTAAGTGATCGAGCTATTAAAATGTATCTTCGTTTAGTTTTCCATTGAATTTTCAACATTCATAATCCTTTCTCCGGCCCGTTGCAGATTAATCACGCTTTGTTGGTTCCTAACTGCTCTCTGCTGGCTCTTCTTTGGGATATATTTCTTCTTGCATAAGTCTTAAGTCCTTCATTCCTCTGATTGATTTATACAAATCCACTAATATAACCAATAAGATCTATGAGATAGTGAGCCAATATACCAAAATTCTGAGTAGTAATTGGAAAACTATCCACATTTCTGCAGTTTCTCCAGGGATACATGTACAGCTCTTGAAAACTTCCAAGAAAATCCCAACAACAGCAGCTTGAGCTCTATTCTTCCGTGTGATGAACTCACCTCTGCAAAACCAGTACTGTCTGATGTCGGTTCAGGGGTTTACAACCTTGTTAATCAGGTATTTATATCTTCGCACATGAACATATTTCTCCCTTTAAGTTGAATGACTGGTTGCAACGTTCAAATTGCCCAAGTCAGAAGTTTGCTTATTATTTAAGTCCAATTTATAATGGCTAATAACTGCTAGAATTATAGAACTTTCCTCAAGATGCATGAGATAAATGATCTTTGATGTTGAAAACGCAATCCTTGACATAGAAGTACTTATGCCTAATGTTTTCTCCCTGCTCTTGCAGATAAATGCAAACTTGTCAGCTCTGCAACGATCGTCAAGCACTTTCTTTTCCATCTGCAACCCATTCACAGCACCTCCAACGAATGAATACAGGCCAGATGATTGCCCTGAGAACACAATTCGAGTAAGAGACATCCCAGAGGTACGTCATTAATGTAAGGCCTTCAGGATGTAATGGCATACGTACTTAGTAACCAGAAACTCAAATTTTTCTCTTGTGCCTTCCTTTCAACAGGTATTGAAGGTGCTTACTTGTTCAGATTCGAACAATGGAACTTGTGAAGATGGACAATTCATTCCTGCTAGTACCTCAAAAACATTGACAGCCTACGCAGTTTCACTACAGGACCTATTAGACGCCTATCCTGGAATGCAAAATCTGTTAGAGTGTAAATCAGTAAAAGATGCCTTTTCGGAGATCCTATTGAAGCATTGCAAACCTTTGAAGCGAAAGGTTCACATGGTATGGGCATCACTGGTGTGTCTGGCAATGATCATGGTGTTGCTGGTCTTAGTTTGGATAGTGGAAGCTCAACATGAGCAAGAATACCATTCCAAGGATGGATCTGTTAAGCCTCATTCCACCAAAGCGGATGGGTTGGAACATGGAGCAGCATAAGTAACCATGATAGGCTCAGGATCAGGCTAGAACTGGCGACAATTCAATGATGCATAGTACATGGGCACTGGAAGGCAGATGTGCAAGCAACTCCAGAAGTGCTCATAGTACCAAGAAGTCAAGTTCCAATATCATTTCAGATAATAATAATAGTTCCAAACTTCGCTGAGTGTACAGGAAGATATACAAAAATATGTAGAATTCAGAAATATTATATCGTAGGGGAGGGAGGGGTGAAGCCAGATTGGCTTGGTGACATTTATGGCAGCAGAAGTCATGATAAATTTTCCAGTTCTTTGATTCAATGTGAAGGCGAAAGCTGGGGATCAACCTCATCACATAGATCACCGGGCATTTGTTAAAGCAGTATAAATATATAGATATAAATTTATTTATTTATTTACTTCAATCTTTGGCTTCTGTTGCATTTCCTTTCATCGATTGAAGTGAGTAATCACAATTTTCTTCTGCAGAGAAAAAGGATCTGCCTGGTACATTTTCAGCCAAAATATACCAAAATAAATTATATTAGAACTTATATTGTCTATGTAACTTGCAATACTAGAAACAATCTTTTTTTCGACCATTTAAAAATTTAATCATTTTTGTTAAAACGATTAATATTGCTTCACTAATGAACTTGACAAAATTTTAGCTCCGTGTGATATCATTTGAGTTCAAAATCAACTTTAGAGAGTAAATGAATTTTGGTATTATTGATCCAAAATTGATCTCATTTGTCCAGAAGGTTTCATCATGTATACAAAATGAGAGAGAAATTTTTTCTATACAATCTATAAACATGTGAATCTATTATAACGAACTTGCTGATGTGGTAGAGTTAGTTAGAGAACCAGCTGGATGTATTCTAACAACCTAGAGCTCAGCAGCTCACAGCAGCAGAATATTGTAACACCCCCCTCAAGCTTGAGCAGGGGAAAAATTGACCATGCCAAGCTTGGACAAGAGAAGTTGATGCTGAGAAGAAGGAAGCACTTTTGCAAGTACATCAGCTAATTGAAATTTGTTGGGAAGATAAGATAATTGCAACAATCCTTCCAAGACCTTTTCTCTGCTGAAATGACAATCCAGCTCTATATGTTCGGTTCTTTCATGAAAGATCGAATTTTTTGCAATGTGTAAAGCTGACATGATGTCACAATGAAGTGTCACTGGTTTGAGAGAATGAAATCTCATTTCTTCCAATAGCCTAACAAGCCATGTCACCTCTGCAGCAGCCTGAGACATGGCCCTATATTCAGCTTCAGAAGAAGATTTATGCACAATCCCTTGTTTCTTAGACTTCCAGCTAATAGGAGACTGACCTAATAAAATAATGTAACCAGTGACAGATCTTCTGCTAGTAGGGCAAGCTGCCCAATCAGAATCTGAGAAAGCCTGTAAAGAATCTGATCTGAGGCTTTGAGCAGAATTCCTTGACCTGATGTACCCTTGATATACCTCAGGACACGAAACAGAGCATCAAGATAAGTATCCAAAGGTGTTTGCATGAATTGACTAAGGGTCCGAACAGCAAAGCTGAGATCAGGATGTGTGTGTGTTGAGAAGTTTAGTTTGCCAATAATTGTTCTGTAAGAGGTAGGGTCTGCAATAGGTGAGCCGTTGTCCAAGGATAGTTTAAGATGTAAAGGTAATGGTGTGGAGACTACTTTAAGGTCATTTACGCCACTTTCAGTAATCTTCTTTTGAGTCAAAACATATCCATTATCCATCTTACTGACTTCAATGCCCAAAAAATAATTCAAATGCCCTAAGTCCTTGATGCCAAAGGAAGCACGCAAGTGATTTTTCAAGATAGCAATGGCATTAAGATCAGAACTAGTCACCAATATGTCATCAACATAAACTACAACAATGGTGGTATGCTGCCCTTGAATGTTAAGGAACAAAGAGTAATCATTCTTTGATTGAGTAAAGCCTAGACTTTTGAGAGTCTGACTTAGTTTTGCAAACCATTGTCTTGAAGCTTGTTTTAAACCATAGAGAGACTTTTTAAGCCGACACACCTTGTTTTTTGCATTAGGAAGACCTGGAGGCATTTTCATGCACACCTCCTCGTGTAAATTCTCATGAATGAAAGCAATATTAACATCAAGTTGGAATATTGTCCATTTTCTGTTGGCTGCTAAGACAATGATGGATCTTATGGTAGCCATTTTAACCACAGGAGAAAAAGTTTCTTGATAATCAATCCCCTCTTTTTGGTTGCAACCAATGATAACAAATATGACTTTATGCCTTTCTAGTGAGCCATCTGCTTTGAACTTGACCTTATAAACCCATTTGCAACCAATGGGTTTCTTGTCAATAGGAAGAGACACCTCATCCCAAGTATTATTAGCCTGTAACGCATAGTTCTTTTCTCATAGCACTAACCCAAGTAGGATCTTGTGAAACTTCATGATATGATTTAGGATCAAAAAAAATATGTAATTTGAGCAACATTAACTTGATAGGTGTAAGGTAAAGTGGAAAAAGAAACAAGTTTACACTAATGAACCTTAGAACTAATAGCAGAAGAACTAGTGGCAGAAAACATAATCCTGCAGGTAAGAGGGAGTTTTATGCAATCTGTTGGACTTTCATAGTGGAGGAATTGTATTTGAAGAAGATTGAGATGAAGAAATATTATTAGTATCAGAAGAAGAAGTGGAATGATGAACAGAAGTGGATGAAGTTGTGTCAACAGCAAATATAGAAACATAAGAAGAAGAAGTGTCAGAATGAGGAGGAATGATAATAGGAGGGTCCACATGCTCATGAACAGGAAATGATGAAGTATGAGTATTTTGATTAAAATGCTGAAAAGGAAATATATTCTCTTGGAAAACAACATCTCTAGTAGAGAAAACGTTGTGTGTTTCCAAGTCTAAACCTTGTATGCCTTTTCATCATATAGATAGCCTAGACAAACACAAGGATGAGCTCGACGTTGAAATTTAAGAGTTGAAGCAAAACAGAGGCAACTAAACACTTTTAGATGTGAATAAAAGGGTTTAGTGTTAAAAAGTACCTAATAGGGAGATTTGTTTTGAAGAACGGTAGTAGGAAATCTATTTATAAGATAAATGGCAGTCAAAAAACACTCTCCCCGATACTCGTTGGGTAATTTTGATTGAAAGAATAAAGCTCTAGCTATTTCAAGTAAATGCTTGTGTTTTCTTTCTACTAAGCCATTTTGTTGTGGTGTATTCACACAGCTTGTTTGATGAATAATCCCTTTGAGTGCATAAAATTGTTTTGCAGTACCATCATCAAATTCAGCAGCGTTATCTGACCTTATGATTTTAATATTTGTATGAAATTGATTTTCAATGTAACAACAAAGGCTTTTAAAATTGGGAATGCATTGCTCTTGTGTGAAAGCAGATGTGTCCAAATGGTTCTTGAAAAATCATCCACAATTGTTAAAAAAATATTTGAAGCCATTATATTTTGAATGATGATATGGACCCCATATATCAAATGTGAATTAATTCAAAGATATGAGAAGTATGAGTAGAACTCAAAGGAAATGACTGTCAATGTTGTTTAGCACGAGGAGAAATATCACAGATTCAAGTAGTATCAGATTTAAATTGCAAGGAATCAATGTCTTTCATTTGACCAAAGGACAATGTCCAAGTCTACAATGCCATATATTTTCACTAGGAGAAACTGAATGACAGAGAAGAAGAACAAAGATGTTCAGACGTATGAATCTTAAGATTGCCACCATTTTTAATTTTGCAAGAATTGCTGTTTACAAAATAAAGTCCACCAGCCTCCTTACCAAGAAGCACTCCCTTCTTCATTGAAGGGTCCTGAATGAGGCAGGAGGTGGGGGTAAAAACAAGATTAGATGACAATTGTTTGGTCAATTTGTTGGCAGATAGAAGATTGAAATGAAAATCTTGAACATGTAGTTATTAAGTTTAATAGAAGATGACAGCAAAACAGAACCAACTTGCATGATTCTAGCTTGTTTTCCGTTGGGCACAGTAATATAGCAATTACCATGGACAGGTTTGGTGTTTTGAAGCAATGAAAAATATGACGAAATGTGATCACTAGCTCCACTATCAATAATCCAATTAGGATTAGTAGTAGAAGAAAAGAAACAAACACTTTAACCTGCCAAAAATGCATTGGGATTATGATGCTCACTCTTTGCTGAAGTATTCTGCATCTCCTGGTTGTGTTTGCTCAAAAGAGTTATCAACTGATTGTATTGTTGCTGGGTAATTGTAGGAGGAGAATGAATATTCTGGTTTTTAGAGGGAATGTCACCTGCTGGAGACATTGCTTAAGTTTGCAGGGTAGCTACAACCCTTTTACCTTTTGCAAATTTGTGCCTTGGTGGATATCCATGTAATTTGTAACACATCTCAGCAGTGTGTCCAGGAATTTTGCAATGACTGCAAACGTAATTATGCTTATTCCCATGGAATTTCCTTTCTGCAGCTGTTGACCACCTCTAAAATTGTTCTGATTTTGCCTGTATTGAGAGACCATTGTAGATCCACCATTATAAACCGTCTCTGAAGTTTTATAAGAAGAAATCAAAGCAGCAGAATCAGATGCAATGTGAGAGATATTTTGTTGTTCCTCTTGAAGCAAAATATTGTAAGCTTGACTGACAATAGGCAGAGGTTGCCACTTCAAAAGATTGCCTCTCATGATCTTGTAACCTTCATTTAAATCCCATCAGAAATTGCATGAGTTGTTGTTGTTGCATTAATTGAGCTATGGCTTGACCATCTCCACAAGAACAAGTTGGCATAGTAATCAATGTACTGTATTCATCCCAGACCTTTTTGATCTTTGTAAAGAAAGATGCAATTGAAAGATTACCTTGGCTCATTAAAGACAAATCTCTTTGTAACTGAAAAATCTTTGCACCATTAGATTTTCCGTATCTTTGCTCAAGCTCATCCCAAATATCTTTAGCAATAGAACAGTAAATTATACTCTCGGCAATGTCAGTATACAGCATGTAACAACCAAGATATGATCATATAATTACAGCGTTCCCTTTGAGAAGACAGAGGATCTGTTGAAGGTAACCTGCTGCAAGTTCCAAGAACAAATCCTAGTTTGTTCTTGGCAGAAAGTGCAACGATCATTGCTGTTTTCCAATGACCATTGTTGTCTCCCGTCAAAAGCTTGTTAACCAAAACCGCATTAGGATTATCAGCATGATGAAGAAAAAGCTCATGATTAGGATCAAGAAGAACTGATCCAGAAGAATCAAAAGAATAAGCAGCAGTAGTTCCAGCCATTACAGAAGAAAGAAATTAATCCTGACAATAGCAGAGGAATTTCGTCGAACACCTTGCAGGCAAAAGAAAAGAACAAAATTCAATCAAACGAACTATTCTCTGATACCATGACATCGTTTGAGTTTAAAAGCAACTTTACAGAGTAAATGAATTTTGGTCTTATTGATTCAAAATTGATCTCATTTGTATATAAGGTGTCAATATAATATATACAAAATGAGAAAGAAAAATTTTCTATACAATGTTAGAAATGGAGGAAATAAACATGTGAATCTGTTATAACAAACTTGTTAGAGCTCAGCACCTCACAGCAGCAGCATATTGTGACACCGTGCATGGTTTTATAAATCATTATTAGGACACAAGTTTGGACCATAAAAAGTTGAACTTTTCAGGCTTCAGCTAATCACTGGCGCATGAATTGTTAATGATTACATAAGCTTCACTTAGTTCATAAGCAATTTAAGTTTGTCAAGCAAAGTTGAAGAAGTACAAATATGAGTTCTTTTGGTTGTAATTAACTCGTTTCGCATCTCCAAACATACATAGGTTTGGTGAAAGAATGGAGAGCGCGAAAGAGTACATAGAAGAGCTACTTAAATTCACGCTCCAGTCTCATGTCAACGAAACTTTAGGATTCGATCTATGCCTCTCCAAGGAATTCTGTTCCAACCTTCTTCAAGACGACCCAGATGATTCATTTTCGCTCCCGCTCACTCCTGATAGAAGTAGAAAATGCGGTAAGCTCCTAAAGGCTTCTCCTTTAGTTTCCAAGTGATTAGTCAAAGGAAGGACAGGTTTAGTCAAGTGCAATCATTTTAATTGCGAATTTGTTGCTTTTCATGATTGCTGCAGACCCTTTTGATGGTGTTCCACGGTACCCTTTATTCAAACATCTGGCTTCGGCTATTTACCGTTCTATAGTTTCTGGGGCTTTGTGTAGGACATACGATAAGGCAGAATTTAGTAGTGAAGACGGTTGTTTGAAGCAGAAAGAGGAAGAATGGGATAAGTCAATTCTTGAAAAGGGTACTCAAATAATGGACGTGAGTTACTTTAGTGAAGCTGATGGTGTTAATTGGCTCTTGATGATGTTTCTTGAACCCCCAGTTCTGAAACTGTTGCTTCTTAGCAGATTTTGAAGAGTGTGTCCCACGAACTGCATGTTCAAGAGCCCTTCTTTTCTTTGCTGAAAGGTGCGGCTGCTTGGATTCCATAGGTCTTTTTGACTTCCCGTCAAGTCTGTAACATGCTAAGTTGATAATTTATTATCATCTGGTTATCTGTTGTTTAGACGGTCAATGAATTGCGCTTCATTGTTCTGTGGTTGTATAGATGGCGTGAAAACAATTGAAGGAAGATGTGCTGGTGGTATTCATGATAGGTATGACTTGTGTGGACTTTGGTTTATTTCAGGTGGTTTTGTTTTGCCCTTGTTCAGTTTGATCTTTGTTTTTTGTTCATGCTTAAGGAGATAATTACATGGCATTGGAACATGAATGGATGTGAGTTGTGAACTGAGTTAACTAACAGCATGTATATGTATAGGAAAATTGTGCCTTTAGATTGGTTTAACCTATTCTAGGCCTCATCCATCGATTTTGGTTTTCGTTGTGTGTTACTAGTAGTTCAAACTTGTACTACTGGTGTCAATACCAGATGAATTTCTTGCTGTAGTTTTCAGATATGTTTATAAGATTAAGATCAGTTTCTAAATTTTTTTTTCTCTGAGAGGATTGGAAGAACCATAATTGAGCATCATTCTTTCATAACTCTCAAATTTATTTTCTTCAGGTTTATATTCATTTTTTAAATGTTAATTATTGTCCTATGACCATTTACTAACTAATTACTTTCCTTGATTGTAGAATGAAGCCAGGATTTGTTATTCTCCTGAACAAAAGCGTGGTGCTTGAGGTTGAGGTACACCATGTCTGTGCAATTGATTGTTCAGGTGCTTTTTCTATGTAGCTTGGCCTTTGAAATGTCTTTGATTTGTAGGCTATTCATCATTATGTTTCATTTTCAAACATGCTGGAAGTAGAGGGTCTTGGAAAAGTCCTTCCTGGGGTTGAAACCATTGA
>JANVCL010000001.1:19011094-19024574 GCA_026546855.1 Erythroxylum incrassatum
TCGAGAATTCTCTCTTCTGAGTAACTGCAGGAGACCTTACCTTATATAGCTTCCATATCGGGCTTCCCTATCATAAGGCCGATATGGACCCGGTCCACACTAATTGGGATCCATTTTTCATCCGGACTTCGACCCCTTGAACTAGATCATTTAATGGGTCACTTTAATATCTTTATCAGGATCAAATGGCGTAGCTTAACCGGTAATTTATTTAAAACCAAAATTACAATTAATGTTAGTCCAACTTTATGAGACATTGACCAAATTGCCCCTAAGGGCAAAAATGTCTAACATTGTCGTCAACGAGGAGTGGATGTTTATCCAAGCTTTGGGTTCAGCAGTCCAGCATATATTGGGATCTTTTTTCTATGCATAGCATGTACGTTGGTGTGATATTTCCTTAAAACCAGTACTCCAAGAAATGGTGAACACCTTGTTCTCATGCTATTTTCGTGGAACCTCAATTGCTAGCACATGACATTGTCTTCTCTACCAGAATTGATCACAATAGAATGTTACTAGCCGCCACTACCTCCAGTATGCTTTCTGTTCCTGCCATAGCACAATTTCTGGTAGGCTTATCTTCCAGAGTCGAAGATTCCCTGCAGGTTTTTTACTGTTCACTGGAAATGTTGCTTCCTTTTGGACCTTTAGAGTTTTGCTACTTGAGTTCACCAATATGACCGTAGATAATGAATTGGTTTACATTTGAAGAATTTTTTTTTCCATTTATTGTACGATAATGTTTATATTATATGATCCTTCTCAGTTTCGGGAACATGAAATGAACTCATAAACTGTAATTTACCTTGAATCTTGTACTTGAAACCATTATGAACTTACATGCATGTTTGATTGTGAATAGGGAAAAAGGTTGCGAGCACAAGTGTTCCTTCATGTGGCTGTTTCCCAGTTTCATATTTTTGTAGGTATGAGAGGTTCGGCGATGGCAACTTTAGGAAACAAGATTGCACCAGAGAATATAAAGGAAGAAACCATCCAAGCGCTAGCTTCTTACTACTTGGAAGTTGTGCAGAGGTTGTACGTAAGGATAAGGATTCAAGTGATCTATCATTTTCAGAAGCAACTTTCGCTAGACATACCATGTGATGTAGCATTACAGTTCAGTCCGCCCAACATCATATCTTACTCGTTAGAATCCACGTTACCGTCCAATTTAAGGAAAGATGAGTCGTCTTAAAAACTTTGCATTCAGGCTGGAGATAATACAAATGGAAGAATTGAAGATAGAGCATAAAACTAAACTCCAGTGAACAATCTACTCTTGTCTTGTAGAGATTTATCATGTCTCTCCTAAGACCGACCAACTTTACCTTTCTCAAAGATACCTTCTCAGTTCTCGAAAAGAAACTCTCTTAACGATGCTCTCGATGATTTTATGTAAGCTGATGGATGGACTCCACTGATTGAGTTGAAGTACCCTTCAAGTTGGCTCAACATTGATGGCTTATTCTCCTGTCTTTTTTCTCTAGACACGAAAATCACAATTTATCAAATGCTGAAATGAAATCATCAACTTTTCATTTATTTCAAATATAGTACACTACCGACTAATAATCAACACAGCTTACAATTCGTTATTTACATATGAAATATTCTATTCTTCGATATTAATTATTTTCTCCTCCTTCTTCTTTTTCTTCTTGTTATTGTTGTTATTATATTTATTTATTTATTTATTTCCCCTTTCTTTTTTTTCTTACTTTTCATGTGGGTTATTTAGAAACAATCTCTTTATCGTAATGTTGTGTAATATTGAACCTTCTTAAATTAACGCATCAACAAGATTCGTACTGATATTGTTGTTGTTGTATATTAATTATTTAAAATTAAACAGCTAATAGTTTACAAAAGAAAAACTTTTCTTGTGTGTAGTAAAAATGATTATTTTGTAAATTAACACTTCTTTAATTTTAAGATATTGTCTAAAAATATAATCATGTTAATATGATATGTTATTATAACATATCAACAGGCATTTTTAATAAAAAATAAATGGCACATCATTATTCAAACAAGTAAAATCTAACGTAATACAAGAAAAACATTTATAAACTGCTTTCAGCATTGAAAATATTCAGTGAATGGATTTCTATACATCTTACCCTAGCTAGTGTAAAGCGTAAAACTGATGAGCTCGTAGGAGCGGTTCATTTTTGTCCCGATCTCCAAGCACGTGTGGTTATTGAATTATTGTCAGAAAATTACGAGACCAACTTTGAACTTTTCTCTTTGTTTGTGGGATGATCCTTTCAGAAAATTTTCACCAATTCAATTCCACTGGATCTAATAGTGTAATACTTCAAAATTACTGCATAGTTATCAATGAAAAAGTACCGAAAGAATGAATTAAAGTGGCACAAGAATTTAATGCAATTGTACTTATTCTAAAATTCAAAAGCGTAAAGAGTCTAGATATTCTGTCTAATTTTATGATAATTTATTCTGTCTTATGAATCTCAGTCATTTATTTATGTGGGTCTTACATGGATCTCGCATAAATAAACGTAAGATCCGTATAAATAAATGACTGATATTTATGAAAGAGAATAAGACTCTATAAAATTGGACAAAAAAAAATCTTTTCTCTCGTTAGAAGGTAGGTCCTAGCTGATAAATTTTAATGTTTTTCTTTTAAATAAAACAAAAATAAAATTTTATTTAGTTATTAATGTTAATATGATTTTAATATTGACATATTAGATAAAATTTATTCCAACGTCAAATCTAACGCGGGATTCGCAACATTTACCTCAGCCGTATCCCTTTTTGATTGGGGTGCTTAGTCATGCATCAGCCTTTTTAGATAACTTAAATAACAATCTATCAGCCACTGCCTGTCAGCTCTGTAAATGCTTAATTAAACACTAACCATGTTGATTTCAGTGCCCTTCTTTGAGCATTAAAGCCATCAGCCATGTCTAATCTCACTTTTGAAGACAAAGCACAGGAGTTCGATTTTTGTTGATAATTTAGTTGACGAGTTATGTCGTACTTGTTCCATTTTGGCTTTAATTTACTACTCCATCTGTTTTTTTTTAACTTATCGATCCTAACTGAATAGCTTAATTACATGTAGTTTTGCCCAATTGAAGAGCTATTCTTGACTGAAATTGTACATAATAATCTGAATTATAGTTCTTCAATCATCGACTATTTCGCAAATCCATCTAAACTTTAGCTTCTTGTCTTCTATGTCCAGTTGTGTAACTTCTTTTTCATCTCAGTCTCTCTTTCCCACTTGAAGCATTAATGTCTTTTTTATTATTATGGCGTCTAGAGCATTCACGTGCACAACTTTTTAGTGTCTGCCCAGTCCATTGTGCCAAATCTTGAATAACATATATAATGTCGAAAGTTGGAATAACAATACACCAAAACATATGTTACACGCTCCATAATATGCCCTGTGGAAGCCTTGTTCTTCCTCTATTAATAAACCTGATCACATAGAGGCAAAATGAGATGTTTGGAAACACATGCAGACAAGGTAGCTAGGGTACAAGACCATGGACACCTAAATGGAAAACATCAAAACAAATTCTAAAATTTAGTTTAAAAAAAGGGATAGTATAAGGGCTGAGAAATTAGAGATACTTAAATATTTTCTCCTATGACTCGATAGTGAAACAGGAACCCTCATTCTTGTCTTCTTGTCTCATCATCAGTGTGGAATAAACTAGGGTTAGATGCCTCATAATTTCGGCGTTGTCCACCCTGGAACTTTATTATCTTCTTTTCTTGTGTTTTTCATTTTCTATATGCGATTACCAAGTTATATATTATCACATCATTTTCAGAATGACATAGATTAAGATAAGACGTCCCAGAACTGCAATTATTTGGCGTATACGAAAGCAGTAATGTTCTTTTAATAACTTGCGAGAACATGTCATTCGTTGTTTCTTTGAAACCTTTTGGAATAGATATTGAACCTTAATTAATCACAACTTGTTAGATTATGTGCCTTGAACGTTCCTCAGATTAATTTTTATTTCATTTCGGATCATATGTACCAAAAAAAGATCTCCTTCATCATAATATATGTAGATTATTTGGAAAATGAGTATGTTACAATTGCAGGCTTTGTTAAATAATTGAGCCATCTAACCTGTATACTCTAGTATTTTTATGGCCATGTTTCTCTTCTTTCAACTTTGCTTCCTTTCTTTCTTGAGTTTTCTAACTCAAGTCACCATCAAAAATGGGAACTTATTTCTTTTGTTTGTAAAGCAAGAAAATGAGCTTGACATGTTTTGGAAAAACAACTTTTACCGATCAGTCTTTTCTAGTCACTTTTTAAACTGCATGCTTCTTATCCTGTAATTGCAAGTGACAGTACTAAATTGCCATTTGAACTTATTCAACAACAATAGGGAAGAATCTCAATGATATGCGAAGTCTAATTTGAACAAGTTCAATAGTATGCAGTCTTATTATTTGAATTTACTAAAGTCTATTAATTAACTAGACGAATAAGAAAAAGATGAATTATCATCTTTAACATATAGAAGAGAGCGATTATATATATAGCCTTTTGAGTTTCAATCTCTTTGACTCAATTGTTGATGGCGACCATCCATTGAATATAATAATGACAGATGACTGCGTTAATTGCCTGGTCAAGTTAATTAATTTGTGTATGTATATATATATATATAGAGCAAGTTAATTAATTGATTGTCATCTTTCATTCTGTACTTGTTATAAGTAACCTCAATCATGCATGAACAAGACGATAGAGAATAATGAAGAGGCAGGAAACTAGCAGCATTACTAACTAATCTAGGATAAAGTAATTAATTGTGGTGAACTCTATGAATGGATTACATCAGGCTGAGCTTTAGTCTCATCATCTTTTTTCACATAAAGTGAGATTATGATCCATAGTGATTACAGTAATTAATCATGTCATAGTGATTGAGTGATTGTTTCTATAGGAGCTAGATACGAGGGATTATCTGCACTATAGACTCTTGTGACCACTAAAGTTCGTTAAAGCTGATGGAGGTAGAGATCATATCAGGTTAGATTAGATCCTCAAATGTATTGATCTATTTCAAGCTCCCTATTGATTTTGTCATCATCTTTTTGGCAGTGTTTGATTAATTGATAAAGAAAATACCTATCTTGTTATTTTTCCCTTAACATTTCTCAGTTGATATTCAGCAATGAGGATTCCTTGGAGTATTATATAATTTTCTGGGAATAAATGTCTTATTCCTTTCCATAACTACCGCAATGATATGGACTTAATTATTTTCTATTTTTGGGGCTATTTAAGTATGGATTTACGGTTGCTGCACTGTCTTATGTCTCGGGTGCATTAAACTTCCATGCCGCAGTAGATCACATTGCCACCAAAAAAACAATGTTTTGTCCACCTTTCACTATGCCATCGGACAACTTTACTATGTAGCCATGGCTTTTTGCCAAAAATTAACGTAGTTACTCCAAAACTTTGGTAAACGTGGTTCAACAACGTTATTGTCAAGAGGCTGTACTTTGGAGAAATCTATGATCAATGAAAGCTTTGGAAAACCTTGGTTAGACTAATAATGTCTATGCTTATTATAGAGAATTCGTGAAGTTCTTCAGAATAAGTTGTTCTTTTCTTCTTTCTTATAAGTGACTAGTTATAAGGTACATTCCTATTTATCTGAATTGAAATTTCAATAAACATAAAACTAGTGACTCTTTGGATTAATTCCTATTAGGCATTAATCTATGATTAAAGTGATTAAAACTAATTACTTTTTGGAAGAAAAATCTCTTTTTAAACTTTGATATTAAGTGAAACGTGAATGATCCTATTAACCAATGTTATTCCTTTGATCCTTGATTTGAGCTCTTGCAAGTTGTAATCTCTTGTTCCAAACATTGTACTGTTATAGTCAAAATCTTTTGGGATGTAATTGCGCCACTGCTGACGAGTACCAACATTTATATAATTACATAAATATGATGTGTTTTGTTCGGGATTCATGCTACCGAACAAAAACTGCAGTCCCTTTTGGAATTGCCATCTTACAATGTTCACAGGAAGGCTGTTCGTATATTTGATACCATAGAGTATTTTCTTTATATACTGGATCTGATCTGATCTGATCCCCAAGAAATGAAGTACCTGTTTAACGAAATGTCATGAGAATGACTACCCCCACAATATAATACTTATACTATGCCCCTTCTACATCATATAGCTTTGTACTTGACCATGTCTGAGCAAACATGAGAGATCATATCCTACAGAAGGTGCTCTGTAGACTCTACAAATCGGAAGAAGAGCTTCCCAATCACACATGGACATAACTCTCTTTACTCCAAAGGACATGCACACGCACTTCTTCACTTCCCACCAGCAGAACCATGATCAGGTAGGAGTTCTCGACATGCAAAGCAATAGCAACAACAGCAATAGTCAGCCTCAAAACAGCCACACGTCGACGAGTCGTTCATCGGATTCAGGTGAGCCTAGCGATTCGAGTAACAAATGGGCCGGAAAGCTTCTTAGGGAGTGTGCAAGAGCCATATCCGAGAAGGACTCCACCAAAATTCATCACCTTCTATGGATGTTGAACGAGCTTGCTTCACCTTATGGAGATTTTGATCAAAAATTGGCATCTTATTTCTTACAAGCTCTCTTTTGTAAAGCCACCGAATCTGGCCAACGTTGCTTCAGAACCTTAAATTCGGTAGCTGAAAAGAGTCACTCCTTTGATTCAGCCAGAAAATTGATACTGAAATTCCAGGAGGTTAGTCCATGGACAACTTTTGGTCATGTAGCTTCAAATAGTGCAATTTTGGAGGCTCTAGACGGGGAAGCCAAACTTCACATCATTGATATTAGCGATACCCTTTGCACTCAATGGCCTACTCTACTAGAAGCCTTAGCCACAAGAAACGATGAGACGCCACACTTGAAGCTCACTGTTGTAGCAACAACTAATCTCGTAAGATCAGTCATGAAGGAAATAGGCCAAAGAATGGAGAAGTTTGCTAGACTAATGGCAGTTCCCTTCGAATTCAATGTTATAAGTGGGCTAAACAATCTAAGAGGGCTCACCAAGGAAGGATTAGGTGTTCAAGAAGATGAAGCTATTGCAATTAATTGTATAGGAGCATTAAGAAGAGTGGAGGTAGAGGAAAGAAGTCAAGTGATTCGAATATTTCAGTCACTCAATCCTCGGGTTGTCACGGTTGTTGAGGAGGAAGCTGATTTCACTAGCTCAACATATGACTTCGTCAAGTGTTTTGAAGAGTGTCTCAGATATTACACACTGTATTTTGAGATGCTAGAGGAAAGCTTTGCGCCAACAAGTAATGAAAGGTTGATGTTGGAGAGGGAGTGCTCAAGAAGCATGGTTGGAGTTTTGGCTTGTGATGAGGAAAATGGAGGAGAGTGTGAGAGAAGGGAGAGAGGAAACCAATGGTCGAGAAGACTCCAAACAGACTTTTCGCCGGTGGGATTTAGTGACGATGTCGTAGACGATGTCAAGGCGTTGCTTAAAAGGTATAAAGCTGGATGGTCACTTGTGCTGCCCCAAGGAGAAGAATCAGGAATTTACTTGACTTGGAAGGAGGAACCTGTAGTGTGGGCTTCAGCATGGAAACCCTAGAAGAATGTTGCCCACCAAAGCATCATTTTATGTTATTCTCTATACCCAGTAGCAAGGCTTAATTAGCATCAGAAATATGCTGCCACAATTGTTAATAAGTTTTTGGATGAGTATACAATTTTCTCATCATTCGTAGCTTATCATAGGTCCAAATTTTCCAACTTATGCTTTATGCTTGGGAGTTTGTGTTGCTTTTTGCCGCTTTTAGATCATTGTATTTGTTTGAAGGTGTTTGCACTTACGCCTCTGTTTCAGTTTCCCACTCCTGAATTTCTTTTTGGATTGCTTCCTTTGGTATCTGTTCTGTTAAACTTTAGTGGACATATGGTAATAGGAACTAGCATTATTAGACGCATGGTTTAGCTATATTTACTCTTCTTGCTTGCCTTTTGCTCTATCTACCTAATTAAACTCTAGTAGTAATGTATAGAAAAGTATTATCTACTAACCTGACTATTATTGGTATTACTAAATTCAGCCCTGGAAAGAAGAACTAGAAAACAATGAATCTGAAATTTTAATATGGGTGGCCTGCAAGACCCTCAGTTTGTTTGATTTTGGAGAAAGCAAATTCAATGATGGTATGATTCCCAAACTTAACATATATATTATTATATAGTGTCAAACAGACTATATGGTTTGTCAAAACGATGTTTCCAAGTGATCGTACAGTCATCATCTCATGAATATTCTTACGTAAAAGAACACAAGTCATAATAATTATCACTCTTTCCCTTCTGTATTGTCAATCCAATGTATTAAAACGATCGTTATTAGACATTATCTTGTTACAATCAACTATCAAGCCGCCCCACCTAAAAAGACAATCTAACACAACCCACTTCTTATCACTCATTTTCTTGATCATCGTCAACATACGATTCATTCTACCTTTGTTAAAGTTTCATGCTTATCCAACTCCCGAGAACATATGTTCTTGTCAAACTCTAGTACTATACACCTAAATAGTATTATGAAATAAATATGCCTCATATATTAAGTAGGATCGGATTGTGCATCACTTTCTCAACAAACCGTGTCGGTAAGAACATGGTTAACTAATTAATAGATAGTTGAGAAAAATTAAACATATACCTAAAATTGACACAAAGAGGGGGAATAGGGAATCGGAGAGGGACCAAGAAGAGACCTCGGTGGCGAACATATAGAATACCAACTAAATCCCACGTTTGCCTTTGTGTCTAGTGATTCAAATAGCATATTTGCTTTTAATTACCACGCCACATATTGTACTGACTTTAGGCCAACATTATATAGTGGGAAACAACTTTCTACACTAAGATAAGACTTGTGCTTCTCCCCTTACATATATTTCAGTGACACTATTATGAATGGTATATATAAATACATATATGCTTTCGTCATTCAAACATGGTCAATTGTCGACGCCAACCCTTTTGTTGTTTGGTAGTTTTCATAACTTTTTTTTAAAATTAAAAATATATATTAAATTATGGCAAAGCTAGTACTCGATCCTAAACAAGGATCACTAATTTGATCGTTTGAGACTAAATGCTGAAAAATATTTTGACATTTGATTTTTAAGTTTATGAAAAGGACATATCAATCCCAATAATAAACCCATCAGCCCAGACTATGGAGTCGTGATTTGATGACCTTGACAAGTGTGTGATAGTGATTACGAACTCATATCTCATAATCTTCAAAAAAAATGGAAAACACTTCCCCTTTTCTTCTTGCTTTATAGTCATTGTTAAACTTGCCTTTTCCCCTACCACCAATGCCTTTGCACCTCGACCATACAAGCTTGCTAGCCAAAGTATTAATTATTGTACCATTTCATCTAATATGGATCGATATTATGTATCATACAAGCTGAAAATTGGTAATTAAGATTTAATTATTATATTAGGTTATGATACTGATCAATTGGTACTGTTCAGTACAGAAAATATCTGTAATATCAAGACTAAAATAAAAATAATAAAAATTTAAGGATTAAAATTTAAAAAATCTTAACCCTAATTCAACTTTGCTTGTCTTCCAAAGCTAAACACCAATTCTCTCTCTTTGTCTCTGTCTTTCCTCCTCACTGTTCTCATTGCCACTTGCTAGGCTAATCGTTGCTATCGTTTGCCACCAGTAACTCTCCCCTCGTGATGTGGCTTTGCTCTGTTGTGATTGTTCTAAGTTTGTGAAAGAAATATATTGGTATTTTGGATTTTGGTAGCTATGGATGGTTGTTGTGTGTTGTTTGTATTTATAAGATATTAGATGCTATATTTTTACTTCCAAAAATATCCGTTGCCACTTTTTGAGGAACATTCACAAATATAACCTAGTAATCTGCTTATATCCCTACAATGTTCTTACTTCTACTTATCTCACTTGATAAGAAACAATTATTGAATTAGACTATTATCTAGGTATTTCTTTTGAAGATGAGTTTTTTTTTAGAATAGAGAGTTGCATCTTCTCTACTAGAATTTTCAAGTATGAAGCATGTAAAGTGACGATCATCAAAAGTTTGGCCTTATGAAATAGTAGTAGGTATCTACTAGGTTCAAATCCTAATTGGTGTTAAGAGTGAGATATATAATTACAATTTTTCTGGTGCAAAAAAAAGTGAAGTAATTTAAATATTTTTTTTATTTTTTACCCTCACACATGCATGATGTTTATGGGATCAAATCAAATGTAATGAGGGTTGTTAACATAAGTTTGTTTGCCTCCACAAATTTGAGATTAACAGAAAAGAGGAGTTGAATCTAATACAGACTTTATGAAATTCACATAGATTGGAATGTTGTGTCCTTTTATCCTTATGATGTATGTTGTACACAATCTCAATGTAGGCCTTTAAGAATTTAAAGATCACATTGGCATCTATGTCAAAATCTTTTAAGTACCAAATGGAAGGGAAAGAATAATCAAAATTTTCTACACCTATTAAATGGACATTATCTTTCTTTGTAGACTCTTACATATGAAAAGGACACATATTATAAAGGAAAGTGGTTTGTAAAGTAAGAGAAATTGAATTCCCAACTTGATTGGAAGTCAATAGTGATAATAGCTATGGTAGATACATTTGCAACTAATAAATGCCCATTATCATTTTTTTTTGGTAAATCAGTAGAAAATTTTTATAAAAAATAAAAAGAAAATATAAGGTTAAGTACAAAATTGAGGGGACCCAAAAATAATCTTTGGCTACCAAAAGCCACACAGTGCCTAATGATCTAAGTCATGTTCACCGAACAATCCATCAAAAGCTATTATAGCTGCCTTTAAGTGACCTTACTCATCTATAATAACAATCTCAATCTCTTAAGACCCAGTATCCACACCAACTTCTAACAGCCAACACAACCAAAACATAAAACAACACAGACTCAATGACAGCTCAAAACTTAGGCCTCTAAAGTTTGATAATTTCTGTGTTTATCATCTGAGTATCCTCCCTTCCTTTGGTTTGGGATCATCCTTGTATTGGTTCCGACGAGGGAGAGGGGTCATGAAGGAATATTTCAACTAGCACCTGCAAACAAAAAAAGAAACCAGAAACCAGACAACAGAAAACCCAATTTACCTATTCTCAGTGTTTATGCAGAGCTGTTCCATTACTTGGAAGATCACTTTGGAGTTAATGCTCCCCACTTCCATGGCTTTGTCTTTGAAGGTTCGGAGGTTTCTCTCGGACCATAAGTTATAAACAACAACAGAAATTAGGATAGAGAATGTGTTTAGGTTTAGGTTTTGGTAGCTTTGGCTTTGGGTGAACCAATGTTGGATAGATTGGAGATTTGCCAAATTTGGGATGTTCAGTTGAAAGTGGCTAAGGTAGTGTTGCCAAATTGAATTCGAAAATGAGCATTCAAAGAAGAGGTGGCTAATGGATTCATTTTCTAAAGAGCAGAGTGAACAATGGTTTGGAATAAAAGTATAAAGTATTCGATCTCTTGTTTGTAGTTTATTAAGAAAAGCTAACTACAAGATAAAAGCATACCTTAGGGTTACACCTTTCTGCCGCACTAATTTATACCAAGGTAATCTCAGAGAAGAAGGTCTCATCAGGGTGTAAGCTGATGTATTCGTGTAGGATTTTATGGTGCTAGGCAACCATTCTAACCTATTCGGTTGAGATTCATCAGGTTGACAGGTAAAGGATCTAGCATGCGAATGGACTCAATTGTAGCTCCTTGCTAATTCCAAACATTGTCACAAATAAAATCAGCTACTTTGGCATGCATTGGAAGTTCTGACCCCTTGATAAGTCTTGGGGAAACCAGATACTGCAGTAAACCTCTGGGATGCCACGGGTCCTGCTATAAGAAAGTTGTCAATCCATTCCCTATCCTAAATCTGAAATGATTCCCAAGAATATTCCTAACTTGAATTAGTTTCCTCCAGGTCTAAGAGCTATTGCTAGTTGGTTAATTGCTCCAGAAATTATGACATCTAAGAATAATAGTGTGAACACATTTAACCCATAAAGCTTCCCTATCATTAAAAATGATCCATATCCTTTTGCCTAACAGAACATGATTCCAAGTTGAAAGATGTTTAGTTCCTAGACCACCCTCCTTTTTTAGTTTACAAAGATCAGACTACTTAACCTTGGCATGAGTTTTTGTTACTACCTTCCCAAACCACAAGAAGTTCCTGAACTTAAACTCTATTTCTTTGATTATAGAGGCAGGGAGAATGAAATGGCTAACCCAAAAGACCTGAAAGGTAGATAGGACAAAATTTACCAAGTGAAGCCTACCAGCGTAGGATAAAGCATTATGAGTCCATTTGTTAATTCTGGAATCCATTTTGTCTAACAAGGGGATACAGTCTCTCCTAGTCAACCTACCAGTTAAGATAAGCAATCCTAGATATTTCATAGGAAGTTGACCCCTTTGTAGACTTAAAATACCTTCCAATTGGTCGGACCAATGACTCATATCAAGAGAAAGGAAGAATTGACTCTTGTTTAGATTCATTTCCAGACCTGAGAAGTTAGAGAACATATTCAACCAATTTAAAAAGGTATTCACCGAGGCCAGATCAGCATGACAAAATACTAATAAGTCATCAGTAAACAAAAGGTGGGAAAGTTTAAGAGCTTTACATCTCCAGTGGAATTTAAAAGTAGGGGTACCTTCTATCGAGTCATGTAGACTCCTAGAGAGGACTTCCATACAAAGAATAAAAAGATAAGGAGAGAGAGAATCACCTTGTCTTAAGCCTAATTTACCACGAAAAAATTTTGTTGGAGACCCATTAATGAGGATAGAGTAGGATGGGGAGGTTAGACATTCTTCGATCCATTTAATAAACATGGAAGGAAGACCTACTGCTATAAGCACCTTGAGGTGAAAATTCTACTGAATAGAATCATAGGCTTTTTCTAGGTCAATTTTAAAACCACATCGCTTATGGCTATTTGAAAGGTGATAGTTCTTGAAGATCTCTTGGGCTAAGAGAATGTTATCCCTGATACGACGATTTTTAACGAAAGCACTTTGGTTAGGACTGATGACATACTTTGGTTAGGACTAATGACAAGGGGTAAAATCTATCTAAGCCTATTAGAAATGATTTTGGTGATCACCTTATAGATCATGTTACAGCAAGAAATAGGTCTATTGATGGACCCCGTTCCCGGATGCCCAGTCGAACAGTGTTGGACCCCGTTCCCGGAGCCCAACTATCCAAGACAGAGTCGAAAACGAAGACCGTTGGGTCCGAGTCCCGACCCCCAAGGTTGAACCCGGGGTGACCCGTCGAGGTCGACGAAAGAGATAATCTGCGGAAGCATACTTATCTCACTCAAACATACATACATACGCATCAAATCTATCAAACTA
>JANVCL010000001.1:19052051-19064489 GCA_026546855.1 Erythroxylum incrassatum
ACAGCCTTCCCCTTAAGACTCCGACCTGAAGCAAAAGATTTCTACCCTGCTACTAGTTTAGTTTCGGGATCAGGGCGGGAAACAACTGGCCTAGAGGAATAGGTAGGAGGAACGGGCAAAGGCCAAGCAGAAGGGAGAATCAAAGCCAAATCAGCTGGATCAAAGACAGGTAACAATTGGGAATCTTGGGGGGTTGACCCACTAGATAAAGGAGGCTTTACCACTGCCTCCAGCAGAGCCTGAAAAGGCGCAGAATCAGCCACCATCGGTCAAACCTGATCCATAGGGGATGGTGGAGCAAACCCTGAAGCATTAGGAACCGAAGCGGACTCCTTAGGAGAAGGCTGAGAATGTTGCTTGGAGAGCAGTTTGCAATCAGAGGGGCTATGACCATATTGTTGGCAATGACAACAGTAAGGGGGGAAGGCTTCAAAGATAACTAGTTGGGTATAACGATCCCCTGAAGGCAGCCTTACCTCAAAGCTAGTGAGCGGTTTGTGGGAAAGATCAACTTCCACCAAAATGCGAGCGTAACCAAGTCGAGTCATCTGGCTGGTGATTTTATTGGTACAGATAGGCCGCCCAATGCGGGACCCCAAACGAGATAATCCGCACTCAGTCCAAAAGTCCAGGGGAACATTGGGGAGCTGTACCTAAAGGGGCACATTCATGAACTCCTGACTGTTGAAGGCAAAACTAGGTGTAAGTTGTTTCGGCATTCTATTTATTAAACGCAATGGAAGATATTTGTGTTATGAGTTTGTGTATGTTTATTGCATCTGCGTATATTCCTTGCTCTTCTTGCATGAAAGCCTCTCACATATGTATTGTAACCTTGATGTGACCAATAAACATTTCAGTTTATAATCCAAGGCTACTGTAGACAATGACAAAACCAGCGGCCTTTTGCCATTGATGATTATGACTTTGGGTCACTACTGTGCAACGCTGCTGGGTGAATACTCACCCAGATTTTTGTTGTTATTGTTGTATTGTTGATGACATAGATTTTTAAAAAGAAAAAAAAATAAAGAAGAGGACCAAGACTCTTCTTCTTTCTCTACATAGAAGCACATGTTGTTTTGTCTCAAACGTTGCATTGATTAAGCATTGGTTAACCAACAAAGAAGCACGTGTAAAGATGAATGGTTTTTGTCTTATTATTAATGTATTACATCGTTAAAAAAATTAAAAATTGACACAAACTAGTTAAATTAGTTTTTTTCAAATAAGTTTCTCAACTCAACAAAATTAGAAATGAGTTTTCTAATTGTATTATTTTTTGTTGGATTAAAATTAGACATGTTTTCTAATTAAAATCAAAACTAATTTGTTTAGTTGAAATTAAAAAAGGAATTTGACTAGAAATTATTTTTTAATTAATCCAAAAAAATTGATTATTTCAATTATAATTTATATTAGAAATAAGTTTCTAATTGATTAGATATTAAAAGCATAATTTGATTAGTTCAATAAGTTCTTAACAAAAATAAATAAATTGAATTATTTCCATATATGAGCATAAGTTCTCTATGTGTTAGACAAAAATACTCCGTTATTTTGTAAGCTCTTTTGATTCCTGAAAATTTATTTTCTCGGAAGATGTCTATTATTAAACGAACACCTAAGCTTATCTATATGAGGCACAAAAAAGACACATTAGCAGTATGTGTATAAAGTTGGTTAACATGCGTTTAATGCCTGGAGACAATCTAACACAACATGTTATTTCAGTTAATAACATCATGTAAGAGTTATATTTTGGAGGTTGCCTAACTTACGCAGATGTTGAAGTAAAGTACATAACTTTGCTTTCAATATTACCTCAACCTCAAGGGGAACTGTTACAAATGCTATAAAATAATATGTCTAATAAGAAGACTTATACCTTATTAGTGATGACATTTGTTAAAGAAATGCGTAGAAAGGAGTTAATTATGACTTTATATCCTCTGGGTCTTCCAATAGAAATAGTAAGATCTATTGTACATCGAGCTTCACAAATTGTATTACGCGAACTCATGAACTCATTTCCACGTAGGTTTCGTTACTTATAGATTGTTCGTAGGTTCTAGTACAACTAATACAATATGTTGTTTAATAAAATCAACCTCTTAATATTTATGTGATATGTTTACATGAATTTTATATAGGAATTCATTTAAAAGTAAAACAATTAAGATTCAATTGTTGTATGACTAATGTGACATTAACATGTATTTATATTTCTTTCTTATTATAAAAATTTAGTGCTTCAAAATGGCTACTACTTCAAAGAATATTATTGCTAAACTCAATAGTAAACTTATACTCATCTGATCTGTATCAGATGATAAACAAGTGCGTACTATCTCCGATAAACAATTGTATTGCCAAAATTAATGACATGATGATTCAAAAATTGTCAAGAAATATGTATTCATATATGAGTTTTGACAAGATGATTAACCAAAGACATCAAACTGATTATAGAAACTTTCTGAATTCTTTAAATCCTAAAGGCCTACCTCCATATAAACTATCACTCAAACAAGGCTCTCCAATTATACTACTGAGAAATTTTGATCCAACTCAGAGGTTATGCAATGGAACAAGGCTGATATATAGATAATTAAAAGATCATACAATTTCTGCAAAAATTGTGTTTAGACCAGACAAGGGAAAATTAATTTTTATACCTAAAATTCCCTTACAACCTTCACAAAATGAAAACAATGGAATTCCTTTCATCCGAACATAATTCCCTATTCTTTTGTGTTTTCCAATGACCATAAACAAATCTCAAAATCAAACACTTGATTATCTAGGAATTTATCTCCATGAACTTGTATTCTCAAATAGACAACTATATGTAGCTCTGTCAAAAGCTCGACCTCCTGAATCAGTTAAAGTTCTAATTATTCCACAAACTTTTGAATCTTCAAAGTTCGATCAAAAAACAAGAAATATTGTTTTCCAATTAGTCAAATTATAAAAGATTCAGTTCTGAAGAAGTATGTTAATTGTTTCTTTTCAACTCCATATAATTTCATTTAATAAAAAAATTTTCTTTGTTCTAACTAATTCATTAAACAAATTGTTTCAATATAGAAAACCGTTAACACAATTCCCTATTTGTTTATGTTTTGCAATGACCATAAACAAATCCCAAAATCAAACACTTGATTATCTAGGAATTTATCTCCATTAACCTGTATTCTCAAATGGACAACTATATGTAGCTCTGTCAAAAGCTCGAACTCCTAAATCAGTTAAAGTTCTGATTATTCCACGAACTTTTGAATCTTCAAAGTTCGATCAAAAAACAAGAAATGTTGTTTTCCATTAAAATTTTCAATTAGTCAAATTATAAAAGATTAAGTTGTAAAGAAGTACATTAATTATTTCTTTTCAACTCCATATAATTTCATTTAATAAAAAATTTCTTTCTCTTGACTAATTCATTAAACGAATTGTTTCAGCATGGAAAATCGTTTATTGATTAAGAATATTTTACCTGGCACTCAATGGTGGTCTTGTGAAATTATCGTCCAAGAAAAACAACATATTGTGACTTCACCTGGTACACCATCAAAAAAACAAAAGTTTATCTTCTTTGATTATGAGGTATAACAACTACACTTTCTTTATTTTAAATGTTTTGTACTTAATTATTAATAATTTCCTTATTATTAACAGGGATTACAAGTTGAAGGTATTATATTCAACAATGATATCCAACGAATGAGCCACATCTTACAACCATGTAGGAAATATATTATTTCTAATGCCATTGTAAAGTCAACTCCAGCTCAATATCAAATTGAAGATTTGAAAATACAATGGATAAATACGAGCCATACTGTCATTGAACCTCTACCAGATGATGATACCCTCATTCTTGTGAAATTTAACTTCACATCTTTCAGCGATCTAATCAACTATATAAACAACAAGCAAAAATTAGTTAGTTAGATCTTTAATATATTTCTTTATAGAATGTTCAAAAAATTTCTTTTGTACCTAATTATATTTTTTTTAACTCGTCATAGATATTTTGGCCTTCGTTATTGAAGTCTTGGATAAAAAAGAAATCGACATAGATGGAAGAAATTCAACTGTGTAGAAATTTATTATCGCCAACAAAGAGTAATTTTAATTCTCTTTTATTTTTTATATTTTGCATCAAATTGACATAAATTCTTCGTTTCTTCAAACATTTCTTGTTTTTTTTATTAGACAGCAAACGATTGTACTGTCGATATGGAATTCTTTTGTTAATAACGAGGGTCAACAAATTACCAATTCCCTATACTCTTATCCAATAATTATGTGCAGGAGACTAAAAGTGAACTTCTATAAGAGTACTTTTTCTTGCTCATAATAATATTACATGTTTTTAGTTAATTTTTAATCTTATTTTAAAGTTGCAATTCAAAATTTTAGGTGTTGCATTATCGACATGGTTCGACTTAACAATTCTTATTGACCCACCAATACATGAAGCTGAAGATATTAAAAATTGGTACTGTCTTATCTCTGCTACGACATCTCTGCTTCAATCATTTATCAAAATATACATCTACGCTTCAACTTTCAATAACATTACCTAAAATTTTTTGTAAATTTGATACTTTCATATTTATAATTGTTATGTTACAAATTACATAGAAATTTTATTAAATTTTTATACTTTCATATTTATAATTATTAAGTTACAGGGCACGATGAAATAATAAGGAAATTAAAAACCTTATTAGGGAACGATCTTACCTGAGATATAATCCTGATATATCTTCGGATCTCATAAAAAAATCACCAAAATCATGTTCTTGAATTCTGCCAGTAAGGTATCTACATCTGTGTATTCTTATAGAATATTTTGTTTCAATTTTTTAATTGAAATATTATTATTAGGTATTTCCAAATATCATGGGTTAAATCTAAAATTTCCTTCCAACACATCTTGCAAAAATACTGGTATATGGCATGCAAGAAATGTTTTCGTTCTACAGTTGCAACCATTGGAGTTCCATTCACTTGTAATTTTTGCAAAGAAAAACTGACGGCTAGACCCAGGTTTCTATCTTCTCTTTTCACTCTTCAATTTACTACTTCTTCCTTCCCACCTAGATTTTGAAATTTTTACGTGACTTTTTTACTTGTATGTCACAAATGGAACTTTTTAATTCATACCCATGACCTTTTTACTTATATATATTCTTCTATAGATATAATATCTTTTTTATTATAACTTTTGATATGGGTGTCGATATAACGTAGATTTGACCGACGAAATAGAAACTATCACGGGTTCTATTTTTGGCAACCTAGCTGAAAAACTTTTGAATTTCACCGCCGTTGAAGCTATGCAATATTACAATGAGGTTATATTTTTCTTTTACGTTTGCAATATTACAATGAGGTTATATTTTTCTTTTACGTTTGCAATTTAACATGACACCAATTATCTTTATATGGCTATTTATTAACAATTGACATTTTGCATTTGTATAATAAGAACATGGAACTTCCTCTAGAAAAGGTGCACACATAATTGAAAACAAAACGTTTTTTCTGCATGTCAAACCAGCAAACATTCAGTCGTCAGATGCAATGCAACGATTTACTATTATCTATTACCGCGAAATAGGTGATGATGAACTACAAAAGCCTTCACTTTCACCGCAAAAGATGACCAAATTTTAACTGATGATCAACATGACACTGATGAAATCGTACCTCTACCTATTTCAGGTATTTTTATTTGTCCTTATTTTCTATGTCAACTTTACCATAATAATCTGTTTTTAATCAATCTAGCTTTTTTTAATTAAAAAAACTAATGTTGCCTTATATATTTGATGACTAATATACTTTGATTTTTTATTATATCTTTAGAGCATACTGTTGAATCTTCTTCATCGGTCAAAAAATGCCTTCATAAACGATAAAGCCATATTGAAAACAGTCCGCCATCTCATACAGATACAATCATTAGCAATACTGAACCTACACCGGAATCAAATACAAATGGTAATCACAATAACAAAAAAGCTAAATTTTCATAGACTTTTTCTGTTAGAACAAATTAATCAAATGACTCGCTTACCTTTTGTCCTTTTATTTCATATTATCTTAAACCTCAATATTCTGGACATTGCATGATTTTAGATATAATTCTCCATATCCGTATATGCCAATCTGCTTAATTTTCCTTATCAAATGCTCAAATTCTTCACCAAACTGTTCCCCAAAACAAACATCTTCTCAATTGACTAAAATATAAAGTAAACCAACTAAACCAATCTAATTTCATTATCAAAACATAACAAAAAAAATTAATCCAATACATATACATTATATATATATATATATATGATGTATGTGTATTGAACTAAATAACACTTTGGTTTTTGCTTTCCTTAACCAAATCAGCCATAAAAGATATTGGCCTAAACAAATTTCTATTTTCAGAATGTTAACATTTCAATCTAAGTGATTAACTATCACCAAAATTTTCTAAATCATTTCATCCATCAACATAAAGATCTTTACAAAACATTACCTTTTATTTCATTCTGAATCTAACCTAGTAAACCTCAAAAAACTATATTAATGAAACCATGTTACAAATTAAATATTACAATGAATCGTAGAAATAAAGCTTAGCAAAAATACGCCTATTAAGTATACATCTAACATATCAATTTACCAACATCAAAAAGGATGTTATTTCCTTCCATAGTTAAAAATAATTACTTCATTTACAATTTTCACGATAAAATAACTAAGTGATTAAATTCACTTAAGCAAAAAAAACATTTATTTAAAAATTACTTCGTTTAAATTAACTATTTAAAATCTCTTCTACTCTAATTTAGATTGAAAAATTGTAGGGGTAGATAGTTTCGCAAACTTTCCGATTTATTCCTAGCAAACAAATAAAATCAATAAAATTAAAAGAACAAAAAATAAATCAACACCAGAAATTTGGTAACGCAGTTTAGCACATCTTGCCTACGTCTACGGGGCCCTCACCCAGCTTAATTACTTTCACTGAAGTACAATAATTTTACCCAAGGCTTTACTGAGCCAACACCACTCAACCCTTAGCATTATCTCTCAACCTCACTTCCCGTGAAAGAATTTCACACCCAATAGTATGACCGCCTCGTACTAACCTCAACAGAGGATTTTTCACACACTGTTTACTAATAAAGACAATTAATCGAACAACTCAAGTGATTAAAATAACTGAAAACAAAAATGATAATACTTGAGATAAAAAGAACAACTTCCCGATGAGTTTCGCTCCACTGAAATAGATCTGAAAGTCGTTGCAACAACAATGTAGATGTTTTTCTCACAAAAACATGTGCACAATCCCAGATAAACAGATCTGAAAAATTAACACACTAGCCTACCGTATTTGCAATCCCCCGAAGACATATATGTGCAGCTGCGTATTTTTTCAATATATACACGCACAACCTAACAGCTTTTGTAAGACACCCACGCAAGGCCACTCCACATCGCCACAAAAGCCACCCTTCTGTTTTTTATATAAAATTCAAGCAAAGTTATGCATTATATCAATAAAGCCACTGAACCTTTTTCCACTCATCACACACATGCACAATGGTCTTCGATTGCCGCATCAAAAGCCACTTGGTTTAATCTTCTTTCTTGTTTTTAATAGAATTCAACCACAACTAAAAGATGTCCACATATTTTGATAAACTTCAATGATTTCATCGTAGATAGGAGATCTAGACAGTATCATATTTAAAATAGACTTCTACGATGTTAGGATATATGTACAAATCTCACTTCAATCAAGTGACCACAACTTTAATTCTACCACAATTAAGATTTTATATGTCCAATTTAAAATGTCAAAATTAAATAAAAGATATACATAATATATCTTAACATAGATAATTTACAACCATAACTATCTTAATTTTATTTGGATTTTTTTACTCTTCACATTTATTTTTAAATGAAAATTTTATAATTTTATTTTAAATAAGAATAAAATTTATCTTGCAATCAAAATGCCCAATTTAAATTAAAATTGTTTCAAAAATTTTCATTGCTTATTTACAAATTCTCACTCACGCGTGTAACAAAAAAAAATCACACCCGTCACCAACGTGACTTTTCAAAACCGCTTCTAATCACCAATATTAAATAAGTCACATCCGTGACTATTACTTTTTAATTTCATTTTTCACATTTCTATTTACTTTCAATATTTCATAATACATAATCCGTATTAAATTTCTCTTTTTTCTTAATTATGTGTTTTTATTATTTCTACATTACAAATTTTCTAACCTTATTTTAATTATTCATTTTTACTATTGGAAATTATATATTTTGAATATTTCTATCATAATTTCTTTCTTTGTATACATTTAAAAATTATAATGCTTATAATTTTATGCCCAACTTTAAAATTTCGCAATATTCATTTATACATTAAATAATATTAAATAATATCATTTGTTAACATTTTCTTATTATCTTAATTAATTGAATATTGATAACTTTCTCGCAATGTATTAAATACATTTTCAACTTTTAAAAACCTTGATTAACTATAATATTTAATTTATAACAAAAACATTTAACATTTTTTAAAATTTAGTGCTAAAAAATATTTATAATAATCTCACATAACTAAGTAAATTAACAGAGCATTATTACCGCAGACGTCTGCTAGTCCTTCCGAAAGTATGGGTATTAGTAAGGTCTTCCCATGATTGGACCTGCTCCGGGTACGAGTGGTATTCGATGGTCACACTCACGACTGGGGGTAAACCCAAAGGTTCCATGAAGAGATCTACAAACTTGACCAGTAATTTCTCCAAAATCACTATTTGTTGTCCCTGCATTAAACTAAGTTGAGTTATTGCCTTTGCCACAAAAGGTTGCCTTGTCGACCTTTTGATAAACGATGTAGGAGGGCAATTTGTTGTTGTTCACAACTGATTTCATGATGTGTACCCTTCTTTAGCATTAGAGGTCCTATTAAAGCGAATCGCAGGCCCATTGCTGGTGATTTTGGAAGTGACCCAATTCATATTGTTTTTCAAGAGTAGGAGTCCCTACGAAACTTTTTGTTTATGCTCCAATGCCCAAGTCATATTTATGGCAATTTTAAGGTTTCAAGGTTGTTACATTTCAATATCGATCGTCAAACCTTGTACCAACCCAACAGTAAAAAGATCCAGTTGTTGATGAGGTTTAATATTAGAAGTTCTGGCCAATAAGAAATGGAATTATCACTGATATTCTTCAATAGATTTGGTTTGTTTAACGTTGGCGAGTTCTCCTAAAGGATTGTTGCTCATAGGTGGCCTAAAGTGTATAGGATAGGACTCCTTAAAAAGCCTCAATCCAGCTCTGATTCCTTCTGTTGCACTTGATCGAACCATAACTTCCAGCTTCGATTCCTTCTGTTGCACTTGATCGAACCATAACTGCGCCTCACCCAAAAGGTCTTTATCCCGCAGCGTTTTCTCTGGCAATTTTTTTTTAACATCTCAAATTGCAATAAAGTTCGACCATTTGTTCTTTTAGGGCATGCTGTCGCGAAGTCATTTGCTCCATAAAAGCCTCCAACTTGACTTCCAAATTCTCTACGTCCTTCAAGATAATAAGGTCTAATACTAAGATGTGTGCCTTCCATAGGTCAGGACTCAGGACACGGAAATTTTTTTTATCTTATGATAAAAATTGGAGAAGGAAGTAGACTCATCCTAGACTGAGTATCCTCTAAGACTGATATATTTTTAGAGAATAATAGCTTGAATTTTGCTTGGTGCTAAAAGACTCTTTTATGAAGGTTGATAATGATAAAGCCGGGATCAACATCGGATCCTAGGTAACAATTCATAAAATCTTAATTAAACAAAAAATCTAGTTATTAAGAAAAATAAAATAAAATAATGTATAAAATTTTAATTAAGCCATATCTGCTCTGTCCTCTTCTTTTTCTTTATTTCTACCTAATAAAAGCGTCCACATAAGACTATTTCTGGAAGAAAGTAGAACCCGTGTTAACTTGCTTGCACAGTTACATCTTGCTCTTCCTTGGATATTTTTACTCAGGTAGTGTGGGCTACCATGAATGAAACAATAAATGGAAACACATGTTGGGCGCAGCGGGTGTATTTTATGAAAAGGAAAAATAAAATGAGCAAAATGAGCACAGAATATTTAATGTGGTTCACCCTTAACTTTGGGCTACGTTCACGGACAAAACTCAAAATATTTCTTCCACTATTATAAATAGTAAGTATACAGAGATAAAACCAAAATAGTGGCTCACAAGGTGTTTCCCAACTTAAAAATACTAACCTCACTATTTTGTCACTCACCAACCCTTTAGGAATAAATTTCCCTAACTTCAGAGCAATTGAATTACTCTGGTTTTCTCTCGTTTTTTTCTTTCTGTATTGTGTCTTATGATGAAGCAGGGAGTGCCTTATATAGGCACTCCGCCGCCTGAGGCTGCTGCCTTTGCAGCTGTATTTCTCCATTCAACAAAAGCGACTGCAGCTTCCATTTATCAATGTTAGTGGGCGTCAACTGCAGTAGGCGATGTTTTCGGTGCCTACCATGCCCACCAAATTGGATGATGGAGTCCCTCAATGTAAGAGGGACCCATCTCCAACAAGTTGGTGGAAGCTAGCCAACTTTTCCACCTTCAAACCACTCTATCTAGTCTCTACATGTATAAAGAACACCTTACAAATATAAAACTCACCTTCTGTAACTCTACTTTCTCCATATTGGACTTTCAGTCCAGATATTAGATGGGAAATCAAAGGTATGTGACTCTGCTTTTGATAATACTCATCGTGGTTGCCAGTAACAGGTCGGTGGAAGCAAGAGCAATGGTTACTCCGAAGAAAATCGATAGCTAGCAGTTCACTTCTACGAGACCTGGATATACCACAATAAAAGTTAATTTATTTTCCGATCTCCACAAGATCACCGCCAACACCAAGCGGGATGGTTCCCATAAGTTAGTTTAACGTTTGTACCTACGCATGTCAAAAGGTTGGTCCCTTATGGTTTAATTTGACTGATTTTTTATTTTTACTTAATTAGTTAATCTTCTCTAATTCAAAAACTAAATTTGATTAACTTAAATTTTATTTATTAATTTAATTAACTTAAATTTAAAATCAGGTTGAAGCCGACATACCATCCTTCTTGTATTTTATTGGCTTATTGTTCTTCTTTTTTTATTAAATAAGTTTACGGATTTTTATCCAATTAGTGATCATTTTTGTTTTTGGCAGTTGAGTTTCCTATATTACAGATCGTTGTTATTGCAATAATTTTAAGTTTAGAGGTTAGTGCTTGTAACCTGATTCAGTTGTTACCCTATTGCTATGTAAAAAGACCCGTTGTTATGATATCGGATGTCCCAATTATATTCAAAATCTTTTTGAAGCCAAGCTTGATGAGATTGAATTGTTTGATAAAACAAACACACATAAGAGGGGGTGAATTATGTGTAAAAAAATTCAAGGTACTTTCAAATCGAAAAGATCTTGCTAAACAAAATAAATTTATAAATAAAAGGGTCCTATAAATTTTCGAATCGATTATGTTAACGTTGAAAAAGAAAGGAGCTTGTTAAGACTCAAATAGAAATAAACCAATTAATCGAAAGAAGCCTCTTAATGCTAAGAAGATAGGAGCCTGCTAGCCCTAAAAAAAAGGAGCTTCTTAATTCGATAGGAGCCTGCTAACTTTCTAAAGAACCTTTTGCGATATAAAAACAGAAGGAACCTTTTGAAAATATAAACTTATAATGTGAAAATTTAAAAGTAAGGAAGAGAGAAAAATGACATAGTAGAGTTATATTGGTGTGGTTTATAACGAAGCCCACATCCAGTTCCAAAGTATCCAACTTGAGTAATTTACTATAAAAGTCAAATAGTAATTTGAAGAGTCTCTTCAAGCTCACAAGTGTATATTTTTCAAGGTTCTTCAACTTTCCACACTAGCAATATTATGCTAGCCTCTACAAACTCTCAACAAAAAATGTATGAAGGATTTAACAGTCTCTTTTAATAGAGTGATTTCACTTTTCTCAAGCATAAAGAGTTTGATACAACTTTCAATAAAATTGATGCTCTAAGATATTTTGCAAGTCTCACGGGTTTCGCAAATGCAGTAGCTCTTCTTTAAATAGACAGTTTCTTCAACTAGTCGTTGCTTAATCTTCGATGTTATCTATGCTGAAACTTTCGATATTCAGACGTTAAGATAAACATTATGTCAAGACTTCCAGAGTTAATTATTCGAATTACAGTAGAACCTCTATAAATTAATATTGTTGGGATTATGATAGTTATTATTTTATAGAGATATTAATTAACCGATAAATTAATATTTATTAATTTAAAGAGATTTTTGTAATTGATTGAA
>JANVCL010000001.1:19114442-19124505 GCA_026546855.1 Erythroxylum incrassatum
GCCTTTTCCACTTAGCTCCTTAATTCAATTAAATTCATACTACCTAATCTAATTAATGCTATCATACTTAATTAATGATAACTTAATTTAATCTATTAAGACTTCAATTTCCTCTAATCATGCTTAATAACATAAAAAAAATTCAGGGGCTTACAAAAACATTGCAAAGAATGTGATAATTCCAACTAAGCTTCCATCAACCTCGGTAACCAATTCATGAACTTCAACAAAAATGAATAAACGTAAAAGAAATGCATTTCAAGCTGAAATTGGTAGTCATTGCATTCATTGTTTAATAACATTAATCTCAATAAGATCCTTACAATCTATTGTTCTTCAGTACACAAATATCATAAAATTGTTCAATTCACTAACCATTTAAAAGTTTACATTTTGTCGTTTCCTTCTAAAGATGTAGTTTGACTTTGTTGGATTTGATTCAAATGCACAGTAACAACTTCCTTCCTCTTTATTGATTTCTGCGCAAGGTTTAGAAGTCTCTGACTTCTCTTTCTAGGCTATAGATAAAATGCAAACATTGTTAAGTTGTATGAATTAATTAATGTTTACAAAGAACATAAATATTTAACACTTGCATTTAGCATCTGCAGCACTGTGGTTTCAGTTGTGTATACCCCCATCCCTTCCATCCATTTCTTGAACTTCCTATTTACTTCTTGTTGAAGAGAAGAGTATGTGATAGGCCTTTTTCCTGTAATTTTCGCTTGAGAATTTGGACTACATATGCTAACACCGAACATCCTCGTTCTACTTCCATCATCTACACTATAACTAGGAACTCTTCTCCCTTTAGTTTGGTTCTTGGTGGTGGCCTTTAAAGATGTACAGATATTTGTTGTTTCTGAAGCACCTCTAGGTGTTGGGAGAACAATTGAGGTTGTTACATTTGCACTTCCACATACATAAGCAGTACTTGAGGTATTGCCATTACCTGAAGCAATTATGGAAATAGCAGATATAGACACAGTAGCAGAGGAAGAGGTAGGGGCAGAGGTAGAGGCAAAAGAAAAGGCTTTTGCTCTTCTTTTACTTTTCTTTCCCCTTTTATTATTATTAGATGTAGATTTATAAGCACTTACTGGGTTGTCAGTGTTGGTTTCAACTATGGATATATTTTCGGGGTTGACTGTGAGTTCGTTGTGTTTTGCTCCATATGGAAATTAGTTGACTAGTCTAGGTTCAATTTTGAAATTGGGTTGGAACCTGCCATTGATAACAGTGATAATAGGACAAAAGAAAAGTAGAAGATTACCACACTATGGAAAAGAATCTTAATTGTATCATAAAAGACAAAACAACTTAGAAATTACCTCTCGACCCTTCCAAAGATAGACTTTTTTATTGTGTCCTTCTATATGGTTGTGGCTACATGTAATGATCATGCACCTTCTAGATACGTGGTCAGTATTTTGCTTTTTGATTACTTTCGTATTCTTTTGAGGCTAATCAATGCCCTTTTTCATAACTGTTTTAGGCCTACTAGTCCCTTGTTTGAATTCTGTTGGCCTAATAGTTTCTTCATTGTTAATGGGCCAGTCTTTTATACCAGGCATCGGTTGAATTGCCTTCCCATATGCTTTGGCATATTGAGTCTTCCATAACCAACTAGAAGTGTACTCTTTAATGTTAACCCTACTACCTTTAGTAACACATATGGCATATGCACAAGGACCGCCAGAGAGGTTATATCTCTTACAATAACATATTTTGTTTTGGAGCCTCACCACATATCTGTACTATCTATGATCAATCATATACCCTCCTTCTCCATTATGATGCACTAAACAATGTTGATCAATTATGACACTCTTCTTAATTGCTTCTCATATTCTTGACCTTAAATTACCCTTCCACTTGGCAACCTCTTTCATTTTTCTCACAATTCTTTTCATAAGCTCTCTTCTAATATGCTCAAATAATCCTAAAACTGACATTTTCCTTGCATCAATAGGACTCTTATTAAAGGCTTCACATAAGTTATTGTCAACCAACTCAATCATAGAATCTTCACTCTGGAAAGCACATCACCATTGCTGATTGGTGTATAGCTCTTAATATCTTCTATTTCCCTTTGCTTATTGGCTTTGAGCTTATCCAAATTTTCTTCATATTCCCTTACTGTGAAGGATTTTGCAATTTTCCAAAAGTGCTCCTTCATCTTTTCCCCTTTATGTCCTCTTCTATGCCAATTCACATAAACATGTCTAGAACGAAACCTGTGCTTAGCATTTAGACATAAATCGACAATGGCTCTATTAATTCCCTACAAGGGAAAACATAACCATTTGAATACGCATGCGGATGCAAATCTACATATTTCATAATAGTTACACTCTCAGTGAAAGTAAAAACAAGATTGATGTGAAACTTTTACCTTTTATTGGTCAGTCATTATAGTGCAACCAATTCCAGAGCCCAAGTGAGGTAAATCTTTTTCAGCCTTTCAATGAACCACTTCCATGTGACTGTCAACTCAACCTCAACTACGGCCCAAGCAACAAGAAACATTTGATTGTTTTCATCTCTTCCCATAGTATATAGAAGTTGACCCTTAGTTTTGGCTTTCAGCCAACATCCATCTAGGCTAAGAAAATATTTGTATCCATACCTAACAGTGCTTCTTGGGTTGGTTTGCCTAATCAAGATAAGACCAAAGCTTCCAAACTCCTCTTCAATACTGATCACAATATTGTCTACTATTTTTTCTTTGCTTTTCTCACCATAATCATGGACACTTCAATACCTAAACAATCCTTAACGTAAAATTTGATATCATTATTCTTCAAAAATGGCTCCCTTTTAAGCTTATCCTTCAAAAAGTTAGATAAGACGTTGGTGTTTCATCCTAGGATTTGTATATACCCTATTGTAGTCGTGATTGTTCCTGAATTTTCTAACTTAAAATGAATGCAGCTTCCTATCAAATGCTCCATATATATACCAAGGGAAGTTCTTTGTCCTACATTTACCTTAGACAAACTTGGGCTTATTTTTGGTAAACATAACAACCCTCTTTGTTTTGATAGACAACAATCTCACTGCATGCTTAAATTGCAAATGATTAAGAAAAGTTATTCCCTACTTCAATGTAATGCTCTGTTGCATTTTCATTATGAACAGGGTATTTCCTTTTCCTCCTAATAGCATCATCTACCATATCATCTCCATCACTAACAAGTTCTCCATATTCATCACTGTCATAATATTAACAAAAAACTACCTCATCTTCATCATCTGCATCACCTACATCAACTTCATGTGGTCTATTATCTCCATCGTCTTTATCCGAACCATTACCTTCATCTCCTAGCTCTAAATCCTCTTCAATGTTGTCATTTGGACCATTACCTTCATCTCCTTGCTTTAAATCCTATTCATCCTCTTCAACCTCCATATTTGTATCATCTTCATTCTCTGTATCTGCATCATTTTCATCCTCCACATTTGACACATTGTCTAAATTACCTACATTACCTCCAAACCCTTCATTATTAACATCCTCACCATTATCTTTAACTACATTACCCTGATTAATCTCATTACATTCATTCTCAATCACTTCAATAGGGGTATTTGCACCATGTTCAATATAAATATCAATACCACCTATACCCATCATCTGACTAACCATATCTAACACACTAGCATCATCTTATACAACCCTCAGACGATTACATAGTTCAAAACCAGGCATAAGATAAACTATGTTTTTAACATTATCACCCACATTAAAAAAAATCCCGCATGGTCAAACCTCAGAGTTACTTCATCAAATGTCATTATTCCAAACCGAAATGACCAACTCTAGGAAAATGAAGAGACTCAGTCAAAATATTGAAAGGAAACACTAAAGTGAAAGTGAGAAATTTAAGCTTAAATGGGTAAGGAAAAGATGACAAATAAAGAAAGAGTTTTACTAACCATGTTAATCGATGACAAAGAATATCTGCTATTTGCAATTCAGTTCCAGATCTGATGCGATAAGAGAGGGACAGTGACCAGAGCTAAAGTTTTTGGTCTTAAGATAGCAGGAAGATAACAACGTGAGGGGGAGCAAGGAAGCGGCAACCTAGCTTTAGCTTTAAATTTGACGGCGACCCAGCAGAAGCTCCAGTTTCAAATTTGATGGCGACCCATTCAGTTCCAAATCTGATGCATCTCTCACCCTATCTTCATCATCATTTTTTTGGCTTCTCTCTACTTGCTTTCCCCTTTCTTTCTTCCCTTTTTCCTGCCTTTAGCTTTCTGCAATTCCCAACTTTGCTTTTTCCCTTTTTATTGGGGGTTCTCCCCTTATAGAGGGCCTCCCTCTGGCCTCCATGACCTTCTTGTGGAGAGGGGAAACATTTATGGCACAGGTTGAATTAGGGTAAACTGCTCATCCAAAAGCCATGTGGATTAAGCAGTACTAACTCTACTGAGATCTGCCCCATTGGAGCATGGAAGAGCAAGCTATATACACCTCCAAAAAAGTATCTTTAAATTACTATGATAAGGTCATGTTCGATGGAGTTGTTAGTCCTCCTATGGAGTTATTACAAGCTAGAGTGAAGGTATGGTCCTCTACACTTATTGATTTTTTAGAATAAAAGACCAATGTTTCTTCTGATAAATGCTTGGGCCAAATCACGTTGGGCCCTAAGGGTTTAAAGAAAGTTCTTTTGAGAGAAGATGGTTTTATCTTGTTCAAATTTACTGATGAAAATCAATTGCCAACTATATTGGAGCAAGGTCCCTGGCATATAAGGGATCAACCCCTCTTTATAAATAAATGGAAGATTGGTATGGCTATGGATAGAAGCACAATGGATATAATCCCTATTTGGGTAAAATTCCATAATGTTCCCTTGCAGCTATGGAGAATAGAAGGCTTGAGCTTTCTTGCAAGCTCATTGGGGAAGCCTCTAACTACAGACACCCAAACAGCTCAAACGGAGAGAATCAAGTATGTCAAAATTTGTATTGAAGTTCTGAAATCTTTTTCTTTACCGAAAAGTATGTCTGTTAGGTGTTCGGGAGAGGATGGAGAATTTGTGAAAAAAGACATTTCGATTATCTATCCATGGAAGCCCAACGCAACATCCAAGATAATGAAACCTATGAGGAATCTCTTTCTCACTGATGGGCAATAAGAACTCATGGTACAGACAATATAGATAATGCTAAGGCAATCTCTGGCTTACCAAAGGAAAATTTGGATATGGTAACCACTATGCTGGAAAAAGGTGGTATAGAGGCATTGGCACATATTCCCACTGAGGAGAAAGGCAAATCTATATTGATGGACGATGCATCTCCCAGCTTGAACAAGGAGCCAGAGTTGTCTCAAATGAACAACTTAGATACTACTAATGATTAAGAGTTAGTGGGAGTCACTGATGTTTATTATAAGGAAAAGCATGTTATATTTGACAAAGGAGAGGAGTGTGTGAAGACTGTTGTTGGTTCTTCACTGTTGATCGAGGATGGGAAGATAGTAATTAATAATTTGCTAGACCCATTTTAAAAAGATGAGATATTTAATCTTGTTAAAGGCAAGAACTTTATGTCTTGTGAGGATCCAATTGTACAATTGGGGGTTGGGAATTTTAAGATGGTTGATTGTTCTGAGATTTCTCTTGTCAAGTCTCTTGCTAGTTGTAGATTGGGAAAATGTAATGTTATGTAGGAATCTTTAAACCATGAGGTGTCCGAAAAACATAGCGATTCTCTGGGTTGTGAGGAATCATGTGTGCAATTGCATGTTGGGACATTTGAAGTTGTTACAGATAGCCTTCTTGTAGAGGATGAAACTACTAGTGTTGTCATGGGTGTGCATAATGGTACTTGGGATGTAGTTATTGGTGATGAAGACAATGATAATTAAGTAAATTGTGTGAGGATTGAACAAGTTGTCACACATATTTCCAAGGGAAAGACAACTCTGGACAATTCCAGTATAAAAAATAGGGAGAATTTGGATAGTAGCACGAATGAATTCACTTCTAAATATTTGGAGCATTGTCAAATTGAGTTGGCCAACATATTGCCTCCAAGTGCAACTGTCGGGGAAATCGAGAATTAAGAGATAAGGAACATAAAACAAACAGAGGACTATGATACCTACTTGCTATAGTCCATATCCCAGACATCCTTGGCAATGCTTTTGTGTAAGCTGGAGAATGCATTAACTCTGCTAGAATTTAGAGTTGATGGAGTATTTTAAATTCTAAATTGAAATAAATTTCTGGGAAGTTGGAGGAGTAAATGGATGAACTCGTGTATTTTACTTTTGTTTCGTCATTATATTGTAGCTCTTTCTATGTCGGGAGTGATAGAAAAGAACAATAGGTACTTCTCAACAAGAGCATTCGCTGACAAAGCTGTTCAACTTATTCAACCATCTTTTACAACTTCTTCTTCGCCCTTCTACTAATTGAACCGATGAGATGCTACTTGATAGTTCTATTTAATTAGTTGTAAAACTTATTAGGATTTAGGAACTAGAAGATGTTACTCTAAATTAAACTTACGGATCATCAATTCCTTCGTCAACTTGACTTATATTAATAGCACACAATAAGTTTCCCACAAGAAAACTCAAGCGACTATAACTTGTACTAAATTTTATGCGTACTACTTCTTAAGAAGATTTGAATGATAACTTTAAAATAAGAGTGAAATAGAAATTGAGATTAAGAGGAGACTTAACAATTTGTTTATCTCTAACGTAACTAAAGAAGCAATAATGCTAATATTTTATTGGTATATAAATGTTTATAACCTTCTACCAAACCTTTGGGCCCGTCGTGCCATATTCTTTCTTCATCATCTTTTCAACAGCCTACATTATCTCCTCTTCTGTATCCTTGCATCATTCTTCTCTTGTTCTATTCCTTCCCTTTTGCATGTTCGTTATCTTCTCCCTATGGGTAGGCCAAAATTTTGCGTGTTTGTGTCCTTACTAGCCGTATATTGGAATACTTTTGCTGATGGAGAAGCGGAAGTGCCATGTTATTTCATATTCGGAGACTCACTGGCGGACAGCGGCAACAATAACAAGCTTGAAACCACCGCCAAGGTTGATTATCCGCCGTACGGAATCGACTTCCCTTATGGACCTACCGGAAGGTTCACTAACGGTCGAACCGCTGCAGATATACTCGGTCCGGTACATTTAATATATATATATCTCAAGTCTTTTCACCACTGTCTTATATTCTCATGTTTCTTTTTCTTTATATATGTGAGTTGCGCTTCACAAGTTCTTTTTATTATGTATCTGTACGCGCACTCTCGCACACACAAATTACTAAGAATAGATTTTATAAAAATGTATAATGGAGGAGGAGCAGCGTATTTATGTGCCAGCGTAAATTCTGTTTGATATGCATAAACCACTATTACAAATTGCTGCGTATAACTTGTAGGCATGTTTTAGAATGATCTTGATCAAGTTTTGTTTATTACTATACACACCCATCAAATTGAGGTGAAAAGCTTACACATAAAACACTAAATGAACTCGTTGGAGAAACGAATTTTTAAAGCTCAACTTTTAGTAATTAATGCACAGTCGTGACTGAGAAACAAATAGTTTCTCTTTCATTTCTTTTGTCAATGATTGTAAAAGAACATATCTTAAGTACTAATAAGTAATCATACAACTTCATCAATATGCCCTACACTAGCAGGTCAATTTTTGGGTTTCGACGATTTCATTCCTCCATTTCCATCTGCTTCTGGCTCATATATAGTCAATGGTGTCAATTACGCGTCTGGCTCAGCTGGAATACGAAATGAAAGTGGGAAATTCATGGTATTTTATCTGCCTACATGCTTTTTTTTTTGTTCTGCAGATATTTTATTATAGAAAACGTCCTTGCCACCGTATTCAAATTCTTCCATTGTTTTTATTTATTTATTTATCAATATATACAAAATAGTTAATAATTTGAAGATAGACAAAGTTTAGTGGATATATAAAATAACTCACACGTGAATAATAACGTCTTCATTTATTATCTATTTATTTTGCAGGGTGATAATATTGACTTGACTACCCAACTACAGAGACACCAGGTCATCATCTCCCGCATAATTGACTTACTAGGAAGTGAAGAGATAGCTGAGGATTACCTAAACAAGTGCTTGTATTTATTCGTAATTGGCAGCAACGATTACATAAACAACTACTTCTTGCCCCAAATTTATAATACTTGCAAGGAGTACACCCCGTTTCAATACGCACAAGTTCTTATTGAGGAATACAAAGAAAAAATTATGGTCAGTTGTTCAATTTATAAATTTCCTCAATCCCGTTTATTTAAATTTAATATATATTCTATTTCATTTAGGGACAAATAACCAATTACTTTTTTTTTTGGGGGTTGATGTAGAGTTTATATAATTCTGGAGCAAAGAAGGTGGCATTGACTGCAATAGGACCTATAGGCTGCACACCAAATGCTACTGCTTTCTATGGTACCAATGGCTCGTTATGCGTCGACTACATGAACTATGCAGCAAACATGTTTAACGACAATCTTAAATCTCTTGTAAACCAGCTTAACGAGGATCTTACTGACGCTAAATTTGTCTACTTGAATACTTATGGAGTTGTCTCTGAATATATTTCTACTCCAGGTATTTATTTACAAATTAATTGTTCTGTTTTATATTTGTAAAAACCTATCTTGGTGTCGAGTTACTTGATCTTCGTCTTCCAGGTTTGGGTATTAAAATGACCAGTTGCTGTCAAGTAAATGAGCATGGTCTTTGCATCCCCGAAGAAGATCGATGCACATTGAGGAACTTGTACTTGTTCTGGGATGCATTCCATCCTTCACAAATTGTCAACCAGGCCGGAGCGGCACTCTCCTATATGACATTGCAGAAGATTTTATAAAAGCTACGTAATTGATGCTCCGTGGCATACATTTTCAGCAACACTTTTTCTGCTTATTTTTCATATACATTATATATGACGTATGATACGCCTCTACAAAAGGTATTATAGAAGCTAAGGTATGAAGTACGTAAGAAAGGGTTCGACAAATTCTTGATCTTTCAAGGATATGAAACTGATGGAAAATAAACGCAAGATCAAAGGAATGAATTTAAAAAATTTTCACAGAATCAACTTTAACAGAAATAAATTTGAAACATAAAACAAGAAATTGATAAATTAAAACTAACCTTTTCCGATTTTCGATACAATATCTTGCTTCTCCAAAAATGTCAATTCCACGAGCCGTTCAATCGTCTCGCTTCTAACGGTATCCACAGATCTTTTCGGAGAAAAACTCAAATCGAATTTGAGAGGAAAAATGGTTAGAAGTGCTAGCCTCTTTTGTTTTCTAAATATTTCTTTTATATGAAAAATCTTATTTTTCATATCCTCGGATTTTATTAAAATTACAATTAAAGTCGAACTTTAATTATAATTATTAATAAATCCTTATAAGATCAAATATCACATATTTACTTCTTATATTTTTTGAAGTTTTGTAAGTGAAAAAAATGAGTACTTGCATATATTGAAACATAATTAAAAAGTTCTAAATATTTGAAACATAAACTTACTCAAGTAGTTTAGAAGCAATGATAGTTGATGCAATTAATAATTATTAGCACCTCCTAGTCCTTGTAAGAAATTTAGAAACTTACTCTGAATGGAGTATGAAAGTAAAGTAAATTAAACCACTCCTAAACATTTACTACCATGGAACCATAACAATTTTAAACATTAAAAATTGATCCTTAATTAACACAATTCTTAAAACTCAAAATTCCAAAAAATCAATCCTGAAAAGGGCTCAGCTATTCCTTATAACTTTATACCTAATAAGCATGCATCATATGTCCAAAAGAAGATATAACAATGCCTATCACTACTTCATTATAATTTATACCAAATTATCTATTACAAAATTCACACGTGCCAAGGGTCATCATAGAAATCATCATTCAAACTTGTTTCACTCTGGTTCAGTCGGATTCTGTTGATCCGGAACAGCGTTGTTTTGGTCCATGGTCTGTGAGATTCCTGCTGTAAGCTTCC
>JANVCL010000001.1:19139223-19157052 GCA_026546855.1 Erythroxylum incrassatum
GGTCTTCCAAGATTACCCCTCTCTTTCAATTATCCAATTTAATCCTATTTTAGGCCACAAATTAATACCTTAATCAAGCTTGATTTAATAAGACTTCAAAGATTAAAACATGTCTCAAAAATAAATAACAGGTTTGGGATCCAACATCTATAATCCAACACGGTTGAAGGGTGGATCCTCTTAGGGACAAGAGAAATAAAGGTTGAATTAAGCTCTTTGAGGAGCTTGCCATGTTGAAAAAAATCCTGAATTGCCCTAGTAATCCCATTTCTAACTATAGGCCAAGAATGTTTAAAAAAGAAACCATTAAAACCATCCAGGCCAGGGGCCTTATTTGGATTGAAAGAAAAGAAAGCTTCTCGATTCTCCTGGGAGGTAACTTCAGCTACAAGGTTGTTTCTAAGGTCCTCTGGGATGGGATGGGGAAAGAGAGGAGTTACATACTCCTCGGCTGAGGCTAGGGTTTTCTTTTTACCAAGGGTGTTTTGGAAGAAATCTAGAAAAGAGTCTTGGATGTCCCCTATGTCAGTGATTCTTTGGCCATTTCCTAACAAAAAGTGAATGGATTGTGTTCCTGTTCCGATTAGATAAAATGGACTGATGGAAAAATCTAGTGTTCCTATCCCCCTCCCGAAGCCATTTGATGCGGGAAGCCTGTTTATAGAAAGATTCTTAATCATTTAAAGCTTTAAACAGATTAGTCATAGCCTCTTGCTCTTCAGCAGCTAGTAGGAAAGGATTAGGCAACGACCTCATTTGGTCTTGGATATTATTCAAAGTAGTTTGACAAGCCTCGACTCTGTCATTTACATTGCTTACCTGATCAAGGATTTGAGGGCATTTTTTACTAATTTAAGCTTAGACACAACACAAAACATAGGGGTCCCTCGGATCGAAGAATTCCAAGCCTCTTCGACTGTTTGAAAGAAGGAAGGTTGAGAGGCTAGGAAGTTTGAGAATCTGAAGGGTGAAGGCCTTTTCTTAAGGGAAGTATAATTCTTTATCACAATAGGGGAATGGTCGAATATATTTGGGTTAAGAATCTCACCAAAGGATCTAAGGAATTGAGAACTCCACTGCGAGTTTATAAGGGCTCTATCAAGTTTCCTAGCTATGTGGAGATCGCCTGATTGTTTATTGGTCCAGGTAAAAATAGGTCCACTAGAATTAAGATCATACAGCCCATAATCCTCTATACACTTCCTAAAATCTGACATTCCATTTAAAGTCGAGGAGCTTAGAGGTTCAGCTTCATGAGAAAACAGAATGGCGTTAAAATCCCCAACTAATAGCCAAGGATGGTTCCCAATAATGAGTTTTATGTTTGACAAAGATTTCCACAGACGTTTCCTATGATTGAGGTTTATAGATCCATAAACACAAGTAACAAAAAAGACAGTATCACTATTCACAGGGGACACTTCCAAAAGGATCAATTGGTCTGTGGCAAGATCAGGGTTGCAAACATAACAATCAGGATTCCAAAAAACCACTAACCGAGCATAAGAAGCTTGGTCTAAATTACTACAGAAATGCCATCTTGGAAACAGAGAAGAGCAGATATTATGCAACAAGAAAGGAGATTTAATCCTAGTTTCTATCAAACACACAAAAGAGACAGACAGCATGTTGAGGAAGGATTTCACAGCTAGCTACTTTTTGTGATTATTAAGACCTCTAATATTCCAAAAACCTAGATCCATGAATGATAAGCAAAGGAACAACCTACTGGTTTTGTTTTCTTCTAGGTTTTCTACCTTTTCGGATGGAACAGTCCCCCTCTTCCCCTTCTAACAATCCCAAAGCTAAGGAAATGCTAGGAACTACATCAGATTTAATAGAGATAATAGAAGCACCTGACTTGATTATCTCGGTACAGGTAGCAGCAGCTAAGCTTACTTTAGGATCAATATGCTTCGTCTGCACTTCTGCCCCTTGACATTGGTCACTTGGGGATCTCTCCAATTGTTGATCTCAGGACAGGCAGCCTCATCTAAGCTTGCTTTTGGATCATCATTCTGCTGCTGCACTTCTGTGCCTTGACAGTGGTCACTTGGGGTTCTCTCCAATTCACTCTCCTGGGGAATGTCTGGTATTGACTCAAGGCTTATTTGCTGGTCACTTGTCTGTTGAAGACTTCCATTAATAGTTTCCGTAGTATTTTCCAACTCAGCTTGAGTTCCAGTTTCAAAGATTCGTCCAGTAGGTTGCCACTCCTTTTTCTGAACTAACTTATCAGGTTTCCACTCATACTCAATAGCAATCTCTTTAAAAGTAATTTGTCCAGCTTCATCATAGGTGGCCAATTGAAAGGAAGAAGGCCAGGACTTTTCTAGATCTAATTCTACACACATTCTTGGATAGAGGACTCGAGACACTTTGGCAGTACGGGAGTCCAACAGTAACGGGTGACCCACTGCGCTAGCGATCCTACCCAAACCTTCATTATTCCAATATTCGAAGGGAATATTATAGAATATAACCCAGACAGGGGCATACCTAACTGCCTCCTGCTCCCCAGCATTCAAGCTCCATTTTCTTATAACAAAGGCTTCCCCTGGATATGCCAGGGACCTCTTTCTTGTACCTCCTGCATACCACATTCAGAATCAAACTTGAAGAGGAATTTGTTGGAATTAGTCACTAGGATTTCAGATAAGCCGCAAGCTAACCAGGCCTTAGATAAGGCTCTATGTACTACGGGGTAGGCAGGGCGCTTACCGATGAAGAAACCGATTAAAGCATGTCGAAAATTCCTTGCACTTTTCTGAGCTAGCTCTGGAGGTGGGATGACGAAGATTTTATCCTCTCTGATGTCCGGTGGGAAGTAAGTCAGGCCTTGGATACTGGAGGGCTCTTCCATACTAGTAGTAACAACAAATTTCCATGTTTTGGGGAGGCCATTTAGGGATGGATTGCGGTCTTGGTCTTGGACGGTTAGAGGATGCTCTGGATAAGATGGAGGATGCGAAGGTTCAGGCAAGAGAACAACTTGAATGTTTAGGCAATTGGGGGGAATGTTTTCCTTTTCAGTATGGTTCAGAAGAGGGGGCTTGGTAGGTGAGGCTTGCGTTAAAGCTGGACGAATCTGGGAATTAGGGATTTCATTTTGGGATGAAAGGGGGGCATTGTTTCTAGAAGGGGATTTCGTATGGGTCAAAGGAGTGGGTTTAGAAGGTGAAGCTTGGCTTTGGGTGGAAGCAGGAAGAGTTGAAGAAAGGGGAGAAGGAGAAGAAGACGAAGCCTTCAGGGGGGTCAGCTCACCAGTGATCTTCGAAGGAATGTGCACGCTGCTGCTTTCTCTCTCACATCTCTCTCTCTTCAATTTAGTTTTTTTTAATGCTCATTATCATTAGTTGCATGTACTATTCTTGTAGGACATTATTGCAATAACATCCTACAAGTGATGCATTTGTTATTAAGATTGTGATGATTAGTCTTACTTTCTAATTATGGAAACCAAATAAGTGTTAAAATTCAAAATTATAGAATCATAAAGGACAAAATAAAAGGGAGGCAGAAAAAAGAAGAAGAAAAATGCCTTTTATTTGCTCATGAGGAGGGAGAAAGTTGACTTGATCAACCAAATACTCACTCTTATTCCTGAAGCCTTTGCCTTATCTCCAATCAAATAGATAAATTGTGCATTTCTTCTTTTTTCTTAACTCCAACTTGTGATTTGACTCCTAATAATTTTTCAATGATTAAAATTCAAGTTCATTGCTTGAGAATGCAAATGCTTGTTGGTTTGTCCAATTATAGTGGATAATCATTAGTAACCATAACCAATATGCTTTGAGTAAATTTATTATTATTTGCTAAATGTTCATTTTATTAAGAAGTTATTGTTTTGTTTTCACATATCTCTATATTTATTTTTACATATAATTGAAGGAAAGTTTAAGTACTTCTAATAATTCAACCTCTTCAAAAAGATTCAATGATCTATCTTAGGTTCATATAAGATTGGTTCCTTGTATGAAAAACTATACTAAATTTATATTGTGACAAGCATTTAAAAGGTGGGGGAATCTTCAAACTAAGAAAACGTTTAGTTGGGATCAAATGTGATGTAAAAACTTGCAAGAAAGTTATCCATTATATAAAATAGTAGATGAAATCTTTGCTTAAAGAGTATCAAAATGAGGAGAAGAAAAAATAAGGCAAAAATTGAACTATGAAATTAGAAGTGGAAGTTCATTTTGTATTGATAAGTAATGATACTGACAATATAGAAGCTAGTATTCTTATCAAAAAACAAAAGATTGTTGCAACTAATATGACAAAAAGAAGAAAACAAGGTCTAACTTTTTTACTCCAAGAACAACTCTTAAAGCTTAAGATTCAATTCTTTAATGCATTACACTCAAAAGAAGCAACTCATAATGTGAAGATGGAAATGGCTAGATAGTTGTATGATGATAACGTGTTATGTTGCCAAATCTTACTATTACTAGCCTATGGTTTATGTTATTATCTCTAATAGTTCAGGATTTAAAGCTCCTTCAATTGATAAATATAGAGGTAATCTTCCAAGAAACTCTATTAGTGAAATAAAAAGTTACTTGAGTGAAAGAAGAAGGACTTAAGTGACATAAATATATTCGATTATCTATGATGGTTAGATAAATAGGAGATATGAGTCCATTATAACCATTTGCTAACATGATGATATTTTTTAAGTCAATTAATACATCGGGCCTATAAGAAATAATGATTCTTTATAGGAGATATTTGATAAATTTGTGAATAAAATTAGGCCTAAAAAATTATACAATTCATCACTGACAATAATGTTACTTATAAATAGCTAAAAAGAAGTTACAAAGTAAGTATAACTCTTTCTATTATACTTCTTGTACTACACATTATATTAACTTGATATTAAAAATATATGAGACGCTAGACATTTTTTATATTATTGATAAAACTATGCAAAAAGTAAGAAAAGTAACTAAGTTCATTTATAATCACACATGATTTTTGAATTAATAAGAACAAATTTCATAAATGGTAAGAATTTATATCGTTCTACCATTAGAAGATTTGTAACTAATTTTTTATCACTTCAATGTTTTATTCAAATGGAGTTAAAATAAAATTTTACATATGGGTTGCATCTTAGTATGCTAAGTCTAATACTTAAAAGAAGACTTCTAGGATTATACTTAAAAATCATAAATTTTGGTCCCAGCATTAGTTTATAATCCGAGTTTGTAATCTATATTTGTAAGCCTTTAGTCAAAGTATCCTATTTGGTTGTAAGAAGTTAAAAAAATGGTTACTTTTATGATGTTATAGGAAGGGTGAAGGAAAACGGATCGAGACTAATATGAAAATAGGCCTTATCTTATGATCATTAATAAGAGGTGAAAAAATAACTTTACTTTATGTTGTTTACTGCTGGTGTATTTTTTAATCCAAATTTATTTTAGACCTAGTTTCATAAAAAAAGTTGAACTTAATAAAGGAATGTTTTTCACCATAAGAACAATTATTTCAAATGACATAACGCAAAATCTCCTTAGCTTACAAATGGAGGCATACAAGGATTCTTGTGATGATTTTGGGATGCCTATTACAATATGCTAAAGAAACAAACTTAATGCAAGAATATATTTCTACACTTATATCACTTATTTAAAATTATTCACCGCTTTATTTTGTTTATGAGATTTTTTTTCTTACAATTGCTTTGTGAGATAAATTTGAAAGTGGTATTCTAGAATTGCAAAGATTTACAATTCAAGTTATTTGTCAACTTGTAAGTGCAACTAAATATGAAAGACATTAGAGCACATTTGAGTTCATTCATATTTTAAAAAAAAAGACTAAAAAATAAGAGATTAAATGAGCTAGTACTTATTCGATACAGTTTGAAGCTTCGAGAAAGGCATGTTATTATCATTATTAAAAATTTCTCATAATTTCTTAATAATTTAAATTTATTTATTTACTAGGACTCCTAATAGAATAAGTAGTTTTATTGATCTAATTTGCTTTGTCGATACCAATCTCTCAGCAAATTGAGTTTCTGGGGAACTAAATTTTTTATATATAAGTAACTTAGAAGATGATTTTGGATGAGAAAATATCGGCATGTTATTGTTGCATTAAGCTTGAATGATGGTGATAATGAGACCCCCTTAATGATTAGAAGTTTGAACCAATACAATTTAAGCAAATATATAGTGGATGAAGTTTAAGGATTTTCTTTTTTCACATTTTACTTTTAGTTTCACTTACATTTGATGTATACATTAAATTTTATTTACGCAATATAAATATAAACTTATAACTCTAAGTATTTTTGTTTTAAGTTTCACTTCCACTTTATTGTTTTCCTGGACATGAACTCATATTGTTATAGACCCATATTGTCATTATTATATGATATTTTATTGTAATCAATTGCAATATTTTAAGTTTTATAAATGTATGATAATTAAATGATATTTTTGTTACATTAATTATGGTTATTGTTTGATACTAATTGTTAATGATATTTATCTTTTTTTTATCCTGTTCTTTTAACATGTTCGATGTCTGATCTGATTTTTGAAACATTGGAAATAATACATACCACTAAGGAACCTACTCAAATTACAAAATTTGAAGGTTATTGTGTGTATTAAAAAATTTATTCAACATTCATTCAACAATTAGAAGAATTTTTCCATTATCAAAAGATAATTAATAATAACACTTACTGATACATTTTTTAGAATAAAAGCAAGCACTGATGATCATTAATAAAACTGCAAGTCTAGAAACAGAAAAGGATTGGTTATCTTCTTTTGGGTTACATACAGAATTGCCATTTTACAACAGATTATCAGAAAACAACTAACAGCTAACAGGACAACCTTAACAACAACCATCACCTAACAACATCGGCCCCATAACAGCAAGCAATCTTGAATTTCTAATCCTATATCAGGTCCAATATTTTTCATGACACACGGAAGCCCTAACGCTATTAGCCCAAATAACAAGTTGTACGAGGGCCTTTTTCGAAATTTTAGGGGTAAAATAGGAAATGTGTAAGAGAATTAGGGTTTAAAAGTAAACCTTGCTGCGGCTTTATAAGTTCTCAGAAGAGAGCGAGCGGCTAGGGTCTGGGCCGTGCAATTTTTACATCAGAAAGCTAATAGTTGGGAGAAGCACTTCAAAATGGTACTCTCTCTTCTGCTTTTTATCGCATTTTGCCTGGAATATGCACATGTTTTGACTTTATTGTTTTGAGGTCTGGGTTGTGTATGTTGGGGCTTGGCTTGGACTGTTTTGTGTGTCAAAGTGCTTTTTTTTTTTCAACTTGACGCTGTTGCGTATTCTATATTTAGTATTGATACCATTGCAACCAAGTTTATTGAATGTGATGTGGTTTGGGTGATTGTCTTATGGCTGATCTGGATTGCCCAAGCTGTGCAGTGTTTTATCGATTTTTCTGTTGTGGAAGAGATATGTTTGAAGGAAAAAGGGAAGGGTCAAACCATATGAGATGGGAATTCCATTTTGTTGTTCTAGGTGTGATACAGACTGATAATTGTGGACTGATGTTGAAGTCATTGTATTGGATTCATCTATAGATGTGACCACGATTATATGACAGATTGAGTTGTTTTGAATTTTGAGTAGCTGAAATGTACACTCTTAGCTCGTTTGGAAGAGAATGAGTCAAAGGCCAGAGTTTGTTAGAACCCATTAACTAATTTTATGTAAACAATGTGGCTAGAAGATCTTCTGGATTTAAGGGAGGGATGCCTCTGCATGTAGCATTAGGTAGAAGAAGCTATGTCTGTTTAAAGATGGAAATTCAATTTGCGTGGAACTTTCTTCAGAAATACCTTGAGATAAGGCAAAATAAAGAAGAGTTGCAATGTCAAGCCCCTTTTCCTTACTTTTATTGAGGGATGATGAGTGCCACAGAATGAATGTTCTTACTGAATTGATGCAATTTTATGCATCCTTCTCTTTTTCATTTGATAGTCTGCTTTAGACAGTGATTTGGCGTCTGTTTGTGTCTGATGTTTGGATTCAATAGTCATATTAGCTTGGTTATCCTTTGGTGCTTTATCTGTTTGTTCTTTATTTTGATACATAGCCCAAGCAAATCCACGAGATCAAAGATTTCCTTCTCACTGCTAGAAGGAAAGATGCACGCTCTGTGAAGATCAAGAGAAGCAAGGATGTTGTGAAGTTCAAGGTTCGTTGTTCCAAGTACCTCTACACACTCTGTGTCTTTGACTCTGAGAAGGCTGACAAATTGAAGCAATCGCTTCCACCAGGTTAATTCCTGAACCTCATCTGTTAGGACTTTTGTGTAAAGGACTTCATTTGACATTTCACTACGTTCTGGTTTTGGAGATTGAGGGAAAAAGAATGGATATTTCTTGGTTTTGAAAAGATACGTTGCTTCTTGTCAACTTAAGCATTTGTCCTTTTCTTCTTGGCAGGTTTGACAACAGTTTTGGCCACTAGTTAACCTGTGTAGTCTAATTAACAATTGTCTCTTTGTTCCATTATTGCAGGTTTGAGTGTGCAAGATCTGTGAATGTGGGCGACCTGGTTCAATATTATCAATCTGTTTTAGGGAGGATATTGACAAGAATTTTGCTGCTCGTTTTGCTGTTGAAATGCATTGTAGTGTATTTTGGTTGAATCTTCTTATTGTTTCAAAGACACTGAATTGTTGTTAATGGGATTCTAAGCTTTGAAATATTCTGACGTTAATCTAAGCTCTTATGGTGATTGATACAGTCAATACGATGTATGCTTAAATGTCAGGACAAAGGTTGTAGGTGTTAATCTTTTAATATTGCAGGACTATTTAGAATTAGTAAGGTTGAGGTGAAGAGATTTGATTTGAATTTCAGAAGTTTTATTATCGTGATTATATCTTTGACATAGTTTTCCGTAGCAGTAGGCACAGTGGATATAATAGGACAGCAGCGCAGGGGCATGAACTTGACCACTACAATCTTATGGCTCTAAGAACGATTTGGACAATATTTGAGCCTCATGCATGGTTCGGCCTTTAGACCTGACATTCCCATACGATGCATATTCTACGTAGACTTGCATCTCAAGTGAAAATTAAGATAAAGACATTCATTTCTGTTGTGATTTTTATTAAATTTTCTGTGTTTAATATTTTTTTTGTAAGAGGTCCTTATGTTTTGTAAAAATCTAAAATCAAATCTTTTGCTAATTTCTAAATTCTTCGAACCAAAGTTATGAATATCGTACTGGTCTTGGTATTGGATAGAGTTTTGGAATAAAATTGTACCGGTATTTATCAATTTCAGCTACCATTTTGAGAAACTTTTTAAATTTATAAAATAGTTAAAATTTGTACAAATTGCAAAATAGTCAATATTGGTATATTATACAGTTGTACTATATATTTTACTAGTTTACTGTTTACATCAATCATGTTTTTAAAAATCTTAATAATAAATAATAATGATAATTAATTTGAAATAACAATAATTGTTAAATATTATATATATAAATAATAATCATAATTAATATAAATAAAGAAAGTCATCTTCATACAATTATAAAATTAAGAATAATACAAAGTATTTAAAATATTATAATAATACAATTTTATCATTTTAATAAATAATACTACATCAAAAGATTCAAAACATCCGATAAAAAGAACAATAAATACTACAAAAAGAGTTGATATCGAAGAAACAATCAAGTAGAAGTTAAATATGAAACAAAAATATTATAATTACATTACATACATATAATTTAACATAAACATCAATGATCAAATACAAGTAAAATTCAAAGAAGAGGAAAAACAAAAATCTGGAATTCAATCGTCAATGAGAGGAAATATGCTAGAACTGCACTGACCCCAGTGATTATTTGGTACAAAATCTTTATCATTAAGAGGAGCTTCATTATCATTATCATTTAATTTTAATGCACCAAATGGCATGTCAATGCTTTCCCATCCAATATTATCTTCCAAATTCAAATCCAAATCACTCACATCAACTAAATTGTGTTCTTTAGAAACCTCCAAAATATCAATATTATCAATGGCAATTCGATCATTTAAACAACTTGAGCTATTAAGACTCCTAGTAAACAATTAAATTTAATTATTAGAAAATTATAAGAAATTAAATCAAAATTAATAATGAAAATAATGAAAATAACATACCCTTCCTGAAGCTTTACATTGTAACGAACATAAACCAAGACATTCAATATCTTATGCTCCAATCTATTCATTTTCTTGGAATAGATAAATTCAAATGTGCTCCAGTTTTATTCACACTCAATTGCACTCACATATTGACTTAAAATTTGAATCGCAAATCTTTTTAATTCTAAAACACTACATTCGAATTGATCCCACCAAGAAACTGCAAGTTATAAGATAACAAACGTAGTGTTATAAACAAAATAAAGTGATAATTAATTTTCAACAAATAAGAAATAGGAAATAAGTAATACATGGAGAAAATTTTCCTTTTTGTCGAATCGCAATCGACATTCTAAAATCCCTATAAGACAATTTGTGGGCTTAAAATATCTTGCATTGAGTCACGAGAAACAATTATTGTAATTGTGAAAAATATTCCTCTACTAACTTCAGCTTGCTTTTTAACTTTCAGTCTAAAATACACACTAGAATTCAAAAATGCCCCATCTACAAACAATGGAGAAGAAAGTTGTTTTCTCTTTCTCTCATTAATGATTGAGAGATATGATAGGTATAAAGAAAGCCTATTTTTCATATTTGCCTTAATTGCTTTCGTCGCTCTCTCCATAGCATCAAAATTTTAACTCATTATTGGCTTTTCTTCACTATCAGTCAACCGAAGCACCCTCACTAAAGGCTCACAAACTCGGATAACGTATTGACATTGCGACTAAAATTTTCTATCTTCCAGTATAATACTATAAACCTTCATTCCAACATTAGACCTAGCATGCTGAGATGCAACCCACTTATCACTTGTAAACATTTGCTTTAACTCCTTCTTCATTAAAACCAAAGGTTGAAGTAATAAGAAATTTGTTGCAAATCTTGTCACAGCAGGGCGACACAAATTCCTACCATTGGTAAATTTTCTTCTCATCAAATTCAAAACCCATGCAAAGTTATAAATAAATTTTGTCACCTTTTTTGCCTTCTGCATGGTCTCATCAATAACAGGAAAATACCTAGGATCTCCTATATTCTTCAGCATTAAGTCAATGCAATGTGCAACACAAAGAGTCCAAAAAAATGAATTATAGGTACTTTGCAACCTTTTCCCTGCTGCTTTATAAGCAGAATTTTTGTCAGTAATAAACTGAACAATTTTTTCCATCCCTACTTCATTCACAACTTCATCAAATATCCCAAACAAAGTATTAGCATTTCTAATCAGGCCAGATGTATCAATAGATTTCAAAAACATAGAGTCATTTGAAGAATAAACCAAAAAATTTATAATAGGCTCTTATCTCCTATTTGTCTAACCATCACTCATAATTGAGCATCCATAAATACCCCAACTTGCTCTTCTTTCAGCCAAATAAGTTCTCATTTCAGAAACAATACAACTTGAAAGTTTACCTCTTAAGTCATCAATCAATGGCCCTTTATATCTTGGACCATAAGAGGCTATTGCATCTATCATAGGTTGATAATAATATGACTGAGAAGCATTAAATGACAAATCTGTATCATACTACCATCTAGCTACTGCCATATCCACATTATAAGTCACATCTCTTGATTGCATTGCACTACGAATTAAAGGTTGCGCTCCAGGAGTTCTTCGTGGTGTAAAGAAACCAGATGAAAAAAATTTAGAAGAGGGGGTTGAATAGATCTTTTAATTTTTTTGAATAGTGCCATAAAACAGAGAATTAAAACACACGAAACAAACAAGCAAATCGAAATGTAAAAGAGTAGATAAGAGACGTAAACACAGTGTTTATAGAGGTTCGGTGCTAAGACCTACGTCCTCTACCTAAGCTTCCAGTTAGGATTTTGACAAAGCTCTTTATTATAACTTTTTAGTTCAGTGTGAACTCTTCCAACTCAATTTGACTTCCGGCTCAAGCTACACCTTATAAACGATTTATTTTCTGACACAAATCTTACCTCTCAAGTGATTCTTCTTTAATCACTTAGCTCATAATAATAACAATGATAGAAATGAAGTAGTAAAGCTCAGTACAGCTGAATACAATTAGAATATGCTAAGAGCAAATTAAGAGCGATGTGAAGATAATTTCGAACTATGGTAAGTATGCTTTGCTTTGTACTTGTGTAGTCAATCCTCTGAAGTATCGTCTTTTATTTGCAGGCTTCAAGACATTTTTAAACGTTTTATAACTCTCCTAACCGTTGTAGAACGCTCCTAGCCGTTGTATGAAGATTTTCTCCAGTTTGAAACCAATTGACACAGTCAAATTATGTTCAGTTGCAATTGATAGTTGACTAGTCAGTGTGTAAAAGTCGACTAGTACATTATAGTCAACTTGTCTTCAAGAGTTAGTCGACTAGCACTAACATTTTTCATGAAACTTTCTGCTCCGCTCTTCGAATAGTCGACTACTATGATGATAGTCGACTAGTCCATTTAACCAACTGACAGGTTTGATTGTTAATAATCGACTTGCAACATGATGGTCGACTTGTCCCAAGCTCCAACTGACAAATCTCACACAATCTACAATCTTTGATTGTTGAGATGCTTATTGCAATTCTTCATACAAGATATTCTCATGAAATATACGTTGTTTAACTCTGATGCTCATTATGGCAATTTTTGATTTTCACAAATCGACTTTATTTAAATTTCATCTGACTTGAAAATCATCAACAACATAATAGTTAACTTGTGCCATCATTAGTTGACGAGTGTACCACCATTTTAATCCAAATACCTGAAATTATTTCTTAACCAATTCTTTAAGTTTTATTATTATCAAAATATAGAAGAATTTAATTTGTCAACCTCCATTGGTCCAATAGTTTTATGGTCTTAAACTGTGATTTTCCTTTTTCCTACCTTTAGCCCAACCCCATTACAACCAAAATAAAGACCTTTGGATTGATTTTTGTGTTTGATATAAGTGGTGGAGATTGGATCGGTAAGCAAACTTATGGTAGATGCCTTACATAAAATGAACAATGAGTGAATACATATCCTACCTTTGAATGCTTGAGAGGGTGGAGAGTGGTGTGAATGTCTATCACACTTGTTGATGGTTCTTTGAGTTGAAGTACTTGTAATTTTGACTAAATATGTGAAGAATAGCTTGCTCATGAAATATTATGAGTTTTAAGTTCTTAAGATGTGTTTATTAAAATGGTCATTGATATCTTTGACTATTATTTGGAAATTTTGTTGTTTCATTGTTTGTTCTTATATAGTCTAGTGTTCTTTATTGTGCTTGAGGATAAGCATAGTTTAAGTTTGGGGGAATTGTTGTGTCTAGTTTCTATTGCTTTTAATTGCCTTTATACCTTGATTTTGATTACAAATCTTTTTGTTTTGATCCAAATACAAGACAAATTGAGTGGAATTGATGTGAATATTACATGAGTGTTAATTGGATTATTTTGTAAATTTTGCATGAAGATTGAGGGAAAAGTTCACATAATTTTGCATAAGAAGGAAAAAAAAGAAGAAAGGTGGTGACATAATTTGTCACCTCTATGACAAGTGCCCTCACGGGGGTGACTTAACCTGTCACCTCTGTGACCATTTTTCCTTTAATTCATCAATTTGTTACGTGTCATATACAAGAGGGACGGTTCAAAACCCTAAACCTAGAGTCATACTATAAATAGAAGGGGAATAGAGGGTGGCGACACAATCTCACAGGCACATTCATTCTTTCCATCATACACATCTTTTACATAGAGACTTATTCTGGGAGATAGAGAATAGATAGAGAGAAAGAAGGAGGAAGAGAAGAGAGAATAGAGAGAGTCCGGTGAAGAAGAAGAACAATAGAGAGGTGGAAACAGACTGAACATCTGATCATCTGGTTGAGAGCTGAATAGAAGCAGAAGGCGAGAGCTAATGCAGGAAGCTTGAGAGGGGTAAGAGATCACTGCAACTCCCTCATCTGATCCTTGTTTGCTTATTTTATTCTTTATTTGTTACATTTTTCTTTTTTATTTTACCATACTCATTATCCCATTAACTTAACTGACTGATACTTTGCTATCTTTTGATGGTTCATTTAGTTATTTACTTAATTTATTACTTAAATACCTCTCTTATACTATTCAAGATGAGATTGAAGTATTTCAATATGATGAATCTTGTTATTTCTATGATGGGCTGATCACTTTTTCTCGAGGATTAATGTACCTATTTTAGTCAAATATGCATGATTGAGGGACTCTGTTGTTGTCTTTTGTTTGCTATAGTTTCTGAATTGAATGGATGTAACAGCATGATTAAACTTTGCATCATTTTGGTATTAAATGAAGGATCGAGAGAAGAAGTTTAATATGGAACGAGAAACTATAGATGCATAGGTTAAGAATTAGAAATACATTAACTTAATTAGTAATTATTAGTTGGGTTTAATAATTAATTTGGATGATAAACTTGTTGAATAAGAAAGATAGATTAATCTGTTATTTAAATTGATTTTAGAACCTGATTAGTAATTTTAGTAAGACAACTATCTAATCATTTCCCGTTAGTCATGAATCAGAGATTAAATTAGTGAAATTAATTTTCAAGAGTTTTCTACTTCAGTTAATCTGTTTGTTTTTGCTATTAGTTTATTCCATTTATTTTTAGTTTAAATTTGATATTTCTTTTAAAGCCTTCACTCAACAAATCAGGATAGAATGTTTAGGATTGCATCTGTTTTTATTTTTATTCATGGCTAATTTAAGTGAATCAATTTCACTTCCGTGGGAGACGACCTTAGGTAATCACTACAACTACCTCGTATACTTGCGAGTAGGATAGCCTCAGTATTTTTAGAAGTTATTTGAGCACAATTTTGTGCCCAGGTATTAACTAGTGTGAATGCTAGTCTTCTGTCGAAGAAGAAATCATCAAGAGAACCTGACTATTTTCCAACTCCTTCCTTTATGACTTCCAAAGGGGAGTAACAATAAATTGGCTATTTAAAGAAGAGGGAGGGAAGTACTAGAAGAAGGAGGCTCCAACTGTATCGTTAATGAATTGGCTCCATATTTTTCTTATGAAGGAAGGAACTAGTGCAAGTTTAGTAGCAACAACCTAATAGGATAAGGTTTGAATCCTCTTGCTGTATATCTGGTTAAACATGACCGAAGAACTGCTTAAAGAAGGAAAAAGATGACTAAAGATTGGAGCCAGATAATGACCATTATTAAAAATGGTTAAAAAACAAAGGGTAGGAAAAGGAGAACCAAGGATTATAGGAAAATCTAAGGAAATAGACCTGACCTAAGCAAAAAGAACTATGCATAAACTAGAACTTAAAGAAGATGAGAAGAAGAAGGAAATGGAGGGGATTAATGACCAGAATGGAACTTAGATGGTATAGATGATTAGAAAATTACATAAGAGAACAGACGTAAATAATTTAAGGAAAGGTGGAGAATGAAGGGAAGGCAAACAAAGGAAACGAAAAGAAAAGTATAACAAGCAAAGGAAAAAAATGCTAAAGAAGCTAATGGCAAAGAGAAACATTAGAAGATCATGGATTAGAAGCTGAAAATTTTGAGAAGGCATGGAAAGAAGATACACTTTCTCAGTTTTTCTGCAGGAGATAATAATCACAAGTCCAATTCAAAAATTTACAAATCATAAATCATTATATCAACTTTAAATCACCATAACTTTTTGTTTGAGTGAAAATTTTGGAATTTTATTATACAACAACATAAATTTGTTTTTAATCCTGAAGTGAGAAATGTGTGATTATAATCGCCTCTATATTTTAAGTCAAAATTTACTACGTTTGTTTATTTCAAAGTTTTTAAATAATTCTTCTTTTTAATAATATTATATATTTTATTATTAATTTAAGAGTCTAATCATAATTTGTTTTCGTTGTTCTATGAATATTTATTTTTATTATAATTATAAACTCCTATCTAGACTAGTTTTTACTTTTTATTGGTGTTTAAGATTCGCCTTTTTACATAAGTTAAAGACATTCAAATGTTAACTTACGCACTTCAACACATCTAATCAATTACTAATTTAAAAGTATTTACTAAAACATTAAATATGAAATGTAATCAAAGCTTTTTTTTTTAAATAACAAAATATGGAAAGGCTGAGCCTCAGGTCCTTGTCCAGTCCTAATTAATATCCTGAACCGATACCTATAGGTCTAAACGCCATTGGCAATTACTTTGCCCGTGCGGAAGGGGCATAACCGTGTACTGTCTGCGTCCTTAACCGCATGGGGTATGGCAATTACTATTGTAGTGTATTTATACTCTGCTCTTCAAACCATTACCCGTACATTTAATGGCTTTTATATAATCGACTGAACATAATCAAATGTCCGCCAATAAACTTCTTCCCATAAGGGTAGGTTTAATAACTGTATCAGCCAAACAATCGCACAACAGTCAATATCGAGGCTAAAGATGGACGAATCCAGGCATTGATTGAGGTGAACAATTGCCTTACTTTTTTTTTTAAATCAGAGTAATAAATTATAAAGAAAAAATATATACAAAACGTCCAATTACAAGTGTCATTAGAGACACATCGAACCAAAAGAGCTTACAGGCATAAACAACCATGAGAAAAATAAAAAAAAACACTCAAAAGTGAGGCATGCGAGAACAAGAAATTGCCAGATAGAAACTAAAAATAGGGTGCTCCACTAAAAACTAAAGTGGCAATATCCATGTGAAATACAAACGGTGAATACTAGTTCAGAAGAAACTAAAACAGATAGACAACTGCTCGTGAAATGCAGACGGTGAACAATTGCCTTACTTTTGATTCCACGTGAAATTTTATAATCACCTTGGGGATTTTAAATCTACGCAAATCATTATTGTCGTTGTAATCCACAGATTCTTATGAAAACTTTAGGATTCATTTTAGAACATCCTTCTATTCTTCACTTTTTATATTATATATAATTAACGACTAGTTTAAAGACTTTTAACTTGCCTTTGTCAAGATGGCAGTAATTTTTCTAACGTGATTAATATCTGTATTATCCGACCCAAAAAAATAGATATGAGGGCTAAAAAAATAGAATTTAAATAGATGCAAAAAAATGAATGTGGATATGGATTCGGATATGGGACTAGCAATAACCCAAACCGATAGATACTCATATTCTACCCTTTTTTTATTAACTCTATTTTCTTTTTTTCTCAAATATTTATGGTTAAATATAATAAAATATTAATATTTTCTTAGAAGAAATAGCTGTAAAATCTCTACTTTACTCCTCAGTTCTCATCTTTTCATCATATTTTATTTTCTTATAGGATAATAATAATGTAAATGATATGGAGATAGAGTTTTGAATGTTGTTGAGTTCACGCAAAGACAATTTAAAGCTTTAGATATTTCAGTCTTTGTTCCAGTTCTTGACTGTGAAAAATATATGTTATCTTTCCACTAGGCATTATGATTTTTATTATCACAATTTTATGGTTTTTTTTAAAACATATAATTCAAAATCTTGACTTATTATTATTAAACTAAGAATCACAGACACAGACATAGACACGGACACGGGACACAGACTCGGGGACACACCAACTTTTAAAATTTGGTGGACACGGACACAGCATATATATATATGGCTTATAAAGTATCAAATATGTATGAACTATCAAGATGTTGGAAGTCTTGAAAT
>JANVCL010000001.1:19165556-19177759 GCA_026546855.1 Erythroxylum incrassatum
TAATGCATGAACATGCAATTGCATTACTAAGCTCTCACTGTTCACTTAAAATTCCTATTTTACCCTTCCCATAGGTAACGGGATGTTACACCAAAAGCTTTGTAATCAAGTCTTACGTGCAAAATATAAAATGGATCAGCACTTTCACCAAGTGATGCCTCCCAAACCTGCTGATTCTCCCCTTTGGCATAGTATTTATGTGACTTTCCCTTTGGTACTGGCTAGGGTGAAATGGACGGTGGGAACTGGTCAGCGAGTTAACTTTTGGCTTGATCATTGGGTGCCGGGAATCACTGGGCACTTACTCTCTCATGCTGTTGTTGTGGTCCCTGAGGATCACTTAACACGAAAAGTAGGTGATTATGTGGATTGTTGTGGTAACTGGGCGTGGGCTGAGTTTAGCAGATTTCTTCCTCATCAGATACTCCTCCACATTGCTACCATCTTCCCCCCATGCCCATCCCAGGAGGTTGATTAATTGTATTGGTCCCTTGAGCCTAGTAGTCTTTTTTCTACCCGGTTAACATATCGGTTCATTTGTCAGCATCGGTGGCCATCCCGGAGTCAACTCTGGCAATTAATCTGGGCCTGGCAAGGACCTAAGCGTATCCAACTGCATTTGTGGCTAGTGGCCAAAAACCGCCTTATGACCAATGGCTGGCGTTTCCAACTCTCCCTCACGGATTCTCCAGCATGTGTGGACTGCCCGATGCATGAGGAATCCTTTCCCATGTTTTTCGAGATTGTTGGAGGGCGCACGTAATTTGGAACCAGCTTATTGGACACCGGCACCGGCATGCGTTTTACTGTAACGATTTTTCCTCCTGGCTTGAACGTAATCTCCTATCACAGTCTGGACTCCGAGCGACAAGTAATTGGCCTTTGGTGTTTGGTGTGGTTATTTGGAAACTTTGGGCATGGAGAAATGATCGTTGCTTTAATCCTGGCGAGTCCGCCGTACATCACATTGGCAAAATCCATTCTCACGTTCAAGAAGCGGTTTTGGCCCAACAACTCCAGGGGGACGTTGTGCCTATCGCTGAGCGAGGACGCCGGACTCTTGTGGTTTGTTGGCCGAAGCCAGGTGAAGGATGGGTTAACTTGAGCACGGATGGCTCTTCCCAAAGGAATTCAGGCCAGGCGACTGTCGGAGGACTTCTCCGGGACGCTGGAGGTCGTTGGCTCGTTGGATTTGGAGCTAATTTGGGCTGTTGTTCGTCCTGGCAGGCAGAATTATGGGCTGTCTATCATGGCCTAACACTCGCATGGTTTCAAGGTTATTCTCGGGTGGATTTGACTATTGATTCTACATTGGTGGTGTCCAGTCTCACAAGTGCGATTCAACGGGAAGTTAATCCATTGCTTTCAGAGATTTGTGAGTTGCTGACTCGAAATTGGGTTGTGTGGGTAAGGCATAATTTTCGGAAAGGCAATCGCTGTGCGGACTGGTTAGCCAACTATAGCTATCGTCTTCCTGTTGGGGTTCATTGGTTTGGTGAACCTGTTGCAAGTCTCGCCTCGTTCTTGTTTGCTGATTCGGTTAGGGTGGCTCTACCTCGTATCACTACCTTGTAGTTTCTTTTCCTTTTGGGTGTACACCCCGTTTACTTTGATTAAAAAAAGAAAATATAAACCAATTTATCTAAATACTCCATGAAAAAATAGTTATATGAACATGACTTAATCCCCTGTGTCAAAATTCTCTATATACATATTTAAATGTACAAACAAGTTCTAAAATGAAAATCAGATGTCAAGAAATATCTTCTAGGGAAAAAAATTAGTCCTAACTCATAGTGTCTCTATCATATCCAAAGTCGCGTAACTACAAAACAAATTACTAAAGTTAACATAAATGTCACAAAGTTCATGTTTTGTATTAAGAATAATATTGTTGACATGTAATAATAGAAAAAAAGGCATTAAAAATGAATTTTTACTTTGCTTGGATCAAAATAAATCAAATAGAATAACTACAAATACATAAGAAAAAAATCTTACATACCGACATGTATGCTACAAAATGTGCATATGAATAAGAACCTGCAAAAGAATCACGTTACTGTCAATTTCAATAAACTCAAGCAACAATATTAAAAATAAAAACTAAAAAACTATAGATAATTGAATTGGGTGGAAAAAAAACTATTCAATCTTACCTGTTACACATCAATCTAAGTCACTATCATCATAAGCTTGAGATGCAGCTTCATCTTCGCTGCTCCAATACTCATCAAAAGTGTTATCTTCTTCATCATAATGTTCTTCAACATCATCATTATCATCAACACTTGATCAACTAATGAAATGGTTCTTTTTTATGGTAAAAGAAATAGGTACTTAGACAAGTAACATGAATGTGTATCAGCAGATTTTCTAATAGCCAATACATAATCATTTTTTATCATACTTTCCAGAAACATAAAGGAAGACATCAATTAGGTAAAAGACAGGGTAAGACTTAGTTACACTGCAACATTAAATGATCTCCCGTTCTAATTCCTTAAACAAGCGATCACATTGAACCTACTAAGAGCCTGCTGCAATATGAAGTCCACAAGCAATACGGATATTTTGAACGCTCCATTTCTTGGACTCTGAATGTGGCAAAATATAAAGTTGTAAATTTAGTCCTACTTACAGATGACTTTTGATAAGTCCTTGAGAGTGAAATCTATTGGGAAATATCCTTTAGTAATAGCTAAGAAGTCCCCCTGTATAGCCATTTCCCAGTATGTGACTGGAGGGCACAAAAATTGAATAAAAATTAAAATAAGAAAAATGATAGAAGACATCTATGTATGATTAGATGATTAACCATCATTGTGATCCAGCACCAACAAAAGATTTCAGCTGCATCAGTAACAATCGATATGCCTGTAAACAATGAGAAAACCCTAGCTTTCCAGATCCTTTATCTCCATTTGCCAAATGCAAACTAATATGAAAGAATTTCTATAGGATATAGGTGGTAACGACGGAAAACCCGCAAGATGGCGAAGAAGGGACAAATCACTGGCTGGCGATGGTTGCGGCAGATACAGCTATAACACTTGCACGGTCTCTGTATTTAGGTGCCTCTGTTTCTCTTCTCTATACAAATTTCATCAATGAAAATTTTCTAGAGAAATATTAAAAATTTTGAAAACTAGTATTGGGACAACCGTATCACTTACTTCCGCCGAGCAGTTTCCTCTTTGTAATATCGTTTTGACGACATCATTGTTGAGTTTCTATGATATGGGAAATCTTCCGATTAGGGCAGTTAAAAGGATTTATTGCCTTCCATGGATGATCTTCTACTTCAAGGTGTTCAGCATGATCTGGACAATGTCTCTTTCCTTATTATGTACATCTCATTTCTTTTGATGAAGTTATTATATATATTCACATTTAATGGTCTATACTACATGTTGTTTTAAGCTTCCTTAAATCTTGAAGATAACATGTATACCGATAGAGACGAGAGCGATGTCATAACGGTCTACAAAAGATTAGGTAGATCGGTTCTTTTGAAAAATTCGTCAATTCCACAAACCTTGTCTGGACATTCATGCATGCATTAATATCCAGTTTTGGTTCGTTTAACGGTTTTGTAATATGACATTGTGAAAGTTTTATACTGATTATGTTTTAGGTAAATCTGTTCCCGCTAGTAGTTCATCTGGAGAGTTAGTCTTCCATATTAAGAGCGACGACTCATTCACTATATCCTCTACAAGTTTAGCTATAGCGGAAAAGTTGCAAGAATGTGTTCAAAAGCCTACACCTGAGGGAAGAAGTATCACTGTTTCAATTGGTGCATTTGAACATGCCAGGACACTTCTTAGGAATCCAAACATTGGGGGCTCATTTACCTTTACTAACTCCCATTTCATATGAAATCAAACAAAATAATTATATCATTGTGATTTATCGATGCAATACACTAGACTCAACTTTAAAGTTGATTTATTGGTGTATCTGTAAGAATTTGTCAAACAACCTCCCTACTAATTAGAGGTCAGCCTGCGTCCTATTGAATGAGGGCTATTATTGTTCTTCTTCTACAACTTTAACAATTGTTAACCTTCATTTTTGTCGTTTATACTTGAATATGATATTCAACAAATCGCCTTATTTCCTTTTCCATATATTGTCTAAAATATTGAATTCAAATTCTTATATTTGTAGAAAATTCAATAAAAAATAAATTTTAGGTAAAAATATGGGACGAAAGAGACAGCGTGAGGTAATGCGGCCCAGGTTTAGAGGCATGTTTGGAGGTACTTATTGTGAAGGTGGATCGTTGCAGTCTGCAGCTCATGCTGACTCACCTCCTTTCCCTCTAGGGCCTACAGTTACAAATGAGGCATCACTTACTTCTTGTCATGCTACACCATCCTCGTCCCTAACTCATATATCATCTAATACTTCTTTATCATATGGAGGAGACGTCCGCCAGCTTAGAGCTGAGGGTCCTGACTGACGAAATACATAACAATTGTAAAAAATCTGTAAGTGAAATCACATTAATCGCTATTTGTTTTTAATTAAGTTATAGGTTTATCAGCTTTTTCATCGTATAAAATTACTTTTTATATTAGGTTGGTTCTGTCTAAATCGTGTTCCAGAAATATGACTTCTAAATTTAAAGAAAGGATTGATCCTGAGGGTTATGTGTTGAAGAATATCTCTCAGGCCACAAATGGATTTTACTTTCAGGAGTTTGAGGTACGATAAAGATTTATTTTCTTTTTATATTGATTTATATACACTAATTACATAAATATTATTACATTATAGTAGTTTAAATTTTTTCTTCTTGTTTCAGAAAGAATTTTTCTAGGATTCTGGTATCGACGCCATCAAACATAGACTATGGGAGAGGCGAGCTTATATACGTTATCGCGACTTTATTGGTGCGATACATAAGGCTGGTGTACGACCACCTTATATTTCGGAGCAAATATGTAGTCGTTGGTAGGAGTATTGGAGAAGCCTTAAGGCCATGTCCATCTCAGGGCGTAACTCCACCAATAGACGTGGAGGCCCGAGGGTAGAGAGTCTTCTTGACAGAGACTTGTAAGTATCTAAACTTGACACTTATATTGTAAATGTTTTACTTTGCTATATCACAAATAATAATAATGGTATAAATGTTTTGTGCCATATATGGCTGTGTTGAGTGATTTTATTCGTTCAATAGGGGAAATATCATAAAAATAGAGAAAACTCTGTTGAAATTTTTATAAAATGTAGTTCACATCTAACAGTTTAGATTAAATATGCAGGAAAAGTCTTTGGGCATAAGGCCTACACCTACTCAGCTATTTTTGCACACTCACACGAAGAAACCTGACGGCATGACATTCGTTAACAGCCGATGTAGAGAACTGAATATAAATGAAATTAATACATTATTATTATTTCTTAATAATAATCCTTTACTAATGTAAACTTTGCTTCCTAATAGGACCAAATACAACAAACCATTCAGCGACAGTCTCAGGAGGAACAACTTGTTGATAAGACTCATACGTATCTTGATGTTGTCGGTGGTAGGGGCCATCGTAGACGGATATTCGGGCTAGGTTCATTTGCGAACTTATGTTATTAGCAGTCCTCCATGTCCAGTACAGCAGCGTCTACTAGACCAGTGCAAACCAATGAAGTAACTGAGCTTTAGACCACAGTGTAGACATTGATGGAGTTATGGCTCAACTGAGATAGGAGATGGAGCAGTTAAAGGGAAGGGGTAGCACCTCAAAGCACCCGCCATCACCAGGATATTAGGATTATTGTAGTCATTTGCTTTCAATTACAAAGACTTATTATGCACACTGTAATGTTTTTATTATCAATTAAGAAAATTTTAACTTTATATCCTCAATAAACTTTCTGTTTTAACAAATTAAATATATAAACAAATAAATTTATTATGCACAAATAATTCACAACTGTTGAAATTATGCATTTTTTATAAGATCATCAAATAAAATTTGATATCGGGATTTTTAAAAAAAATTTCTTACTTTTAATTACCGACGGAATACATAAGACTATCACAAACAGCACCATATTTCTTGACGAAATACCATAAACCGTCAGTTGTTTATGGTATTTACCGACCGTTCTTCTTCCGTCGGTAATATTGCAACATTTGTGATTATCTTAATGATGGTTTACCAACAGTTACATCTGTCCGTCGGAATACTTTACCGATGGAAGGACACATAAAATTTTTTTCGTTAAAATTACATACGGCCGTATTAACGACACTTATGTCCATCGTTTAATTCCGTCGGTAAATATTAGTACCAACGGAATTCTCTCGTTTACCGTCGGTAAATCCCATATTTTTTGTAGTGCATGTAACTTAAAAAATCTTTTAAAATTTTCCTCATCTTTAAATTTTTCTAAAAAATCCTTCTAGTTTTTATTTTTTTAGAAAAATCTTTTCTATTAAACTTTGTTTAAAAAATAACGTTGAAAAACGAGCAGTATGAAAATCATATATACAATAATCAAATATTACCAATATGGCACCCCAACTTACCTCTTAAACTCAACTCAAACTAATCAAATTTGACTTTAATTAATAATTTAAAATAATTATAATAAATTATTAGTTTCAATCATATTTAATTTTTTTGGATCAATTTTAAGAGTTGAATTAAATTGTTATGCAAACAATATTTGATTAGTACAAATGTGATGTTCATAGTGCATCGAATTAATGAAGAAATAAGTCTCTTCATAACAAAAGTTGCACAATCATTAGATTTTTTTTTTCTCAAAAGCTTATTGAGCTTATTTGTGTTCATCCCAGTTAACCCATTTATGCTAACAGCTTCAAAACAATATGGTCTTACTTTTAACCTAAAAATCTATTAGAAGGAATATATTTTCATTCTGCAACGTAAGTCATCCGCATAAGCATATGTAACTTATGCATTCTCATGGAATTGCCACTTGGGAACTCACTTTCTAGTCGGTGAAACGGTGAAAGTGGGTCATGTCACTTTATGATATATATATATATATACTCTGTGTGTGTGTGTGGTTGATTAACGAGAATGCTGGAAATGTGAAAAATCTCACTTTAATGGTGAAAGTGAGTCCTGTCACTTTATGATATAGATATGTGCCTAATTAATGAGAATGGTAGAAATGTGAAAATTTTCACTTTTAGCTTTTGCCAGAGTTTGTGCAATTAGGCCATGTCAGATTTGAACCACAGTTTAAAAGAGTTTAAGCAGATTCAACTCAAGATTTGAACTTGAGTCCAATTAGATTTGAACAATTCAAAGTTTAGTCGAATTCGAACCAAAGTTGATTATTTTTTCAAATTTAATTCAAAAATAGGGTTATTTTACTTAAAATAAAGTCATTTATAATTGACATATTCAATTTACTAAGACAATCTAAGTCCAAGCCCAATTTAAAGTTTAATTTTTTAAAAGGTCTTACTCTAGTCAACTCGAGTCAAACTCATTGATTGCAAATTGGATCAAGCCTAAAGACAAATACCATTCCTATTATTATTTAGGCAATGTATAATGTGTAAGTCAACTAAATATCTTACATATAACATATCCTTAGCATCTTAGCATGTTAGTGCTCCCACATTAACTTAGGCAATTAAGTCAAGGCCTCATTGTGTCCTATGCACATAATTAAGCTCTTTTGGGTTTAGTATAGGATTCAATTAAATTTATTCTCACTTTAAGTTTTTTTCCATTTGGTTTTCTTTATTTTTAATTACCCGTCATCCAGTATCTTATTCTTGGATTTTTTGTTCTCATTTTTTTTGTTGATATCTTTTTTCTGGGATTGTGAAGAGATGAGATCAACTTTAGTTTTGATCTTTAAAAACATATTATCTATTTTCATTCAAAAACATTTCTAGAGAGGAAATTATAAAAAAATACAAATTTTCTACCATTTTTCAGGTGTATTTGTAGTTTATTTCTCTTTCTATTTAGTTAAGACTTGCAAATTTTTATTCGTCATGCATAAATTTAAATTAATGTTAATTAAAATTAATGTTGCTATAATTATTTTTTAACGATATTTTTTATCTCAATTAAAACAATAAGATTTTGTAAAATAAATTTATATTAATCTTATAAAAATAGTTTTAATTGAAATTTTGTTGTTATTAATACTGTTAATTATTATATTTCTCTTGAAAATAAGAAAAGAAAAAAATCTGATTAAAAAGGAAAAATTAAAATAATGACATCATTTAAGTAGATGGTGGCGCAGTTATACCGAATTTCAATTTACTTAAAATTTAATAGAATTAAGATAATTCAAATTTCAATCAATCACTTTTTAAAATAATTCAAAGCTCAAATTTGGTTCGACTTATTTATTACCAACCTTAGTCACGTACATACTCATGATCTAAGATGACACGTATATAAAATAAAATTTTGTGTAGTATTAGATACATAAAGCTAGAAAAGCGTTCAATTTATTGAATTTGATTATATCATTTATTCTATAAGAGTCAGCTTTCGAACAATCATATTTTGTCAAAGACTTCACAAACTCTTTTAAATAAATATACCTAATTAATAATCTAAATACAGCAATTTCGTAAGCATTCTGCTAACATCTACATGCGCCTCAGCCTCAAATTAAGACCATAAGAACAAATAATATGGTGCCATCCTACAATTATCCTGACTTTATAATGAATAGCCAGTGAAATTTCGGCCCTCACGGACAGGTATTGGGCTGTAAGGTTCCAGTGGCTCCTCCATCAGCATTCTTACAAGACGAAACAGCCGGTTGGTTCTTGTAAGTGAGCTTTACATCTTCCAAATTAAGGCCAGTGCACGGATACTTTGTACTACAATCAAACTTCACAGCAACTTCTCTTGCTGATGTGCCATGGATGTCTTGGTATGTCACATCACTGATTTTAATTCCAGAAGCCTGCTCGATTGAAAAAACACAACATAAATATAACAAGATAACTTAACCAGCTACCTAGTCAAAAAGGTTCTAAATTGCAATCTGGACCGTGACAGATTAGCTAGTTACAGGAGAACCTACCTGACCAGGGCAATTTTGGTTGTTGGGGCAGTAGTTTTGGTCGATAACAATGGGATTCTGGACATTGTTCATGAGAATATGCTGGAAAACTATGTTCCTGGCAAAACCGCTGCTTTGTCTCGCCCATGACTTAATTCTTGCCCCGTTTTGAGTACCAGTAAATGTAACGTATTTAACTGTCACATTTTGTACACCAGGCTCCTTAAGTTCCTTCCCCAAACTCCCAATACTGCATCAACCGCATATGCTTAACTTATTAGCTCCACGTTCAACAATACTAAGTATACTACAAAAGGGTTACAGATACATTTCTTTGGTTGTGTTTTCTATACCTGATTCCATGTCCAGGGCCACATGCAACATTATCAATCCAAAGGTTGGTTGTACCCGGACCAATGGAGACACAGTCATCGCCAGTGCCTATTTTGGAGCTCAAAATTGTGACGCCAGTCGACTTTTCGACATGAATACCATCAGTGTTCGGGCTGTTGCCGGAGGCAGAGACCTTAACTCCTTGAATTTTGACTCGGTGGCTGTTATATATGACTATGTGGAATATTTGGCTATTTAGAGATGCCAATCCATTGATCATAATGTTGTTAGAATTGGAGAATTGTAGAGTCTGCACATAAGCAAGAAACAGTTACATTTATACACGATTGATTTTTATCCACTAAAATTACATAACATTAACTAACAAGCTTCGACTAAGGTTTTGCAGTTCTTCACATACCGTGGCACCAATGGGACAACTCTTGCCTGAGGCCTTACATGCCCATAAGCCGGCACCTTGTCCATCAAGCACTCCGCCAGAGAGGGTAACCCCATTAACCTGCTCAAACAAAACCCAGTTTCCGGCATTCCCTATAACCTCATAGTTTGATGGAGCCACAAGAGTGCCATCTATACGAACAGTGATTGCATTGTTCTTGCACGGTCCCTGAAACTTTACATTTCGAAGAGCGAACCTTCCCGCTGGAGCATAAATGGTTGCTGGAGTAGAGGAGCTACAGGCTTGGTTCCAAGCAGCAACGAAGGCCTTGGTTGAGTCTGTTGTACCATCAGGTTTAGCACCATAACTTAACACATTATACTGAGAAGCAGTTGCTAAAGATGTTGATGCAGCGAAGGAAATGATGACAAATAGAAGTGTAACGATTGAAAAATGATAATTCAGTGAGTTTGCCATTCCCTTCTTGTTTCTGCAAGTAAAAAGGGAGAATCAGATATGGGGAGACGAGAGGCTTAAGAGACGTTGGGAACTAGAAGAATGCGTTGGTGGAACTTAGAGACTACTAAAGGGGTATTTATAGCTTCTGAGCTAGTATGTTAGTTGTTAGTTGGAAATGGATAAAAAGTAGCGCCTAAATGTAACGTGGGTTATCAGTATTTTTATGGTTTACTTTTCCTGTTTGTACAGTGCTCTCTTTGAATGCCTTTCAATGGCGCTTGCACGTGAAGAATGTTGCAGAATAGGAACTTAAACTATTACATTTTTTTCACCTTTTACGCATCTTTTTCTAACAACATTCCCGGATAGGACTACATGCACGGGTATATACGTAGTTTGCTTGAATTCTTTCCTTTTTTTCGAATTTAGAAGCTAAAAGAGACAAACAGTCCGCCGTTAAGGTGACACAGCAATCATGCATGATATAGGAAGCCGCCACCCTGCCCACAGAACCTGGACCTTTTCTTTTCCTGTTACGATATAACAATCTAAATTATTTGCTATATATCCACTTCTAAATTATATTCGTAATTCAAAATTTTCATCTTATTTAAAATTTAAAATCATTCATCTTAAAAGAATTTCTCATATAATCACAATAAATATTTCTATTTTTATTAAAAATTTTAGTTTAGCTTTATTTAGCCTATATTGCGTGGGTGCTTGTTCTAGGGATATTCTGTCCTATATATGCCATGTTTTCTAAAACACGGAAGGATGTGCTTAATTCAATTTTATTTAGAACATTTGAAGACAATGACCAATATAGAGAGGACAAGTAACAAATAGGTGACATCGGTTATTGACATCAAACATAACTTGTACTCTGATAAGACATACCGCTGATCTTTAAGATCAACCAAGAAAATCAAATCCATTTTCAAAGAATACTTCCGTGACGTTGTATCTATCTCACATCTGCTTGCTTTGGGCGTTCACAAGTGGATGCTATTACTTCTATATATATGTATAGCAGGGAATGGTTAACTATTTATACAACAACATTGTTCTTGGTGATATTGCTTTGCTAGTCAACTAAACCAATATGACTGGCTAGATCGTTGAAATTCTGTTTAGACATTTAACAACAATGTTCATGGCCAATCTCATGTTAATAATGCATCCTCTAACCAACATCAACTGTTCTTGCATATCAAGAAGTGCAATTTTCTATTTAAGAAGTGAGCAATTGATATTTGGTGGCTGGAATAAGTGATACCTGTAAATGCTGGCTGCCTTGTTTCATGGCTTTCGTATTTCAAGTATAGTTTTCTTGTTTCTACAACTGTCATGTGATGCTTTGTTGACTTTCATCTTTCCAAGAGTGGATTAGATTTGTTAGGCACAATATTTATGTGCAATTCAGCTCTTTGCATCGAAATTCTATGTATAACATTGATGTTATGTGCAAAGGACTGGTATGTTGTAGAGACCGAAGGGAATTGCTCTTGTTTTTATTTTCTTCTAAAAGAGCACTTAATTAATAAATTCAAGAAATACTACAAGAAAAATTAGTTTCAGCAACTATTATTAATGGTTGTTAAAAGTAAGAAAATGGTCGTTAAAAGTTATAGCGACCAAAATCAGGTTGATCACAGTTGGTCACTATAGGGTTGTTACTAAAAGTGCTCAGTGACGAGTTATTACGTTGATCGTTAAAAATACAATATTAACAACCATTTAAAATTGGTCACTAAACGTAGAATTATTAGCGACTAAATTTATACTTGCTAATGTAAAATTTCATGGTCACTGTAACGTTAGAATGGTTGCTGTAGTTATGCATACTGCGACCAAATTATTTTTGTTGCTAAAAAATAATCTTATAGCAACCAAGTCAATAGTTACTATAGCTATTCATACTGCGACCAAATTATTTTTGTTGGTAAAAAATAATCTTATAGCAACCAAGTCAATGGTTACT
>JANVCL010000001.1:19257577-19268603 GCA_026546855.1 Erythroxylum incrassatum
TAATTTTTTATCATATATATTGATATGAATAGGTTCTGGTTATCCTGAGAACCGAACCTGAAAATAGGTTAACCGATTCTATAGGTTCTTTAGGTTCAGGTTCAGGTTCGCAAAATTGCCGAACCTGACATTCAGGTTCAGGTTCAAGTTACTCATGAACGGGTCAGGTTACCCTACCATGAACACCCCTATCCTTATGGTGTTGTATTGTCTATTTAGAAGAGATATGCTTGTTAATGTTAGCGTTTGTGTAGGTTCATATCTTTTGACGACAAAACTATTGTCATTTCTCTGGATACTTGCAAAATGTGAATTGTGGTCCATATCTTACTCTTACCTGAGACTTTCTTTTCTATTTTTTAGAACCCCAAACTCTTTATAATTGAGAATTTAGTAACTTTGTCCTTGAATTGCTTAACATTTTTAAACTTAAAACATACAGCCGAAGGTGGAATAATACAATTTGGATCGTAAAAAGATTTTACATTTACATCTTAATTGATTGTAAGCATTTTTATTAGAACTTGTGTAGTATTGTGATAAGTGTTTGATTGACTATATTTTCTCTCTCTAATGCTTATTGATTAACGTTATGTTTAAAATATTTATTTTGGTTCATATTTTATTTTAGTTATAAGTTGGAAGAACAAAAACCAAAATAAATTAAAAACATATCCTTAGATTCGTTTTATCTATATTTGACCTTATTTGCCTTAGTAGAGCAAGAACGAGATGAATTATGGTGAATATGGTACAAATTCTACAAGAGATAAAGTTATTGCAACTTACACGATTGTACATGAGATCATGTAACTCACTGGAAGCATGTAGGAGCGTGAAAATGCAGTTTTAACCACCTTTGTAGTAAGTGGCCACGTAACTCATTATGAACAATTAAGTTCACGCTTCTTACAATTTTCACACATAAGGTTACCTACCCGCCTATATCATTGATTGTATATTGTGATGGAATCCTAATTTTTACTGTACAAGGGCATTTAAGAGGCCAAATGAGGAATAAAGACTTTAGAGACATGAAAGCCGGCATATTTTTTACTTTTTGGAAATCTATAAGGAGCTAAAATTCATCCTTCTAGTTCAAAAGATATATCAAGGCTGACGAACATGTTTGAGCATTTATTAGTCTAGTAGTGTTGTTCTCAATCTCTTTTAGAATTGATCATATTATTCTATGATTAATGTTTTGGGATTTATGTATGAATGATCAAGATATTGAGGGTTCTACTCCTTTGAATATAATATAGAATTGAAAAGATTTGACAATTTGTTTTGTTTTGTATGTCTGAATGCATTCGGTGTTGTAGATTGGTTTGGCCTTTTAGATGCTCTAGTTGACTATCATATCTTTAGTTGATAGGCCTTGTTGATATTTTACTCTCCTCTCGTTGCATGTTGTCACATTAATAGGTTGATTATTGTTTTATAGTTCTTCGAGTAGGCTGAGTAGTTCTTGAAGTGTGAAATTGTTTCTTGAAATCTTCTTTGACTTGTCTTTGCATGCCATGTTTTGTTAATTGTTTCTTTTTATCTACATTATGAAATAACTCACCTTTTTTTTGTGTTTTCATCTTGCATACAATATCAACTTATATCAACTTCTCTCTTCTTTATATATGTTCAACTTACTATATGTAGTTTTATTTTATGTCACATTATGATTAGGGAGTTTTAGCAGTCCTCTATGATATAACCGTACTATGTAAAAGACTACGTCCTTTGTGATATTACTGTACTCTATAGAAAACCGTTTTAAGAGCATTAATGAAATCATGTCATATAGAGCAATTATCCTAAACTAAATCACTTTTTGTGGAAAATTCACTTGAAGTCGATATTTTCTATAATTTAAGCCCAAGAGATTGATTGGTGCCTTTCTTATTGGAAAAACAAATTTGATTAGGTGATAAAGAGAGATGATTTTCATTGTAGTTTTCAAGCTAGTTCTCTTTGTAAATGCCATATCAATCAAGTTCCTTAGATTATGTTCTTCTTCCTCTTTAGACATTGAGAAGGGGTCTAAGTATAAGAGTTGCATTATGATGGGAATATAATCCACTAGTGAGTTAATTTTCATTGAGATACAAAAGTATCTACCAAAACTAAGTTACTGTGTATCACTTACTTACTTGAAACATTTGATTTTCTACAGACAAAAAATTATACTCCTATTCTAATCCCAAACTAGAGAATCTTCGGTGCACAGTGAGTTATGATTTAGGAAAAGTGGCTTGGAGAAGAATTGAAAACATATAGGTTGAATTTTACGTAAGACACTAAAATGGTTGAAGACAAATGATTACTACTGTTTGGAAGTTGAACGTCGACTATTATAGACTTGTCACATAATATAAAATTAATTAGTTGTGGGCTTTTGATTTTTCTTAGTTTCAAAGTGATTGTGCATGAATTGATGTAGTTGAATAAGTTGTGGTTCTTATGAAACGGGTGAGTGAGCGATAGTGCAAAGCTACTTTAATTAGGTCAGGTGGCATACTCTTAATTTTTCTTTGATAGGTCCTGAGTAACTTGATATATGAAATGATGATAATCTATATTCAAATGCAATTAACATATTTATACACAACTGGCCAACTACTATAATTGTTGGCCCTCGAATTTAGTTCATTGAAGTTAAACATGATTTAAATAAATTTTTTGGTCTTGATAGATTAATTATTTTATTTTGTGGAGTTAATTAGCATGTTAATATAAGTAAGATTATATGACATAGGTTAATTGGATTATAGTGTTAAGGTGGTAAGATTGCATGAGGGGCAAAATTGACAAGTTACTTAAGCATTTAAGTTACAAAGCATATAAGAAAGGGTAGAAGGGTCTTTGTACAATCATTAATGGAAAAATTGAAATAAGAAGTGTGGGTTTGCTTTTAAGGAAGAGGCAAAAACGTGATTTAGGGATAGAAAAGAAAAAGAGAGTCGTACAGAAGAGAGAAAGGAGAGAAAAAGAAGAAAAAGCTAGGATTTCATCATTTCTTGGTTTTCAAGAGGGATTTTGAAGTTGTTTAAGAAGGAAAAAAAGAAGAGGATGATTAGAGCTCTCATTCAAGCCAGGAAACTCTTCATTTGGTAAAGATTCAAGGAAATCAAGAGAGGCAAGGCAAGCAAGGGGAGAGAAATTTTGAGCAAAGTTTCAAGCAAGGAAATCAAGGTAGGTTTCATGTTTATAATTGAGTAATGAGCCATGGATGTTTTTGTCCAAATCAAGAAAGTAAAATGATTTCAATTATTTCATAAATGTTGCTTTTATTGCTTTTGAATGATTTGTGAAATTGCTACATGTTTGGTGCATGTAATTTTGATGATGAATTGTGATATTGCTAAATGAAAGAAATTTTCAAAAAATTGCATGTTTATGAAAAATAAGTTTTCGAAATGTTGCCATTTGGGCAATCTGTTTTCAAGTAATGAATTACATGTTATGTGGGTTTGTGGTGGTCTGTCCTATCTGTCAAGTGTATTTATCTAAAAGCTTCTCCCGTTTGCCAGTTAGTGGCATGGAGCTCCTTCATGGACTCTCTTACGACTACACAAAATCACTTTGTGGGATTGTGTTAGTTCGTTTTGTTCACGACTACACAAGACCATTATATGAAAATGTATTAGTACGTTCTGTTACGGACTACCCAAACCATTTCTAATGTGCTTATGTGTTTATGATTGTGACAAGTTTGATGAATGCATGATTCATGATGTTTATGCATTCTTGATAAGTTGTGAATTTGAGAAATATTTGTTACATGGATTTTACAATGTGAAATTTTACAATCGAAATAAATATTTCAATGTTTTTTGCTTGTGATTAATTATAAACTGTTACCTACGAGCTTTTTAAGCTCACCCCTATTGTCGTCCCATCTCCAGGTAATGAGCAAAAGACAGAGTGAAAGAGAGTCAAGGCATTACTCTAGATTTGCATGCTTTGTTTTGTTTTGGAATAATTTATGTAAAATAAGGCTGTAGTCGTATGTTGAGCAATTATAGTTCAAGTATTTTATATATTTTGGGATTTTGCGAAATATTGTATTGTGGCTCAGAATGCTTATTGAACTTTGTAAAACTCTTAATTTATGATGTTAATGAAATATAGATTTGTATATGGATTTTGAAATGTGAATTTGTGTATGGATGAGGTGGAGTTGGAATATGAATTAATTAAGAATAAGGTTAAGTTGGAATTAAGTACACTTGAAGAAGTTATCAACTTGAGTTGATGATTTTGAACATGAATTGTTGTGATATATATATACATAAGTGAGATGTTATGGAAAAAAAGTAGGAATTATGAATGAATAAGAATGATGTTGCATTAGTTAAGGAAGTGAATTTGGGACAAATTTCAAGTTCTTCATAAGGGTCAATTTTGTGAACTGACTTCAGGGAAAAATCTGGAATAATCTAGGTAGAACTGGTTAAAATTATCTTCTTGGAAGTTGTAGATGATCTTTCTAGCTTTCCAACGATATAAAGTTTAAAATTTTTGGGTACCGGAGTGAAATGATATGATCGTTACAAGATGTAATGTTACAAGGGAGGTATACACAAGACAGCTATGGAAAAGGATGAGAATTTATGGATTTGATGAATCAAATGGATTGAGGATTGAGAGTTTTATGAGATAAATTTGGTGTTTGAATTGATAGGAAGTGATTTTGCACTAGAGGAGTTGAATTTGGGAAGATTATAAGTGAATATGATGTTAGATTAGAAGTAGGAAGCATTAGGGAGGCTTTGGAGGGGTTTGGGGAACCTCTATGTTCGTTAGATGGACTTTAGGTCTGTTAAATGCACCTTCTCGGGTCAAAAATGACCCCCAGATGTCCATTTAACGGACTTTATATCTATTAAACGGACCTTCTAGAGTGAAAAAAGCCCCCAGGCTCGACAATGTCCGTTAAACGGGCATTCAGGGGATAACTATATTAAATTGCAATTTTGACCCTTTTAGAGGCATAATCTCACTTTGTGGTTTTCATAAAAATTGTAGATTTAGAAGTCTTCTTGCAAACAGTCAAAGAATGATATCAATCAAACATCTGTAACAAAAGTTATGGTAGTTGCGCCAAGATAGGTACCATATGATTAAGGGAATAAACATGTTCGATTCTTTCGGGCATAACTTCCTCATCCGACCTCCAAATGAAGTGATTCTTAAACCAATAGATTTCTAAGGCATTTTTCTATCTCTATATAAAAATTGGCAGCTTTTGGAGTTGATTTGAAAAATTTTGTAATAGAAAAAGTGAGGGTCGGTTGGGAGAGTATAATTGGAGTATGAACACACTTTGACTTTTTAAGCATATCTTTATCTATATAGTTCTGATTAAGATGGTTCTTGCTTCAAAGCAAACGAGAGACTTAGAGATACAATTTATTTGAAGAATTCAAATTGAAATTCTGGTTTGAGGATTTCCAAATTTTGTTCTAAAATAGGAGAAATGAGTTTGAGTATGGTGACTGATTTGTGTGAGCATGCCATTGAACAAATTGTGAGGAAATTTTTGGGATGTTGTGAGAATGAAGATGAACTGATGATGGCTAATGAGGGTTAAATGAAATAAACTTATAGGATAATACACGCACGTCATAAGTCTGAAGGATGTTGGAAATCCGAAAATAAGGAGTAGTAATGAAGATCACTTTTTATGACTCAAGAGTTAGGTTCCGGAAGCGGGATCCAACATATGTGATATTAAAGCAAGTGTTGAATTCTGGAAACAAACAGGATCCAACAGATATGATATCAGAGCAAGAGTTAGGTTTCGAAAACAAGCAGGATCTAACAATAATCTTGAGGAATAATAATTGATATAACTCTACTACGTATTTAACCTATTCTTAAGGGATCCAACAATAATCTTGAGGAATAATAATTGACTTAACTCTACTATGTATTTAACCTATTCTTAAAGAGAATAGTAAGGCATGAAATCAAAATCATAATAACTAACAAATAATGTAAGCTGCTTTAGATAACTCTATTTTAACTAACAGATAACGTAATTTGTTTTAGATAACTTTGATTTACTGCTGGTATTTCAGATTACATATAGGCATATGTCTTGAACGTTGTAACTCAACATTGCCCCTTGTTTGAATGGAACCTTGTTCTCAAGGTTCAGGTTCATAAACTTGCATTGAAGTTCCTTCGAATTCTCCCAGGTGGCATCTTCCTTAGGTAATCTCTTCCATTGGACCAAACTTTCTTCCACAAAGTTTTTGTCTTTCTTGACCCAACGAGTATCTAATATAGCTGCTAGTTTGGTCAAAATTTTTGCATCTTCATTGAATGTTGGCAATATATTGTTGGTTATGTTTCCCTCTCCCATTTGTTTTTTTAGCACAGACATATAAAAGACGGAATGAATATGGGCATTTTTAGGGGGCTTTAGCTCATAAGCTACCATACCAATCCTATTTTTTACCTTACAAAGACAATAGAAACGACTGAACAACTTTTAGAAAGCTCTTTTAGAGATCGTTTGCTGCTGATAAGGTTGTAGTTTTAATAAAACCATATCACCAACTTGAAACTTGACATCCCTCCTCTTTGCATCTGCCATTTGTTCATCCAATTGATTGCACTATAGAGATTGGTTTGTTGTAATATGGCATCCCTATTTGCTAATGCTAGTAGATATACTTCGTTAACAACAATTCCACCTATGTGATGATGAGAAATGGCTGGTGGAGCTCTTCTATATTGTGCTTGAAATGGTGACAAACCAATTGAGCTATGATATGATGTGTTGTACCAAAACTTAGCCCAAGGAAAAAAATGTCATTTTTTGGGTTGTAATGACACAATGCATCATAAGTATTGTCTAAGGCATCGATTGACCATCAGTTTAAGGGGGTATGCAAAACTCATTTTTAGTTTAGCACTTAATAATTTTAAAAATTCACACTAAAAGCTGCTAATGAATATAGGGTTGTGATCACTTATAATTGATTTTGGCATGCTATGAAGTTTTACTACCCCGCCAATGAACTTCTCAGCTACGAACTTAGCTAAATATGGATGAGATAGTGTCATAAAGTGTACAAGCTTAGAGAGGCGATCCATTACTACCAAAATCGTATTTTTGCCATTGAAAAACAGTAGGCCTTCAGTGAAATTCATTGTTATCTCTTCCCACACTTGGCAGGGAATTGAAAGAGGCTGAAGGAGATTTGCTGGTGCCAAAGTTTCTACCTTATTCTTTTAGCAAATGGGGAGAGAAAAAACATATTATTTAATTTCTTTATACATCAAAGATCAATAGAATCGTTGAGCTATCCTCTTGTAAGTTCGCAAAACTCCCAAATGACCTTTATACGGGGAATCATGGAACTTTTGCAGTAACTTTTTAACAACATAAGAATTAGGAGGAATAACCACTCCATTTTTAAAACATACCAATCCATTTTGCCATTTGTATGGAGCCTTTGGTTTCTCTTTAGCTAGTGCTCCAATTTTCTACATATAAGGATGATTATCTGCTTCCTTCTTGATTTCTTCCCATAAATTTGTTTGAGGAGTGTAAAGGGTGTGAAGGCTTCGGTTGCCCCTAACCCGTGAGAGAGCATTAGCTGCTGAATTCTCCTTAGTAAGCTTGCAAATGACCTTATAATCAAAACCTAATAACTTGGAAACCTACTTTTGGTGCTTTGGTGTGGTGATTCACTGCTCAAGTAGATATTTCAAGCTGCGTTGATTAGTTTGCATATAGAATTGACGATCTAATAGGTAAGGACGCCAAGTTTGTAAGGCGTGAACTATAGCTAACATCTTTTTAAAGTAGGTGGACCATGCTTGCTTGGAAATCTCCAATGCCTGACTCATGAAAGCAATTGACTTGCCTTGTTAAGTTAGAACTACTTCAATAACGGTCCTAGATGCATCAGATTTAATTATGAAAGGTTCATCAAAATTTGACGTAGCAAGTGTCGGTGTAAAGGTCATGGCTTGTTTGAGAGTCTTGAATGCTTCTTTAGCCTCCCAAGTCCATGGAATTGGCCCTTTTTTAAGAGATTGCTTAGTGGCTGGGTTATGATTCTATAATTTTTGACAAACTTTTGCTAGGAACTTGTAAGACCTAGAAAACCATGCAACTCAGACACATTAGTAAGAGTAGGCCAATTAAGCATGAGATCAATTTTTCTTCAATCCATCTTCACTCCTTGTGGCGTCATTACATGGGCCCAAGTATTCATTCTCTCTCACTAAATGAACACTTGTTGGTCTTAGTAAACAACTTCTATTGTCATAACAATTTAAGAGTCTCCCTAACATGTTTCATATGCATATACTAGGCGGGACTGTAAATTAAGATGTCATCAAAGAAAATCAACACAAACTTTCTCAAATATGGTTTGAAAATTGAATTCGTAAGAGCTTGAAAAATTGAGGGTGCACAAGTTGAAAGGCATGACTAAATACTTGTCATGGTCATTATAAGTTCGAAATGTTGTTTTATAGATGAAAGCTTTGTGCTTGTGAACCTAGTGATATCTGGACCGAAGGTCGAGCTTGGTGAAGAAGATGGCACTATGTAGCTGATCAAGCATGTAATCAATAATGGGTGTGGGGAGTCGATCCTTGATTATGGTGGCATTCAGAGCCCTGTAGTTAGTATAAAATCACCAAGTCTGATCTTTCTTTTTGACTAATGAAATAGGAGAGGAGAAAGGGTTGCTGCTTGGTCTCACCAATCTCAATCGCAACGTATCATTCACCTGTTTTTATATTTTCCCTTTCTAAAAATATGCATATTTATATGGTTGAACATTAACCAATTTTGTACCTTCTTTGAGGATTATTCAATGTTTAACTTCCCTTGATGGTGGAAGCTACTCAAGTTCTTCAAACACATCTTGAAATTATTGCAAAAGTCGCTGCATATTTGGTTGTATTTATTTATTTTTATGCAATGGCAAGTTGCAAACAAATGGCAAATACGTTATGTCTCTACTTTAATTCCCTCATGAATTCACCAGGGGATACTGGTTAAATTGGTTTGTGAATCAGTCCCTACAATCTATAACACTTGCCTCTCGACACAAAATCTGTAGTTAAAATTTTCCAATCATAAGTCAGTCTCCAACTGTTACAGCCAATAAATTCCAAGCACTATGTCTATTCCAACCAACGGTCGAGAATACAAGGTCAGAAGGAAAGTAATACCTTGTAAGAGCACCTGAACTTGGTCAAATTGCCTTTGACAATTCAATGGTGTTCCATCGATAACCTTGACTTTGAATGGTTGGGTTGGAATCACTGGAGGTTACAGAAGCTCAGGACCCGCTCATTGATGAAATTGTGGGTTGACCCACTATTGATGAGCATAATCAACTCGTCAGTCCCGATTCTTGCCTTTACACGTATAGTTTGGGTCATAGTCAACTCGACGAGTGCATGGAGCAAAATTTTGAGGTTCTCCTTCTGTTTCGAATGCGTGCTCGTAGTAATCTCCATAACTATCTTCGTCAACTTCAAGCAGTAGCAGCTATGCATTTTTAGATTTGTGCCCAGGTATGAATTTTTCCTCACAATTAAAACAGAGACCTCTAGAGCCTAAAGGCGGAGGTGAGTTGGTAGGGGCTCTTTTAGCTTAAGTGAGGTCGTGGGTTTAAACCACTCTCATGTATGCAGCCGTTTAAAACTTGGGATTAGAGTTTTGCCTCCTACAAGGGACCTATCTGGATTGAGCGGAGATTAGTCTAGGTATGAATGGCTTAAAAGTACCTTCCTATAATTGGTACCCTCCTAGAACAGTTAGTAAGAAACCATAAAAAAAAGGACCTCTAGCCCTTCGATTTTGCATCTCATTCCAAATGAGTCTTTTAACGGATAATGCAGGTTTGGGCTTGGCAGTAACTATATCAGGCTTGATAAAGGATTGAGCACTTTTTTTTTGGTGTGCTAACTATTCTTCCTTCATTCTCCCAAGCCCAATTGCTTCCTTAAAAGATTTGGGCTTAAATAAACGTATGTTATCTGCAATATCAAATTTAAGCCCTCTTATGAATGTACCCCAAGTGTTTTCTACATTAATCCTTGTACTTTGTTGCCTAGACGCTTAAATTCCCTTTAATAATCTTGCCAGATTCCCATCTATCGAATTTTTGATAGTGCTTCATCAAAGTCCTTGTAGTTTGTAAGACTAAAATGTGCCCATAATTCAACCTGAAAATCTCCCATGCAACCTCTCGACCCTCAACTTGAAAAGTTCTATGTAGCCATTGCCACCATATATTTGCTTCACCTTCTAAATGAAAGGAAACTAGCTGCAATGTTTTTAAAATCGGACTGGATTGGCTGATTTGACTGGAATAAATATGAACCGGTCTAGTTTTCGTTTTAGTTTAAGTTAATAACTTCTTATAAGAAGAAATCGGCCAGTTAAGTACTAAACTAGACCATTTTCTGAAAAAACAGCCCAAAAATTGACTGGTTTACCTATAAAGTAGTTTGAAAATATGTCAAAATGTGGGATCCATCAACAAATTTTACACACCAACTTATAAATACTTTGAACTTGCATTAATTGCTTCATAATGCAATTAATGCTTAGTGCATTAATTAAAATTGTTCTTTTCCTCTAGAGTTGCAAATTGTTTGTGCTAAAGTTTTCACCTTTTTTAATTCTTTTATACAATTTAATTAATAAATTATATTTTAATTATCTCTTTATATTTTAATTTAAAATATTTTAAAAAAAATAAATTACTATTTTATTTATTTAATCTTGCTAATAAATTGTATTTATCAAAATTTAGGTTCTTTATTTATCTTTTTATACTTTAATTAAAAAATTTAAATAATTATTGTTAAAAACTAATTATTATTTTTATTATAAATTTGTTTAATAAATTGCATTATTAATTAATATATATAAGTAATTTTGCTTAAGATAATATAAGAATGTTTTAAAGTATAATATTTAAACTATAAATAATTATGTTTAAAGGATATTTAAAAATTAAAATAAAGTTAGAGTCTTTTT
>JANVCL010000001.1:19279307-19293393 GCA_026546855.1 Erythroxylum incrassatum
ATACTTAAGTGTCTTGCCAACTATACCCTTGAACATTCTAACATAACACTTTCTTCTAGAAAAATGTCCCCCATTGTTTTAAGTTTCGAATGCCACCGAAATCATTCCTTTTGGTTCAATGATTCAAAAGACATACTTCAAACATTTTTGGACTGCTCTTGTCCAAAACAATATACTATATACAACTTCCATCGAAATTTTAAATATTTTAGAGACTGAATTAGATTCCAAGTTCTTCATACCATTTGTAACTCCATGTCTCTAGTTTTTCACAAATCAAAAATAATCTCATTTGGATCAGTAGAGCTTCAGAAAACATCAAAACACTGAAGTATGTTTAGTAGAATAACACCAATTCATACTATTTAAGAGCACACTTACTATACTCGTCCCACTCTTTTCACTCAATCTTTCTTCATTCATTTCAAATAGGTTCCATTTTTGGTGAAGATGTAGAGAAAAGTCTTACGAATCTAATGGTTCAAGAATCAAGTCATTTGGATGTCTAAAGAAGGAGTTATGGTTAAAAGAAGCAACTATGTTTACGACCATGTTTACGACCTCAATCAAAACAAACCTATTTTGACGCGATTTCCATACCTTAAAAAAAACAATGTCGGATTGATTTCGTTTTTAGTCCATTGGAAAGAGAACTTTGAGATGTACAACTTTAATGAAGACCTCAAAAGCCAATTCTATCTTCTGACTTCTGTATCGCCTCACTTTTGTATCGTCTTACTTTCATTTCGTCTTATTTTCACTTCGTCTTATTTTTGCGTCTTACAACTTCGTCTTACTTTTGTGTCTTACAACTTTGTCTTAATTTTGCGTCTTACAACTTCGTCTTAATTTTGCGTCTTACAACTTCGTCTTAATTTTGCGTCTTACAACTTCGTCTTACTTTCACTTCGTCTTACTTTTGCGTCCAGAATGTTTCCACTTATAAAGATCATAACTTTTGACTCCAATATCCAAAATTTTCATACTATATATCGTTGGAAAGATTAAAAAAATATCTACAACTTTTCAAAAGGAAACTTTGCCAAAATATATTTTTATCAATCTCAAATTTGCCCCTAAATTTCGATGATATATTTTCCATTCGTACACCAATATACTGCACCTAATTCTTAACTTCATGCCAACTTTTGAGATTCTTAAAGACAAAATTGAAGTCCAATGTCTTCATAAGAAATGTAGCCATATGTGTCTAGTTTAATCCAAACTAAGAATCATCTCGTTTGGATAACCAAAGAAGATGTTATGGCTAACAAACTGAAGCATACTCAGTGAACATTTTCCAGATCACTACCAATTTGGTTTCTAAATCTTTCCTTATCACAACTCATACCAATATCACTCTTTCTACTCCCTGTACTTCTCATTTTCAATAAAATCATATTTAAAAACAATCATACTCGAAAGTTGTCAATGAATGCATGTACCGCTTTTTATACAAAACATTCCGTATTTATATGTATATATGCTAACATGATGCATGAGCAAAAAATGAATTTTCTTAATCTTTCTTTGAGCTCGCATGTACTGAAATTTTGGATCCTTACCCTTAATATGGGAACGGGATGTTACACTTGGGCCAGCTGTCCCATTCTGTGAAGTGCCTATAAACTAGCGAGGAGATTAGTCACTAGGTCCGCTGGTAGATAGCCTGGACTAGACCAAAAAAAAAAGTGTTCCAATATACTGCCCACAATAAATGATATATGTAACCGTACAAATTACTTTAGGTTAAAAATGAATCACATGGGGAGAGCTTAGCTGATTTACTATCCAAAATATGTGGTTCGTTGCCTGCTTCCGTCACCTTCTTCTCGTGCACAAAACATGTTTAGGATGGGACTCTCATTGTACAAAACATGACTCACCACAACCTGAAACCATATCTTCCTCTATAATTTGTCAGTTATCTTCAGGGTCAGATGCATAGACCAAGCTTGCTTGGTAGGGCTGCGAAAACTCGGAATGAAGCGAAGACGGGTTTTTATTGTTGGATTGCCAACCTTCTTTCTCTTTTTAGTTTTCTACATTTTCTTCTACATTGGAGCTAAGCCACTTCTACTGTCCTCCTCCAAAACTGCTCAATTCCCTGATAAATTACATGCCAAATTTAGCATCTTAATCGGTATCTTGACTCGTGCTGATAATTATGACCGTCGCCATTTCCTCCGTTTAGTCTATGGAATCCAATCATCTTCCACAGCCAACATAGATGTAAAGTTCGTTCTCGGAAGACTCACAAAACCTGAGCAAATGGCACTCGTTGGCTTGGAAATGAAGCGTTTTGACGACATCATTGTTCTTAATTGCTCAGAAAACATGAACTCAGGCAAGACTTACACTTTCTTTTCATCGCTGCCACATTGCTCGCGACGTTACGACTATGTCATGAAAGCTGACGATGATGTATTCATACGGGTAGAGCCATTGTCTGTGTCACTAAAGCCATTACCCAGGCAGGATTTGTACTATGGTTTTGTGATCCCATGCAACAGCATGAACCCTTTCGTGGAATATATGTCAGGGATGGGGTTTTTGTTGTCTTGGGATCTTGTGGAATGGATTGCGAACACTCAAATCATAGCAAATTACACGCATGGTCCTGAGGACAAGTTGGTGGGAAAATGGTTGAACATGGGAAAGAAGGCCAAGAATCGATTTTCTAATAAACCAGCAATGTATGACTATCCAGGTACAAATGGTAAGTGCTCTCATGACCTTATTCCTGAAACTGTTGCAGTTCATCGACTTAAGAAGTGGGATCAATGGCTTCATGTTATTGAGTTCTTTAATTTAACTAAAACGACTTAAGTGGTAGCTGGCTTTTCTCAACATTTGCAACTTTTGAAAATTATCGATGAGGAAGAAACCGAATTTCTCAATCTTTTCATATTAATACGCTAACAGCGCGGAGTGGACGCTGAAATGCTTAAAAGTAAGAAGGCCAATTTGAGAAGCGAGATCCCCGTTCATCATTCCGATTTTCAGTGGCTTGAATTGCACTTTGCAAATCATGACGAATGACCATAAAAACTATCTTAACAAGTAATTAAATTAAAGAATCTTAACATATTCAGGTTAAGAGAGAAGGGTATGTTAATACTATTAACATTTATTTATAATATGATTTAGATATTTTAGTAATTAATTAAATATAATTTTAAGATAAGCATCGGATGAGTAATATAGTTCTTTAATTTATTTCTAAGAAAATTTTTGCATGATTTTGAATTCGAATATATAAAATATATTGAATTTGAATATATAAAATATGACAAACTAATATTAATTCTTTTGAATTTGAATTTTTCATTATAAAAAGAATATAAATTGGGACAAAGAAGTGGTAAAAATGATCACAAGTACTCCTTTGCAATTCTGATCTAAAGTATTTTGTCAACCATCGATCAAAAAAATAATTATGAGGAACGAAATAACTATTTCTCTTTATTTATTATAGATTCACTTTGTCTTTTTTTTTGTCTCATTTCGTATTTCCTATATCCATGGTCAAAGGATGGTCAAAGGAAACGAATTCGTATCAGAATTCATGAGCTAGGCTAAGAGAATGCTTGATTATTTCTCATAATTGAAAATTATAAAATGAAATATGAATTGGTATTTTTACAAGATGTATTTTATTGAAGAGATGAATAGTGTGTGTAACCTTTTATCTTATTTCTAAAGTAATGATTGAATTGCTAAAGATCATGATAACTTCATATAAAAAAATCATGAAATAAATACAACAATAAAAAAGAAAGATAGATACCATTTATACTGGTTCGACCAAGCAATCATTAACCTATGTTTATTTCTCGAGTTTCGAAAATTTAATATCTTCTTTTTTTAATAGGTGAAAAGCAACATTTTGTGCATCTTTTTTGTCAATGGAGAAAAAGAAACTCTTATGATCTCCTTACCTCGTAAGTAAAAAGTAACCTTTTATAAATCTTTATTCAAAATCAAGAGGGACCTTTGTTGACAAAGCGTATGTTGAATAATTTTTTCAATTATAGCAAGTATACAATATAAAAACTTCTCTTACTCTTGCTAATAAACAAAGGCTTAATATACACTATATAATGTAGATATGCATTCTCTAACTTCAAAGCTCTTAGCAATTCTCTAATATGTCTAATATTACTCTCACAACTTATATGTGGTATATTTATACTTAAAATAGTCATTAAAAATAAAAACTAGTTATTACAATGGTTAGTGATAATAGCATTGGTTGACATTCTAGCACATTAGTTGACCAATATGATCACAAACTTTTGGTACACGACCCTAGTCAACTACATTGTTATATTGGTCGACTAATCTATCCAAAATCTTATCATTAGTCACATATATCCTCACATTGATTGATCAAACTTCTTGAAATAAGTTCTTTTAAATATTGAAGTATATTCCATTGTTAAAACTTGATCTAAAACTATTTAAATTTTTTCCAAAAGTAATGATGCATAAAGATGGTTTTTCAAAAAAGAATTGATACATAAGGATGGTTTACTTTAAAATCTTTTTAAATTTACTATTGAAAATAACAAAGTATAAATAATATGCTCTAAATACAAATAATCATCTAATAATTGAGTTTGTAATTAATTGAAATGACTAAGATGATATTATAAGAAGGATTACAATAATTTGCTCAAATTTTAATGTGATTAATTCCTCTTTATTTTTTATTCTTCATTTGAATTGCATTTTTTCCCTTTACTCATTTCCTTCATTCTTTGATTGATCAAACTTGATCTTTCAAGTATTTACTTACTAATATTACCAAGAATAAATACATTAGTAGTAACATATTCTATTATCACTAAAACTATAGGTTAATATTCACTTAGTCCAACAAATACAAATTATATCCTAACAAAATTTAATATCTAATATTGATCCTTATTTATCAAATATCGTGTATTTGATGTTAAAGTTTTTTAAGCTTTACAATTATGTTAAACTTAATTAAATTATATTTTCATTATTCAACTATTCTTTGTGTGTAAATCACAAGGTTTTTTATATATATTGACAATAGATATAAATTATAATTCTAATTATATTTAAGATTAGATAAATTAAATATTTTTAATATAACTTTAATTATCTAATCAAATATCTTATATTCATAGACCAAGATTGACGTCAAGCAATGTATCATATACTTGAGTCTAGTCAAGTTTGGATAGCCCAAAGCCCGACCAAGTTTAGTCCAAGCTTGATTAATTTATTTTTAATTAAAATTTAAAAACAATGTCATTTTTTCAAAACAATGTTGCTTTACTCGACATATTTATACTTCAAACTGAGCCCGGGTCTAAGCCTTGTCCAAAACTAAAAAAATATTTAAAAATCTGAGTCTAGCTCGAAGACCGATTAACTCAAGTTGAGCACATTGACTTTGGGCAGAGTTGGGCAAAAATTGTCATCTATACTTGTACAATCATTGCAATGAATACTTTTATAAATATACAACTAATACTTCACATTGAGTTCTTGTGTCAAGTCAATTCAATAAACTTATTCTTTAATAAGTACTGAGACATTCATTTAAGTATCTTCATATTTTAATATATGAGATCAATTATTTTATTTATAAAGAAGAAATAAAGTATGTGTTACTCTTTATATTAAGATTCAATCTTAAAAGAGTAATGACTTAACATAATTTAAGAATAATACATAAACATAATACGAATTTCATAATAATAAAGTCAACATAATTTCATTTTAAATGTATATTTATCATATAAACCTTATTTTATAAATTAATTAATTAAACAAATACGCATAATATAAAAATATTTGTTATTATTTATATCATAAATATATGACTAACTAATTGGTTGTAGATAATAAATCATCACATGTGACTAATCAACTTAAAGTAGTTTAATGTTTGAAAAGTAAAATATATATCAGAAAATAATAAATATTTATACCGGGATGAGCCACAAAATTTTAACTTGCACTATGGAAATTGAGATACCAAAAGGATCAGTTAAGAATTATAAATTAGAAGAATTAAAGACAAGTGACAAAATAATTTATATTAAAAAAAATTTAAAACATATTGTAAAAATAGAGAATGAAGAAAAATGTAGAAATGTAAAAATGCTCTTTGTAGTTCTTTGTGTGAATAATGTGGTGTAAATCCACATATTTATGTACTTTAGGTGTCTCTAACTAAAGTAACAAATCAACTAAAAAATACACAATAATAATGTACATGATTTTAGGATAAAATAAAGGCCAATTACAGTAGATAGTTGACTGAATAAAGATAATGTGAATATATGTTAATATACGGTACTACACCTTCCCCCTCTTGAAACTTAAGGCAGTACTGAAGACGATAATTTGGGTTTGGAGAGAAGATCTAAAAAATATCAATGCAAATGTGATTTGGTAAAAGACCAGCAATTTATGCTTGATATGAGATTGGGACAAGTTGTATAGTTCCACAAAGCACATGATGATGCACAAAATGACAATCGATCTAGATGTGTTTAGTTCATTCATGAAAGACATCATTGTGAGCAACTCGATGCGTTTAGTTCATTTATGAAAGACATCATTGTGAGCAATCTACGTTGCATTATGATTATCACAAAAGAGACATTGATGTCTTGAAGTAACCATTGTAACCATAAAGGTTAGTTAGTGTCAACTAAGGCTCATTATTCTGATTTAGTGCTTAAGCGAGAGACAATTGTTTGCTTCTTGCTACACCAAGAAATGAGAGATGTGCCAAGAAAGAAGCAGTACCTAGTAGTAGATTGATAATCAGTTGGGTCTCTAACCCAGTCAACATCAGAGTGTGCATGTAAATCTAATGAAAATAACTGACTAAAGTGAAGTCCATAAAAAAAGGTGCCTATAATGTATCGAAGTATACGAAAATTAACAAAAAAAGTGACTGGTATGAGGTGTAGACATGAACTGACTGACAATGTGAATTGTATAAGTGATAGCTAGATGAGTGACCGTAAGGTATATAAGACTACCAACTAGTTGTCGATAAAGTGTACCATCACTTAGAGGAGTTCCATCAATGGCAAAGATATGATCATTAAAGTCAAGTGGAGTGCTAACAATCTTATTTCTAATGAGACCAATATGAGAGATAAGATCAGTAGCATACTTGACTTGAGATAAGATAATTTAAGGCCTAAAAAATAGCTTAGGGGACTTAAATCTTTCATTTCAAATTGTTGATAAAAACAAGATTTATGAGTAGTGATCCCCTAAATGTCATCGCTAGTTATTATCATGTCATCATCATATAGAAGGAAAAGAGTGATCTATTTTTGGATAACGAAATCATGATCATTAAAACTATAGGTAAAGTCAAGGTAGTTAATAGTGGAGTTGAATTTAACAAACCATGCTCGAGAAGCTTGCTTATGGCCATATAAGGCTTTGCGAAGATGACAAACTTTATTAGGTAGATAAGCATACCCAGGTGGAGGTGACATGTATACTTCTTCGTGAATTGCCATTAAGAAAAGCATTCTTGACATCCATATGGAACAATTCCTAATGCTTGCATGTTACTATGACAATAAGACTGCAAATTAAAGTTATATAAGCTACTGGAGCAAAGTTCTCCTTATAGTCAATCCCATATTCTTGAGTAAACCCTTTTGTAACCAATAATGCTTTGTATCTTTATACTAATCCATCAGCTCAAATCTTTCTTTTGTAGACCTATTTAAAACCAATAGCAGACTTATTTGAAGGTAGGTTAATCCCAAGTGTTGGTATTAGAGAGAGCTTGTAATTCTTCCACCATTGCTTGCTGCCATAAGGGATTATAACTAACCTTGTGATAGATTCAAGGTTCATATAGGGAAATAATAGTGGAATACACATGGAATTCTTTAAGTCGAATAGATGGTTAACTTACTCGAGAGCATTGACAAAGGGGTTGTGGAGACTCAGTAGATTCTGATGAATGAATAAAAGAGGAAGATATATTTGGCAAGGATGGAGGACCTGCATTCGGAGAAGATACAATAAAATTAGACATCGATTATGGTAACTTGTTGGAGCTATAAGACGGGCCTGCAAAAGAAATATCAAGAAACAAAGGTATAATAGGACTAAAAAAAATTTGTGTGAGGTTTCATTGACTCAGAATTTTGATATTGTGGAAAACATTTTATGTTCCCAAAAAATGAAATGTCAAGAAATTCAAAATCTTTGAGATAGTGGATCCTAACATCTATATCCTTTGTGCTTTATCTTGTACCCTAGAAAACAACATAAATGTACTATAGGTTCAAGCTTGATGTGCTCATGAGGTTATAATAGAACAAAGCACGTATATATAAAAAATATAAGAGACTGATAATCAGGATCATGATTGAATAAGCATTTATATGAAAAGATATTACCTATGATAGGAAAGGAAATGCGATTAATGGTATAGACAGTAGTAAAGGCTACTTCTCCCCAAAAGATTTCAAAACAAGAAGATAATATAAGAACGACTCGATTAGTGCCAAAAATTTGTCCACGTTTGCATTTGACCCGACCATTTTATTGAGATATGTTTGGACATGATCTATAAATGATGGTCCCTTGTTGATTAAGAAATTGATGAATTTTATACTTTGTATTCCATTACGTTATCATTCTAAAATACTTTAATCTTACAAGGGAACTAAGTGTGAATCATATTAGTAGAATAAGAGTAAATGAAGAATAGTTAAGATTTATGACACATTAAATAAATCTATGTATAGCGAGAAAAATTATCGACAAAGATCACAAAATATTTCATGTAACCCATAGTTTCATACGGAACAAGGCCCCAAATATTAGAATGAATTAGATTAAAAGGTATTAAAGAGATAGAATCATTTAGAGAAAATGGTAAAGCATAAATTTTATATAGTTGATAAGGGACACAATTAAATTATTCAGTTTTAATATGACCTAGATTACCACTAGAGATTAAAGACCCTAATTTAGAGGTAGAAAGATGACCAGAGTGTCATATATGAGATGTGACAACACCAAGAACAAACTTTGAAGTAAGATTTAGTGAAGTAAACTTAAACAATCATCCAAATTATGCCCTTTCCAATTATCTTCCTTGTCTATGAATCTTGTACAATGCAACCACGACTCAAAAAAGGATAAGTTAACACCAAGTTCATATAATGTTCTAACAGAAATAAGATTTAATGAGACTTTGGGAACAAGAAAGGTTTCATGTAAATATAATGTAGATATGTGAATAGTACCCATATCTTGTACATGCATAGTAAAATTATCGGTAGTGTGAACAATGTGTGGAATAAATGGTATCGTTAAAGATTCAAGAATAAAAGAATTAGAGGTTGTATGATTGCAGAAGGTAAAATCGAAATACCAAGAGTTTGGGCTACCTGGTGTGACAGATAGGGCGAAGGAGGAGACTATACTAGAATCTAGTTGAAGTTGTTGAAGAAGGACGTAGAGGTCCTTTAAAGAGAATTTGGGAGAGGTGTTTTCTATTGGCCCCTGAGTGGCAGGAGTAGCAGTGGAAGCAAGTTGGAGAGACTTGGAAGAATTGTAGTAGCTACTAGATACTGTATAAAACATTTTACCTGAGCTGTGAGAAGTTTGAGACAAAATATGAGTTGCAAGGACAACATCAATAAATGTGATATATTTTTCAATATAGAGCATACTGAGTTGACTTTCCTCTTAGATGAGCTCTTTAATGACAATGTCGAGATTAAGTAGAGTTCCTCTATGAAAAAGAGAGTTGCAAATGGGTTCAAATTCATTTTTGAGAGTTATAAGCAAATGCCATATATGATGACGATCTCAAAGATTTATGTATAGTGCAACAATATTAGGACTAGGTCAGACAAGATCACCAAGTGCTAGTTGATCCCAAATTTTTTGCAATTCAGACACATAATTGTGTATTATTTGCCCAAGTTATTGTTGCCTACGATGAAGCCTCCTATACAACTGAAATTGGTGTACATCATTCGATACAGAGTAATGATTTTTAAGGAAATTCTATACGTCTTGAACTATATTAGACCATCAAAAGTCAAGTTTGATGCCTTTGACTTATGTATTTAAAAACTATGTTAAGATTTGATGATTCATTCCATCTCATGTCATTAATTGTTTAGTGAATATGTCAATGTCTTGATCTTTCTTTTGAGTGGATTTAGGTATTTCTCCTATTAGAAATAATCAAGATAAAACACAATCACGAAGATCATGTCAAACAGGATATGTTCATATGCATATAAAACAAAGAATCATCTACTTGAATTCTTGTTGTGATTCCACCGATTAAAGCACTTGTGCTGTCGTTTTATTTTCTATAGAAGGTTTCGTTCTGCACACATAAGAAGCTGTCTTTGTCTTCTTTTGTTTTTAAATGCCACAACTTAACTACCTTTGGTAGTTATATAAAGTAAACTTACCATAATACCCCTAATGGGTGTATTTAATTCATTATCTCTCACTCACACATGATGGGTTTTAATCTAATTAAAAAATAAAACAAAACTCTACAGTGCTCATACTTGTTCAATAACCGATGTAACCAGCATATGACGAGAGTACATTGCCACAAAGCTGTTAGGAGTATATTACATCTCGATTAACAAATTGATCCTGGGACTTATGTGTCTTTGACTAGACATTGTATGCTATACCCTAGGTCATATCTCACATTTGCATTTTTTTAATCTTATTTAATTTCTTGAGTCATGAATGTATTCAAGTTCTCTACTAAAGAGACGATGGCCATCTATGAATACTTTGCAAGTGAGTCAATGATCTATAATAATGACCTTCCTTTATTCTCAATTATCTTTTGAATTAAACTTAATTTGTTTTTTAGAATTATTCCATAGGATCACATCTTTCATGATCTTTTGGTAATAACCTAAAGTAGCAAATAGCAAACCTTAAATTCAATTCTCAAGAATGAAACAAGATTCATAAGGGCATATGATGAGGTTCTTCTCAACCTCAAGGCTCTCACACAACGTAAGATGGGATCTGGCGACTTATATTAATCCCTTTCTTTGGTCAGTTGTGCACACATGGTACCAATCATGTACTACGGTATTTACCCACTTCATTTAATTTGAACATCTGTCATTCAAGAAATATCGTACAGATGATAGTTCAAACATACTCAATGTTTAACTTGAGTTCACTTATCTACTCAAAACCTGTTCAGAACTCACATATGGCAATGTAAGACAGATATAATGATTAACAAATCACGTTGAACCAATTTCTTTGTGGCATTTATGGTTTAAGTTTCTCGTTATCAATTATCATCTAGATAATAAACTTTAAACATGTCTCATCTCTAATGACCATAAACACTAGAGGTGATTCCCGTGTGAGAGGGCCAATCTATAATCTATCTTATATGCTTATGATTCATCCCAAAATATATTCATACACAAACACATATATTCATGAATCAAATGATACACAATGTATAATCTTCGTCATACATTATATCCAAACATATGACATTAGTCTGAGTGAATATACATAGAGAAATGTTTATCAGTACATTTCAACATCTACGTAGTCCTAGTGGCTTTACATGCCCAATGTATACATATCTAGAAATTGGCTTTGTCATTAGGTCTGCTATCATATCTCGTGTAGATATATATTTCATGTTCACTTCTTAACACGCACCGCGGAAGGATTAACGTCAATTTGATGATGTTTTCGATGGGTATTTTTATTTTGTGTGTTTTCGACCTTGAGGAATTAAGAAGGATGGAAATTTCGAATTCAACAATGAAGAAAATAAGGATACGCAAGGTTTGATTTCGATAACACCTCTTGGAAACTTGTTCCAAGCAATCCTGATGATCAAAATAAAACTAAGAGAAACGAACAATCGGCACGCCACAATTGGGAAAGCAATTATTAAGTGAAAATGTTTTGAAAAGTAACAAGAAAAAAGAATAATGTTTCTCTTTATTGAAGACGAAGACACTCAAGCAATTCTGATCTAAAAATTGTTCTCTAAAAACCCTAAAACATAAGTATTTATATCTTGGTCAAATAATAAAAGACTTGGGCTTAAATAAAACATGGAAGCCCAAAATAAATATAACCTAAAACAAGTCTAAAATAGAATCATAAAAACACGCTTAGGCCTGGTCCAAAGCTCTCCCAAGTCTGATCATAAGCGCGTCTCTCCTCTTGGGCTTAATTGATGGTACGCAGCCCAATACATTGATCTTTAAGTCCCAAGTGAGTCCAATGCAAGGATTCGAGACAAATGAATCAATTTGAGATGTGATAAGATAACTCTCCTCCAATAGGCTTGGTGCACTCCATGCTCTCCACAAATTGGCCCACATGCGCATAGAGAGCCTCCTTGAGTTTCTCGGTCCTAGCTCTGAACATAAGCTTAACTGGAATGACAAGCTCACCCCTGTCACATACGTCATCTCCATGATGATCCTTACTCCTGCTCACATCAATCCCTCCCTCTTCAAGAAGATTCAACCTCGAATCTGAATTCATATCAAAAAGATAAAGGTCAGTAATATTAAAAGTTGCATAAACAAAATACTCACCTAGTAGGCCAGTATTATAGGCGGTGTTATTTATCTTCTCCAACACCTGGAACGGACCATCACCCCTAGGATTCAAAGTAAAAACACTAAACAAAGCATCAAGAGGGTCAGTGTTAGAAACTAAAAGCTCTTTGTATCTCACCACTACTACTGCTCTTTTCTCTCAAGTTACTCTCCTCATATCTTTTCCTCTAGCATGCAAACTAACTCTTTTCTCTTTCTTTTCACTCTTGTTTTCTCTCCCTGAAATTTTCTCTCTTGCTCATCCTACTTTCTTTTCCTCACCTGTGTAGTCACTTCCCATTGGGTCAATCTCATTTTTCTTTTGGGTCTCTTTTCTCTCTACACTTTTTTTATTCTCACCACTCGAACCCTCCTCACTTTTACTTGATTTGATCTGGTCCAGGTAAAATTCACGAGGTGATAAAGGTAGTAGAATGAAGTTCCTAACCTTAAAATTAAAGGAGTATCTATTGGTATACCCATCATGTGCTACCCTCTTGTCAAACTGCCAAGGCCTCCCTAATAGCAAATGTCTTGCCTCTATGGGTATCACATCACATAACACCTCATCCTCATACCTCCCTATAAAAAATGGCATCAGTACCTGTTTAGTCAACTTCACAACCGCACTATCATTAAACCACTGTAAATTATATGGCTCTGAATGTTTCCTACATATCAAACCCAATTTCTCAACCATAGTTCGACTAGCCCCATTAGTACTACTACCTCTATCTATGATCAAGTTACACACCTTTCCACCCACCAAACACCTTGAATGGAATAGGTTCACCTTCTGATCCAGAATCTCATCTCTAACTCTAACACTTAACACTCACCTAGTTATAAGTGCTTTTGTAACATCCCACCCCGATGGAAAGGGTAGAATAGTAATTTGGCAAGGGCTGAGAGTGGTTAGGATTGTTTTGAAATATTCATGCATACCCTTATACGTGAATAGTGAAATTTGCACATGAAAATAATTGTACATGCCTTCATGACATTTCCCGGTATATGTGCCTAAATGTGATTTTGTTGTGAAAAATGTGGTATTTTTTCTTTAAAAAATTAATTGGAGTGATTTTTGTGTGTTTTATATTTTTGGGAAAATTTAGAAATTTTTCGAGGAAATGTCTGTCTAATGGCACTGGATATTGAAGTACATGATTTTGGGATTGTAATTAAAGTCATTAGAATTGGATGGATTAAAGATTATTATTAGGGTTCTTTTCTTAAATGTTAGTAATTGATTTTTGTCTTTTTCTCATTAAGTGGACAAGTGTCTTACCTCATTTAATGACCTTGTCTTTATCCCCTTCATTCACGACTCTTCTTAGTGTTGAAAGAGTGAGTTGTGCTTTTGAAAGAGTGAAAGGTGTTCTTGTTGTCAAAAATCTTCCTCCTCATCCGAAACCTCCTCCTACCTTCTTCTTTGTTGGTTTTCTTCATTTGTTCTAGCTTAATTGCTA
>JANVCL010000001.1:19293493-19319785 GCA_026546855.1 Erythroxylum incrassatum
CGGGGTCTCCTTTTCGCGAATGTGTCCTATTTAGCTTTTCTCTAGGGCTTTGCCCTCATTTTTCATCCAAAAAAAAGCACTTGTACTACCGTTTTGTTTTCTACAAAAGGTTTCGTTCTGCACATATAAGAAGATGTCTTTGTCTTCTTTTGTTTTTAAATGCTACACCTTATCTACCTTTGGTAGTTATGTAAAGTAGACTTACCCTAATACCCCTCATAGGTGTATTTAATTCATTATCTCTAATAATAATGTGCCAAATGAGTCTCCTTTTGAAAAAATTACACATTTCCTTAGCCCAAAGATCATAGTTGGAGTCATCAAAGATGATATTAACAGGGATGAGAACGTATTGGAAAACTTTAGAGGCATCTATAGTTAAAAAAGACAATAAATAGGAGAAAATCTACTTATAAAGATAGAATTTGGCTATTATGACTTTAGAATTGGATTCAGAGCATCGAAAAATCTTAGAAATCGGTTTGGTTTGCAGAGAATCTGAATTAAAACATACTAAATTGGGCAGTCAAAGTATCAGTCAACTTCTTTTTGAGCTGAATCGAATCGACAGGTCTAAATCGAACAAAGGAGGAGACGACACATGGGCAAAAAGGAAATGACGTGTATATAGATGATGTGTCAGGTGACATGGCCAATGACATGTCAGGCGACGTGGCGACTGAATTGGATTTTGGGTTATGTTGCAAATGACGTGGAGTTGACTTGTCGGATGATATGACACTAACGTTTATTCGTTGTCCCGTGGCTAAACGACTTCATTTAGGTCATCTTCTTCCTCCAAACGCCTATAACTACGACTTCGAAAACCATAATGGAGGGGAGCTTGGAGGTAAAATTTTCTGTATTGTGAGCTGCTCAAGAAGAGTAACAATTTATATGTGAAAATTTGTTTTTTGAGAAGATTTAGGAACTCATAATACGAAAGCATAATAATGAGAAAAAAATGGTGAAGACTCCAAAATTTTGATTCCTTTTGTTACAAAGGAGGCTCTAATATCATGTAAAAATAGAGAATGAAGAAAAAAATGTTAAAATATTCTCTATATTTATGTGTGTAAATAATGTGATGTACATTAACCTATTTTATACACTCCAGGAAAAAAATAAAGGCTAATTATAGTGGATAGTTAATTGAATAAAGATTATGTGAATATATGTTAATTTGTGTTAATACATACAAGTCCTTTTGTTTTTTGAAAAGTTAAATTGTGGTAAACTTTCCAAAGTGTTACAAGAAGGGAACCACTTACAAAAACTCACGTAATCTTTAAGCTCTACGTTCAGTAGCTGCAACTTGCTGGAAGTCTGAAGGGACAGGCCAGTAAATCCTCCATGCAATGCAAGAGCCATTTCGTCTCTACAGCACTTAGCCTTGTTGTTAATTAGGATTTGCTTGAAGACTTCATTCACAACCACCTGCCCCTGAAGGGCCTATTATTACTTTCCTTCCTAAGTAGAAACAGACTTGGCCGAAAAGCTAGCAAGATAATTATTTTGTCCCCTATCCATTGGCTTTTGTAAGCTGTAAACCAACTGATGACTACCTTCCAGTTTAACTGACTCATGTTTAACATAGACTGCCAATTTTTCTGAGAGAAAACACAGCCCTCTTGTTGTACTCTGCACAAACTGCATTTATTTTCTGTATTAGCAAAGACTTTAGTAATGTCTCCTAGATCGCCTGTTACGAAATTGTTTTCTATAGAACAGCTCTGACTTATATAGGTTGGTAAAACATATGTTTTGGTTACATTTGTTAATGATCTGCTACTTAACTGTTCTTTTGGTTGTCAATTCCAATTCTCACAAGTAATCTGGTGAGATAATGCATGTGCAGGCGAAGTGTCTTGCAAGCCATAGACCAAAGGGTGGTAATTGGTCAACCTGGGAGCATTTGGACAAGCAGTTTCTTTAACAAACTACCACATGGAATGGAATGGGATTGTTTTGTTTCCCTTGACGTTTCATTCATCTTCTGTATTTTTTAATTGAAGCACACCACATTTGTTGGGTCAAAATCTACTACAATGACGACATTTCCTTATAACTTCATCGTCCACTCTCTCTTTCATCCATTCCACCTTTTCCATTTTTGTTATATTTATGTCTACCCTCAACACAAACATTTGCAAATATATATACTTTAGCTCTTTCAGAAAGAACCGGAATTCCCAACTTATGCAGAAGGCCCCATTAAAACAAAAGGCAGAAGATCTACTCATTTGATCAATTCAATGATAAAATAATTCTTTAAGTTTGGTATTAATTAATCAAAGATAACGCAAACTTAATATAATTGAAAGAAAGGAGAGAAATGATGTGAAGTAACTAAAGAATATTATATATCACATAAAGAAAGGGAAGGTTGGCAAGTGTGCATGTGATGTGCCTATGGTTTTGGGTTTCGTTGGATTTCTTTCCTTTTTGTGTTGAAAATTGAATTCCGAGATGATTCTCGTTCTCGTTCTCGTTCTCAGTGTTCTCTGAGCCTTCTTTTTCTCCTTACATGCCGACATTTGCATCAACACTATATATATGGAAATCATCTAAATCCTAGGCTGTCCAATAATAGAATTTCTGTCTTAGACACATTTCCCTGCAAAAGTTTCTTCCTGTCTGCCTCTCCCCTACCCCATTCCTTCTGAGGTTCTTCAATTTCATCCTATTAGATTTCTAGGGCTTTCTTTACTTGAGATTCAGATCTCCATTTCTTTAGGGTTCTGTTGTTTGATCTGTTTGATGATTTGGGGTGAAAGAGAAAAGGTGTTCCTTTTCCGATTTTCCTTATTGGGGTTTCCCTCTTTTCTATGTTCTTTTTAGATTTAACGTTCTAGGGTTCTTAGTTTCTAATATTGACGATACATGTTAGTTTTTTAATACCTAGTGTTGGAATTTTTCTGTGGAATAGCTTTGTTAATACCTAGTGTTGGAATTTTTCTGTGGCATAGCTTCTGATTTTCAACCGTTTACCTAAAAAACTAAACTTGTAGCTCTTACTATTCCTTGATTATTGACGTAGTTTGAAAGGTTCATTAGGGTTCTGGGATTTGTATTGATGGATAAGGAAAAATCCCCAGCTCACAATAGTGGGTTGCCACCGCCTTCTGGTAGGTTCGCGAACCTTTCACCATCTGGGGTTTCTTTTAACGTAAAGCCTGAACCTTCATCATCTGCATTCCCTCCAATGGCTCCAGGAGCTAGTGCAGACCCTAGTCACTTTGGTCATGGAGCTAACTCTAGCGGTTTTAGTCATGATATTAGCAGAATGCCCGATAACCCACCTAAGAATGTTGGCCATAGACGTGCACATTCTGAGATTCTCACTTTACCTGATGATATTAGCTTTGATAGTGATCTTGGTGTGGTGGGTGGTGCTGATGGTCCTTCTTTGTCGGATGAGACCGAGGAGGATTTGTTCTCAATGTACCTGGATATGGATAAGTTTAATTCTTCATCTGCTACATCAGTTGCCCAAACAGCGGACGGACAGGCTCCGGCAGGGGCAGCACCGGGTTTAGCACCAACTCAATTTGCCGGGGATGTGGATGCTGCGCCTAGTGAAAGGCCTAGAGTTAGGCACCAGCATAGCCAGTCGATGGATGGCTCGACCACTATCAAACCAGAGATGCTTATGTCATGTTCAGACGAGCTCTCCCCGGCAGATTCTAAGAAAGCCATTTCTGCCGCCAAGCTTGCTGAGCTTGCTCTTATTGATCCCAAGCGTGCAAAACGGTATCTTTACCTTCTCTTCCTTTTTAGTTAATGATAGAGTTGTTATCCTGAGTTCGGTTTTGAGGCTAATTTAGTGCTAGTGTGAATGGAAGTCTGACTTAGATGTTCCTGTTCAGGGTAAAAAGGTGATGCTTCTTGATAAATTTCGGTCCTTTATGGGGAGAGCTTGCTGCAGAAAATGCATCTTGCCTTATCATGAATTTATTTTTTAGCAACTGCAACTGACGATGGTTCTATATAATCTTTTTACCTTAATGGCTCCTGTTAAACTTTGGGAATGGATGGAAGTTTTTCAAATTCATAGCTGTTAAACGTTTCATGACCTCCTTATATCACTCTGAAAGGATATATCCAACTAAACCTTAACTTGTTTTTATGGGAGAGAGCGTGTTTACTTTCTTGTTTTATGTGTTAGATTGACATCTCATACGCATAGATTTTTATGTACTGTTTCCATGTAATAGGATCTGGGCAAATAGGCAATCAGCTGCAAGATCAAAGGAAAGGAAGATGCGGTACATAGCCGAACTAGAAAGGAAAGTACAAACACTGCAAACAGAAGCTACATCATTGTCTGCTCAATTAACTCTGCTGCAGGTAACATGCATCAGCTTAACTCTTCATCATTGTTTTAAAATCAGATTGAAAAAAACTGGCTGGTTTTGTTGACCTTCTGTTTAGTATAAACTTCTATAGCATATATATAGTTGGATAAATGTATATGCGTACATATGTAGAGATTTTTGTTGCTTAGATAATGTCATTGGTGCTGTGGGACACTGGTGTTTGTGTTTTCTATCCTCAAGCACATCTATTGGTCAAATCCTGTCTTTGCTATTTTATTTCTGCAAACAATTAGTTAACACATCAAAGTGGAAAGATCTGAACATTGACCTTTGACTTCCCTAAAACCAGCACAGTAAACTTATCAAAACTTAATTGTCTAAAATGTATATGTATGTTGAAGAAATTTGTATGTTCGACGTAAATACTGATTTTTAGGATCTGTCAACTCGGGTTTAACCAGCCCTTTCTGCTCTCTTTTTCCATCCTCAGCTCAATTTTAAAGAAAGTGTTCTTCATAGTGTTATAGGAAGGCGTTCTTTCAGTTTAAAGTTGTCCATTGTTGTTGAGCAATTAGGTGAATTATTTTATTTGGAAAATACAATAATCAGTGTGGTAAGTTTAACATATTTGGATTTTCTTCCCTTTTTTATGACAGAGGGATACAAATGGCCTGACTGCTGAAAATAGTGAATTGAAATTGCGATTGCAAACAATGGAACAACAGGTCCATTTGCAAGATGGTAAGGTTCTTTCTAATTCAAAGGAATTGCCATGTTAGTTGTTCTCGTTCCCTACTTTTGACTTTTTGATGTATTATGTGCATAAAAATTGAATGATAATTTTTTTTTACTTGCTTTTTGTCACACCAAAAGGATGCTGAGTCTTTGCACTTCTATTGTTCAAAAACTGGTATACAATAGGTTCTAAGATCAATTATCATTTGTTTGATAAAGTTAAAGGCACCAACGGCGTCTGAATATTCCAACTTCTACATGCATTTAGTGATCAACTGGAGGTTAGCACAGTATCAATTAAGGATGGAAATGGACTCAACCCCTGCCCAAAGCTTGATCGACAATTAAATTTATTTATTTTTATTTTTAAAATTGAAAACATATTTTTACTCAAAACAACATCATTTTATGTGAAAATCGTGAAGTATGAAAATAAAAAAAAAGCCCGAGTCTGGCCCTAAAGTTTGATCAACTCAGGCCAGGCCAGTTGAATTCGGACGGGGCTGGGTTGGGCTGGGCCATTTTTGCCATTACTAGTATCAATCACCATGTGCTTCCCTTTTCAGACTACCAAGAAGGTGCTATCTTTACCCCCTTTGGCTAGTTATCCAAAGTGTAGCTAATTTTTTTAATTTGGCCTTTTGTGGTTGAGTATATGATTCAAAATTCTAACTGCTTTGGTCTTCCGATACCTTTTTTCATTGAGACAAGGATTAAACAAATTTAAGGTTTTTATTTTTTAAAAATTTTCATCATAATCTCACCAACAGCTTGATGTGCTTTTCCTCTATAAAATAGACATGCATTGGAATGACTTGCATATAAGGGTTTTGGACTTAATTTGTAATGAACTTTCAAACTCAGGCATAGTTCCCACTGAAAAGGGAAATGTCTTGGTCTTCAACTAGGAATCCACTAAACAGAGTTCCATATTGCTTTGCCATAGAGTGGGACTGTAAAAGGGATGATAACATCTCCACTCGGTTACTATATCAGGAACTGCAGAGACTTCTGTTTTATTGTCTATTAGAACAGAGCAGGAGTCATGGCTTCATTTTCTTTGGGTTGAATATTAGCTCTCTATACTTCAACTGAAGGCCTTTGTCGTTTTGCAAATATACCATATGACCCAAAAGATCGTGAAAAGGAAAAGAACATTACATTATATGAATTTCCAAGGCAGTGAGCTGGAAAACAAATCTACATGAAGTATATTTGCATCAGAATTGACATGTGCTTAAGATTAGTTAAGATAGCTTTTTCATTAAGAAAATTAATACAACTGATTTCTATGCCATACAATCGATATTGTGCCATTTTATCTCCTCGTATTTGTACTGGGTCTAATTTTTGAAGAACCAAAATTTTCTTAGTCTCTCTGGTATGTTATTTATAGTTTATTGATTTTTCCAGCAGTTTTATTTTTGCACCCATTCTGCATTTTTCTAATGTGTTTATTCAACAATATAATGGGTTAGTTTCTTCATGTATTAATAGTCTTCTTCTTTTCGATACTTGTCATTTATGTTTTAACTACCTCCTGTTCATTTTATTTATGTTTTCCAGATATTTTTCTCTTTCTAATGTCAGGTTCTTTAAAGTGCCTCTGTGTTTCTTCCAGATATTTTTCTGTTTCTGATGTTAGGTTCTTTCAATTGCCTCTATGTTAGACATCTTAGGAGTAAAATGGTTTCATAGGCTCTATTCATGGCTGTTAGTGATCTGTCTGCTCATTTGTAACCCATTTTCTGAAAGTTGAGATGAACGTGGTCAATTGACCAAATGTAAAAATTTCAAGTGCTTACCAGATTTAAGGAGAAAGTAGTTGTGGTAAAGGTGTTTAAAACTGTTAGATGGAGAGAATCACGTAGACATTCTGCTGTTTACTGTTGGAGTTTTCTACAGGTGACAAGAAGTTTTGGCAAATTCCTATTAATAATGGTCCGTGGTATAACCTTATGAAAGCAAATAATTTTTGTGCTCATTTAGAAATCTAAGGAAATGTATCCCTTAGAGCACATGCTTCATGCATTTTATGTTATGATTCAGCATTTGGATTCTGTGGTCTTCTCATTTTGTAACCTCTCATAATTTACAATCCTGTCTGTCTGCTAGCTTTAAACGATGCATTAAAGGAAGAAATCCAACATCTGAAGTTACTGACTGGTCAAGCTTTGCCAAATGGTGGACCCATGATGAACTTCAATTCTTTTGGCACGGGCCAGCAGTTCTATCCCAGTAGTCAATCTATGCATACACTTCTAACTGCACAGCAGTTGCAGCAGCTTCAAATTCATTCTCAGAAGCAGCAGCAGCAGCACCCGTTCCAACAGCATCAATTTCATCAGCTTCAACAGCAACAAGCGCAGCAGCAGGAACAGCAGCAAGTTGGAGATACGAAAATGAGAGCATCATCTGTGTCTTCCCCAGGCCAGAAAGATAACTCGTCCGATGCTAGCTCCTCTTTAACAAAAGATTAAGTAAAGGATAGTGAAGAGTATTAGCCACAGTTTGAATCCCAGTTGCAGTTTGACTTTAGATAGGATATCTAACATTACCCTCCATTTGTCATTCCTGTCCCTTTAGTCATGCATTTACATACGTTTTAGGCTGTCATTATGCTTTAAATTTGGTTGCAGATTGAGTTATATATATGATATGTTGGTCAGTCTAGTTTGTAGCACCTTTAATGCAGTTATGGGCCTCGGGATGATAATTTATTTATTTACCTTTAGAGCAAGTTGTCCACAAAATTATGGAAAAGGGAAATAAAATAATATCAACAATGGATTATCTAAGATCAAATAAAATGAAAGGGGTGTCTAATCTCAAGTTTAGTAGAGACAAAACATAATGAAATAGTTCTCTATAAGACCCTACTGATGACCATCTTGCAATGTAATTAGTTCATCGCTGGAAGTAGTTAAGGATTCTGTACAAATTATCATTTTGCAGTGCGTACTTGTTTTGAAAATATTTCAGAAACCAACTTCCCCAGACTTGGTTACAAGTAAAAATTAAAGAGATGGTAACTTAAAAGTCATTTAGTTTCGTTTAACTGAGCCGGCTATTTGATGATTATGAGTTGCATATTCCCGCTAATATAATACAGTTGAGGATTAATGAATTTAATTTTACAAATAGTTAATAAAAAAATTATAAACGCATGTCGTGACTGATTTAATTAACACCCTTCTTTCCATATATATATTCAATACGTGATTGCACATCTTAGCCATGCGCTTTGCATTTCCATAAGAAAGAGTTACTGCTCTGCTGATTTACATTTATATCTTCATCACAATTATAACATCTTGATTTTTTACATCTTGAAGGCATGCATAAACTAACCTGACTTGCATCATCTTCATGTATGTTGAATATTATTATTATTATTATTATTATTATTATTATTATTATTATTATTAAAATAATTATTAACATATTCAAAGAGATAGAATTTGAGGCAAAACATGTGATCGGATTGACCGAATCTCAATTATAAACATCTGTAGACATCTCAATTATCATTAAGAAAAGAATCTCAATTTTTAAAACAAGAAAACTCACAATATTATTAAACAATTAATATGTCCACCAAAAAGAGCATTACAAATTTTTCTTACTGGAAATTTCGGTTGCATGATTGTGGATGGATTGCCAGGTCGGCCCTAGAGACGTGGAGCGTTGGTAATAGGTCAAGAATTGCAGGTCTGTCAGAGTTTAACCTGGTACCTGCCGATCCAGTAGTTTGGAATTTCCATTCAAAACAAATAACGTATCATTTTAAATAATAAAAAAGCCAACAAAAGGAATTGAAGGTGGGTTCTGCACTTCTGTGTACTTTTGCTCCTAATTAAAACCTCATTCCAAACCCCTGATCTGGGATCAATTCTATCTCCTATCTCTATCCATCAGTTTAAGGCTTGTTGCAGAATTTTGATATCTGGGTTGCTCTTCTTGTCTCTATAACAGCTTAAAGGTGAGGCCTTTACGTACCCTGTTTTCTTGTTTTCCTTTCATTTGTTGAGTTCTCATGTTTTCATTTTCAGTAATCAAATTACCCTTACCTATCTTTCTTTTTTTCTTTTTTCTTTTTTTATAATGTGAACCTGTTGTTTTGAGTTTCCATTTGTAGAAACGCGGCTTTATTGATGAATATTGACTCCCTCTTAGAGAAATATGAATGTAGGTATTTTCAAAAAAAAAAATATGAATGTAGGTCTTGTTGTGTGCTTCTTTGTCGAAAGGTGGTAACTTTGTTTTTTATGTACTATCTTTTGCAACTTTTGGGGTTTTCCTTGCAATTGGTGCTGATGTGTTATTTGTACCTGATGAGTAATTCTGGATTTGGTCGCTTTTGGATGTTTATTTGGTTCTTTTCCTACTCTTCCTGGAATGAAAACGAAGGCACTTGTAGTTCATGGAGTACATTCCCCTTTCTTTACAATCTAACGGGGTACCTAAAGTTCAATTCTTGAAAGCCAATGACTACAGATAAACAGATTTAGTTATTTGTACTAAACGGTTACTCCTGATTGAGATTAATGAAACCTTTAAGAAGAAAATTTGCCAGAAATTTAGGAATGTAAACCGCTAATGGTTTTAACTAGTTCTATCTGCGGAGTAATGATGAAGCTCCTTTTTATATGCTGTTGTGGTTCTGATAAGATTATGAATTGACTATAGACTTGATGCCATTTTGCTTCTTCATGTTGCTCCTGTTATGTCAACTTAGCAAGATTGCTCCTGCAATGTCAATCTAATAGGGTTAGTATCCATTTATTACCTTCGTTATCAAAATATCTAGTTTGATGTTACATACAGCTTCTTCTGATTGAATGGAAGGAAGATTGATATTGGCTTAGTCTGTAATATGACATCATTGAAATGGAAGTATTTATGTTGGTGTTGAAAAGTTTAACTGCTTACTTTCATGCCTAATTTTAGGAAGTTCAGGTGTAGTTTGCATGGAGATAGTTTATCGGGTTTATATGTCAACTACTGCCTACATAGTTGGCTACAGTACGCGTATATCTATCAATATCAATTATGTTCAACTCTGTGTTGAGTTGCATTTTCTTCCATGTAATTGAGTTTGTGCCCCCAACATGATGTGCAGTCTTTTCAAAATTAATTGTACCTTGTTTTTTCTGAGTATTAGAGGGTGGAAATAAATCACAAGGAAAGTTGAAGATTTTACTTTTGTCAATCTACAATCTCAAGTCTTCTTTATTTTGCAGATCATAAGTTTATTATCACCATTTATATGCAAAACTAGTCTCCATTTCAAACTTTTTTCTCATTCAGTTCTTTCAGTTCCCATACTGCCTTTTCAGCTGCTTGATAATCTGATTTATGTATTTCAAACACGTGTGACAGGAGTAGCATAGGTGAGCAGAAGTGGATTCAGAGAACAAAATCAAACTGAGCAGAAGCTATATAGGATGGCCAACTCTTGTGACAGTAGTGAGCAGAATTGGATAGAGAGAGTTAGATCAGAGGGATCTATTCCAATGTTGGATCCGGATAATTGTCCAAATGGTTGGGCGTCTCCTCCTGGGGACAGGTTTATGGTGAGAGGCCCTGATTACCTGAAAACCAAGGTTAAAATCCCAGGTGGTGATTATCTTCTAAAGCCCCTTGGGTTTGACTGGATCAAAGGTTCTACTAAAATTGGGGATGTCTTGAAGGACCCCAACAGCCGTGTGAGAAAAGTTATTGACAGTGAATTTCCAACAGGTGATAAACCATTTGTTTGGGCATTCAACCTTCAGCTTCCAACTAAGGATAATTACAGTGCCATAGCCTATTTTGTAGCTACAGAACCAACTCCAGAGGGGTCTTTAATGGAACAGTTCTTGAAAGGGGATGATGTGTTTAGAAATTCCAGAATGAAACTAATTGCTAACATTGTCAAAGGCCCCTGGATAGTAAGGAAGGCAGTTGGAGAGCAGGCTATATGTATAATAGGGCGTGCCTTGTCGTGTAAGCATAGCGTGGAAGAGAATTTTTATGAAGTGGACATTGATATTGGTTCTTCAATGGTTGCGAGTGCAATAGTTCATCTGGCATTTGGCTATGTTACTTTGCTGACTGTTGACCTTGCTTTTGTAATTGAGGGTGTAACTGAGTCAGAGCTTCCAGAAAGAATATTAGGTGCTGTGAGATTTTCTGAGTTGAACCCCTCATCTGCTTCCATATTTGAACCGTCACTATGTTCAAGTTCCGGTGCTTTACAGTCTTCATTGTCAACTCGCTTATGGAAGTCTCTTGGACAAGGGTTTTCTCAACTTCTTCATCCAGGTGCTCAGGAAAATGGCTCCACTGGTGACTCAACTTCTACTAATGGAATTTCGAATCATGAAGAAGATAGCCAAGATACAAAGAAATGGTAGGCGTATGATATCTACTACTTTACTACTTCAATGTTGCATATTCTTCTTGAAGTCCAAAGAAAGACCTTCATCATTATGAATACGATTTACGGCACAAGGACATCAAAAGCAATAGTCTGCACAGTCATTCTGTCTTACCCTTATGTAAACTTTGATAAAGGTTAGTACGATAACAATGCAGTAAGAAATTAAATACATTTTATGTTGATGCAGATGAATTAGATTCTTCCCTTATGGATAATGTGAACGGCTTCGTTTACCAGCCGGAGTGGTGGAAGCAACAAGCAGCAAAGCACGTGTTACTGAAAGCCGATTACAACTTGGTCACTAACTGTGCTATTTGGTTCATTTGATTCGTTGTAGATATGATTAAACTGCTCGGAATTGGCTGTCAATTCTCATATCAGATGTGGGCATAAACAAAATATAGAACACTTCTAGATATTTACACGGATTTACCACCTCCTGTTTATTTGTTCATTGTTTATTGTGAGCTGGTTAAACGATTTCACTATTCCTTTTTCTGAAATGATGGAGGTCCGGCAGATTTTCTATAGGCACTTGATGTTATTTAAGATAATGTTGTTATGTGTTTAACTCAATGTATCTCTGTTTCCACCACCGTATGTTTGTCTGATAACCAAGTTATGAACACTTAGAAGCGGCTTAAAGTTATGTTCATTTTTGGTTCATTATTCCACACTTCCTCTTTATCGACTTACAATTTGCATATGTATCAAACATTAATTTGTCTGTATTAAATTTGTGACAAAGGCCAGTCTAATCTCATGCCCTTCTCCACTTCTTGGAATGGCAATTATAGGGAGTCAAAGAAACTTAAGGCTAGGCATGTAATTCAAAGGAAATTATACATCTGTACCCACTCTTGACATCGAGGCCCCTGCCAATACAGTAGTCCAGGCAGTGAAATGAGGAAGGTGAATACTTATCAAGTGCGAATGACAGCATCTATATTAGCAGTATAACTGAAGTTTAACCCAGCTTAAGAGTAGTTTTATGAATACAGCTGCTTATGTAACAGATGTAACAGCTGCTTATGTCAAATGTAGTATTTTTAAGATATTTAACTTACCAAATCTGTCAAACTCCAGTATTTAGTCGTTGGAAAAATATAACAAGGACCAGGCGTTAGCTAGAGTTTAGTGTCATTTAACATATTTATAGTCATTCTGTTGTAACTGTTGAAATACAATTTGCAAAAGAGGAAAAACTTGCGAGATTTTAACACATTCAAGCTAAAACGTAAGGGCCTGTTGTTTCCATTTTTTATTATTTTTTGTTTCTGTTTTTAAATTCAGTAAAAGAAAATTTGTTTGTTTTTTTGGATTTGATTTCTTCTAGTTTCTAAAATTATAAAAACTATAAAAGTGGATTTTTTTATAATTTAATGTAACACAAACTAAATATATATTATTTAGTATATTAATTATTAACAAAAATATGACTGATTTAATTTAATGTTATATATTTAATTAACTAAATTAATTATTTATATGAATTATGAATAATTTAATTTTACTTAATAATTTGATTTTTGTAATTAAGTTAAATAAATTAAATTTAATAATTATTAACAAATATAATTAAATTTAAAATTTCTTCAAAATATATAAAATTTAAATAAATTTTGATTTAATAATTAAATATATTAAAATAAATATTAATTTTTTTAAAAAAATTAATTTAAATTATTTATATAAAAATGTTTTCATTAATAATTTATTAATAAATATCATATAAGAAATTAAAATAAAGTTATTAATTTAAAATAATTTATCTTTAAGTTTTATCTAATATGTAATTATTATCAGGGATAAAAATATAACTACATTAAAATTGACAACTAAATAGGTTTTTATTTTTATTTGAAAGAAAAAACAAAAATTAAAAACCAAAAAAAAGACAAAAGTGGATCCAACCGACCCTTAAAACTATGGGAACAACATAAATATGTGTTGTTATTTGCATGCATTACTTGCTAAAAGCATTACAAGCCATGTATTAGCCCCTTAACACATGAAAGCATTTCACAGCTAATTGGAAATGTACCTTAGGTTGAAGGATAGTTAGATCACATATATGACGGTGGCATGTAAAAGCTCAAAGTAACTTAGCAAGTTAAATAAATCATGGCATGAGTTTTGTTAAAGTTCTAGACCCTGTACAAATCAACTTAGCTAAGGCGAAGTTCTTAATGGACTAAGGACCTAGTGTATGTTGAAATGAACGGATCGTGACTAATGGACTTGACATAGGTAAATATTGGATTGGACTAGTGTGCTATAAAAAGCTCTTAGCTTAATGACTCATCATCAATGGGTAAAGATCATGGAGAGATCTTGGATGATGTGGTGGATAAGATCACAACAGATAGACATCAATTCTAAATGATAAAGATTATAAGGAGGATCATTTGTAGATAATAGAGATCTTCGTAGATATGGATGTATCATTCTTAGATAAATATAATCTCTTATATTGTTAGTTGTGGTGTAGATAAATCATATTAGATAAAGTCGAGGATGTCATCTTATTAGATAATGTGATGTAATTTGATTAGGATAAGATATGATCTAGCTAGTTGAGGTCAGTTAAGATTCTGATTTAGCTATCAAGATAAAGGTACCTATAAATAGCTCATTTGAGCCTTACACCTCACGCATCAAATAGAGATAGTATTTCTTTGTATATTTTGAAGGAAATAATAAAGGTTAGCATTTGTTTTATCTCTTTCGTGCTCCTATTGTTGTCTTTGTTAATTTAGTGCTTTCTCAATAGTCTTTAGAAGTGTGAGAGTTAAATACTCGAGGGTTGTGAGGCATTCAAAAATAAGTTTGTTTGTCAACAATCACGTGAGAAGGCTAAATCTTACTTAAACGAACCAAAGTGAGATTACTGTGCAAAGGAGTAAGTTGAACTTGCAAGATAAGTTTGTTGTTTAGAAAACCTTTGTAACAATTTGTATCATAGCTACACTTCGATATAATGGGAGACAACAATTTGACAGAGTGTCAATAGAGTGGAGGTATTCATAGGGCTAATTCCTCGAGACGAGGAATTGGTCATTGTCCTACAATACTTAGTTCGAGATGTTGGAGGAGCAGAACCAACATCTGCAACATTAAATAACATATTTGATTAGGGCATTAAAGGAGACTAGGTTCGAGATGACGATCCTAACGCATGCTATTACAACACAACTTGTTGGGCATGTTGAGAGCACCAAGATGAAAGTGTGTGAACCTAAGGTTTTTGCCGGTGTGTCAAACGCGAAGGAGCTTAAGAACTTTCTATGGGATATGGAGCAATACTTTGCAATTGCTAAGGTACCTAATACTAGAAAGGTCAATGTAACAGTTATGTACTTGGATAGAGATGTCAAACTTTAGTGGAGAACGAGGACTTCTGTTGAAATCAGTGCAAGTAAAGCTCCCATTGACATTTAGAGAAGATGAAGGGGTACAAGGATCAACTCCTTTTGTTGAATAGTTTTTGGCTTATAAAGGATGCCTTGATGAAGCTAAAAGAAAATGGATCAATAAGAGAGTATGTTAAAAAAAATAGCTCTCTAATGCTATATATTGATAATATGTCAGATAAGGACAAACTCCTTAACTTTTTGCTCGAGTTACAACTATGAGTGCAAATGGAGTTGCAGAGACAAAATATGAAGGACGTGATTAGGTTAATCATAGCTGTTGATACCTTGGTGGATTTTCAAGTGACGAAGCAAACTAAGATGGGCTCCTCTACTTCTTCCAAGGGCAAAGCCCTGCCCAACAAGAGAAAAGTGAGGGGAAAAAAGAAAGACTCTAAGAAAGGAGGTTTCAAGGAGAAAGGCAAGCAAAATGGTGGCTTCAAGAGTGGAGACATCCTCCAAGAAAGGCAAACTTATTTGTTATCTATGCAGCAATCCACATTTTGTGAGAGAAGTATGAGGAAAGAGAAGCTAAATGCCTTAATTATTAAACAAGAGGAAGAAGATCAAAAGTGGCAATGAATATGATCGCCTTGTTAAATGTGGTTAAAGGTGAATATAATATTTGTACAGTGGAATGCAAGTCAATAGGAAGGAAGCAACCAAAATGCTAGATATATGGGTGACACACTCTTTCATAGTAGAAAAGATGGTGCACAAGTTAGGGTTTAAGGTGTCAAAGACTCAAACAAAGATGAAGACCCCTACTGGTAAGGCATAAGCTATGATTGGAGCTACTTACAATGACTTAATAAGCATACGAAGTTAGTGTGCCAAGCTCAATTGCATGGTTATACCACTTGAAGATTTCAAGTTGATACTAGAGATCGATTTCTTAAAGATAGCAAAGGCAACGTTATATCTAAGTTTGGAAGGTATGATAACCATGCATGAACAAAATTACTTTTATGTTAATTTTTGTAGTTCCAGTAGTGGAATAACGGATGATACAATGACAGTAGCACATGTATCAGCTATGAGCATCGAGAAAGGATTGAAGAAAGGTATGAAAACCTATCTCATTGCTATATAAGAGATTGATGAAGACCACGTGATGGAAATCTCCGATGCAGTTGCAAGTTTATTGAGGGAATTTCTAGATGTGATGCCAAAAAAGTTGCCTAAAACCCTTACCCTTCATTGAGAGATGGATCATAGGATTGAGTTGACTTCTTGAGCCATCCCACCTGTACGTGCCTCATATAGGATGTCCCTATTGGAGTTTAGGAAGCTTCAAAAACAAATTTTAGTGAATTGTTGAGACAAGGTTCGTCCAACCTTCCAAAGTCCCATATGATGCCTCAATGCTATTTTAGAAGAAGTAAGATGGAACACCTAAGATGTGCATAGACTATCGAGCGTTGAACAAGGTAATAATAAAAAACAAGTATCTTGTTCCCTTAGTTCAAGATTTGATGGACAGATCATCGAGGGCTAGGGTTTTCACGAAGCTTGATCTTTATAGTGGATATTGACAAGTACGGATAGCCGAGGGTGATGAGTAAAAGACAATGGGTGTGACTCGATATGGATCATACAAATTCTTAGTCGTGGCACCTAATGAACAATATGTTATACGAATTCCTTAATAAGTTCGTTTTGGTGTATCTTGACAGCATCGTAGTGTACAACACTAATATGGAAAAATATGGGGAGCACTTAACGAAAGTATTTGAGCGGTTGAGGCAACACAAGCTTTACGTGAAGATGGAGATGTGTAAGTTTGCACAGTCGGAGATCATATTCTTAGGTCACTTGGTGAGCAAGGATCAAGTTAGGATGGATCCCATGAAAGTGAATGCAATAGTTGAGTGGCTTATTTCCACGACAGTAAGAGAGTTGCGGAGTTTTCTCGGACTGAATAACTATTATAAGTGGTTTATACTAGGATACTTGAAGAAAGCGATACCATTAATGGACTTGCTGAAGAAAAAGCAAGAGTGGTGTTGGTTGGATATATGTCAGGAGGCATTCGAAATATTTAAAGCCGTTATCTCAACCGAACCTATATTGAAACTACCTGAGTTTGATCCTCTATTTGACATACATACGAATGCATCGGACAAAGCCATTGGTAGAGTCCTAATATAAGAAGGTCATCCTATAGCATTTGATAAGCAAAAGCTTAACAGTGCGGAGAAAAGGTACTCAACGCATGAGAAAGAGATGCTTGTAGTAGTGTATTGCCTTGAGACATGACATATATTTGTTAAGGACTAGGTTCATTGTTTTACCAACAATGTTACCCAAACATTCTTTAGGACCCCAAAGAAGTTGTCTGCGAAGTAAGCCCAGTGATAAGAGTTTGTTGCTGAATGTCTTTGTGTGAGAGCATAAATCGGAGAGACATAATAACGTGGCAGATACATTGAGTCGAAAGGAGGTGTTCGCGACGCCATATACCATTACTAGGGTAGAGTCTAACTTGTTGAAGCAAATCAAAGTTGCATCTCCATTAAACAACACCTACTGTAAGTTAATCTCACAAGTCAAAGAAGGTATTGTATGTAGGTTTTGGCCTAATGGTAATGGGTTGTTGATGACTAAGAATAGTTAAATGTACGTGCCAAGTTTTAGTGGCTTACAAAAATAACTATTAAATGATACACATGACTCACAGTGTGCTGGTTATCCTGGAGTTCAAAGGATGATGACGCTCCTAGCTTGTTCTTACTATTAGCCAAAGATGAAGAATGACATCGAGCTATATGCCAAGATGTGTCTTGTATATCAGTTGGATAAGCTAGAAAAGAAGAAGGAAGCTGGTTTGCTACAAATTTTATCTGTAATTCAGAGTTTCTACAGATATTATGAGTGATAGAGATGTTAGATTTATGGGAAGATTCTAGATATCCCTTTCTAATATGATGGGATATGATTTACAGTTTTCAATGACAAATTACCCACAAACAAATGGCCAAGAAAGATGATCAATGTTCTATTGGAGAAGTACTTAAGGCATTATGTAAGTGCAAGTCAATGTAATTAGTTGAGTTTACTTAATAATAAACAATTTTGCTATAACTTGTACAAATCTTCTGCTACGGAGAATAATCCCTTTCAGATAGTCTTAGGACAACAATCTCTTACTCCATTCAAGATTGCACAATAAAGACAGGTGATAAGTGTCATGCGATAGACAAGTTTGCAATGAAGAAGCAAGAGTTATTAGATGAAGCGAGGGATAATCTTCGAAAATACGTAAGCCGACTTGCGGAGGAAAATGTTAGAGTTCGACGTAGGAGATAAAGTACTATTGAAACTTATCCCACAAAATTAAAAGAAGATCTCAAGTAAGCAATTACATTATGGATTGGTGCCGAAGTGAGAATCTCCATTTGGAGTGCCAAATAAAGTGGGGGAACGTGACATACAAATTGAAGTTTCCCGAGAGATTGAAGGTAAGCCTTACTTTTTATGTTAGTTTTCTCAAACTTTACTATAAAAATGCTCATATTCGAATAGGAGTCAGATGAAAAGACCTCCACCAATTGTGAGAAAACAATTCGAGAATCAAGTGAAGAAGATCTTGGATCGTTGAACAATGAGGCAACATAAAAAGCATAAGAGGACTAAATTCTTATTCCAATATAGTAAGGAAAGCCGATCACGGAAGCTACTTAGAAGAAAGATACTACCTTGTGGTAGTTTAAGGATCAAGTAAATAATTACCTTCAGACTAGTTTGACGAAGGTATCAAATTCATCTAATGATGGTAGTTTGTTAGCCCTTTAACATATGAAAGAATTTCATAACTAGCTGAAAATAAAATTTGGATTGAAAGTTAGCTAGATTACACATATGATAGTGACATATGAAAGTCCAAGGTAACTTAAACAATTTAAATCAAACATGGTGCAAGTTTTGTTAGAGTTTCGGACCTTGTACAAACCAACTTGATCAAGGCTAAATTCTTAATGGGCTAAGGACTTATGTATGCTTAAATAAACAGACCATGACTAATGAACTTGACATGGATAAGTATTAGACTGTACCAGTGTACTATGAAAGACTCTGAGCTTAGATAACTCATCATCAAAGATAGAGATCGTAGGGAAATCTTAGATGATGTGGTGGATAACATTACATCAAATATACATCATGTCTAAAAAATAAAGACCATGTGAGAAAATTATCTGAAAATAGTAGATATCTTTATAGATATGGATGTATCATTTTTAGATAGATGTAACATTTTATCTTTTTAGTTATGATGTAGATAAATTCTATAAGATAAAATAATATTTAGATGAAAATGTTATCTTATTAAATAATGTAATGTAATATAATTAGGATAAGATGTAATCAAGCTAATTGAACCCAAATAAGATTCTAATTTTGCTATTAAGCCAGAGGTGTCTATAAGTAACTCATTTGAGCCTTATTTTTTTTTACATATGAATATTCCTTTGTATACTTTGCAGGAAGTAATAAAAATTAACATTTGTTATATCTCTTTCATGCTCTTATTGTTGTCGGTTAGTTTAGTACTTTCTTAATAATCTTCAAAAGTGTGAGAGCTAAACAGTTGAAGGTCATGAAGTGTTAGAAAATTAGTTAGTTTATCAACAATCAAATGGTAAGGCCGAATCTTAAGTAGACCTAAATGAGATTATCGAGTAAAAGAGTAGACACAACTTGCAATATAAATTTGGTACTGAGAAAACTCTTGTAACACCATATATGAAGCGATAAAAGCATACAGAGAGAAGTAAAGGACAAAACAGCAAAACAGCTGAGGAAAACTTAAAATTTACCGAATCACAATACAAGCAACAACTAGTTAGTAATACATGTGAGTTGCTACGTAAAAAATAGTAACATACAGCCAGATTAACACTTGTTTGTTTTTATTTATTTTTTATTTTCAAATTTAATAAAAATCTATTTATTTGAATTTTTAATTTTGATTCAGTTTTTAAAATTATAAAAAACTACAAAATTAGTTTTATTTTTTATTTCTGTTTTTCATATTCCTATTTCCTCTTTAAATTTTATTTAATATATAGTTATTATTATTATAATATATACATATATATATATATATATCAAAAAAACGAGAAATAGTAGTAGAATCAACCCCTTAAATTCTACGGCTAATAATTTGTCTAAGAATTCCAAATCCATTTCATTTATACTGACATAAACCCCAAAGAAACGAGGGCGTGAGTTATTGCCGCCTATTCAAGTTCATATCAAGAAAAAATGGAAGAAGGTAAAGGGTAGGCTTCTATTCAGCCATACCAAGGAGAATGAAGAGACTCAAGGTGAACCAGACCTTTAAATAAATGACAGAAATTGGTAAGCATTCAAGTGTATGGTATGTAGCTATTTGAACTGTGTGTGGATGTCTAATTTACATGCACTTCAACAAGTGAGTATATTACAGATCGACTGCAGATGTTCAGCGAAAAGTGAATACCGTTAACAATGAAAGAACTGATACAGATGAATGCACGACATATTTTCATTGGTATGGTTGGCCAAGTAACCACAATAGTCAGAGATGCCATTATATGCGACTCAAATCCAGATTAAAACTTATCACTGGACTTACTGCTGATAAAAAGGAAACTACAAACAGAAAAAATGCCTTTTGCTTGATAAGTTCATTCTTTCATTCAAAATGTCTATCCGAATCCGAGTAGTATGACTACCTGAAATTTGGGTGATAACTCTAAAAAGAACTAAAACGTAAAGGATCCAAAAGATAAAATAAATTCATATGTAAACACAGAAGAAGAAACATATCACAAAAACAACCAAAGTATAAGGGAACATAATGGATGTAAACTTCAGCAACTATGCTGAGGTGCCACTGCCACGCATCCACCGGTCTGATTTAAGAAAAAGTGCACCTACATTCTATTACTGTAGAAGCAAGTATCCAAAATAACTCTGACTACCAGGAAGAACCAACGTGTAGCATTGTAGATGTACAAGGCAGAACTGAACACCATAAAGACTATCAAAGGTCAAGCCAACATAAGCATAAAGGGATTAGAACTTTACAAAAAGTTAAACAACTTCAACGCCTTCAACTGGAAGTACACTCATCTGTAAGGTTCTACCATTCCCAAGAAACCTCACAGAAGGCAATGTTGGATCTGTTACAGATTCAATCTCCAGAAAGTTGAAATCGTATGCACCAGACCGCTTCAAACTTAAGATAAACACAACAACAATCCACCCGAGCATTGAGATTGCCCAGAAATTGTTCATCCCATGAATTAAACCCCAAGCAATAGCATAACCGACAACTATTCCAGATAAATGGCCAAGAAAACTCGCCTGTGGGACAATAATTGATGTAAAAATCAATGATTCAAAAGGAGCAAAACTGATTGGAAGCGAGAGAAACCCAAAAAGGTCCAACTTTGAAGATGGTTGCTTTACAGAAAGAATGGTCATCCAGCCAAAGACAACGCAAGAATACCCAACAGCCGTCACCCTCCGGAAATATTCTACCTTGAATCTCTGTATCAATATATGATACATACCCAAGACCAAAACTCCAGATAAGATAACCAACACAAGTGTGTAATGTAGATAATATGCCACTCCAAGTCCCATATGGCCCAACTGTTCTATAACCCCAAGACTCCAGAGTGCGCTCATATTGAAAACAAGATGAATAACGCTAATATGTGAAAAAGCTGAAGTAATTATTCTCCAATGATGACCTTCTACAGCATTTTCATAAGATAAACCGACATGCGAGTACCCAATGTTTTTCTTCTGTATGTAGAACCATATGGCAGCACATAGTGCTATTATCAAACTTGTAGCTGGTTTTTCCAAGATCTCATAAAACAATGGTTTCCCCATCCGTGGCAACCCTAAATACGAATCCAGTAGTATCAAAAAGGGAATCTTTTTCCACTACAGTAACGTTAAATGAAGGTCCATCCAAGCTCAAACAATGGTGTATTACTTCAAAAAGAATATAACTTTATCAGAAAACACTTCAAAATCCAAAATTCCAAGATACCCACATAATTAAATCCCTCAAAAATGAGAAATCTCACACGTCTGACCAACTCAACAGTAAAAAGATATCGTTTTTAGAACCCAAAGACGAAATTTGTCCTTCGGCAATGTTCCTGAAAATTCAGATTTCTATCTCGGGAACAAGAATGGAATGAAAACAACTCAACTTTACCAGAGGGCTTTGGAGAAAGAATTGTGCGGATTTCTTACCTCAAGTTCCAGGGCTTCTTGGTAGATTCCTAAATTTTCTGGGAGTCTCCGTACAAGGCACGGATACAACAGGGATCGTATTTATATGTTATATACTACATTCACTGTTTGAGGAAGAGCTGATATTACTGAAATACCCTCTAATTTGTTTGAAATTTTCAAATTGCTTGTTGTCCTTGGTCGACTCGTCTGAGTAATTGCCTGTATGATCAAAAACAGTCAAGTGCGGTAAAATGCTCTATTTAACGTGAGGCAGTTTAAGTTTATAAGTTAAAATTTATTGTAAAATTCCAAAGTTATCTATTTTACAATTTGGGTAAATTTTCAATATATAGATATAGATATTATATGTATATCCTTATAGACCATTTCAATGTCCCCAGGAAGCTCCAAACTTAAATTGTCAATAAATAGTTGATATACATATGTAATTAATGTATAAACAACAATAGTATCAGTGTAATAAAGCTAATGATATCAAGAGTCCTAATTCATAATTAAAACATCTGCAATTAATTATAAATTGATCCATCATAATTACTCTGCCAGAATTTCCAATCACATGGAGACACAATTCATCAACATTTTGTATGACTCCAAATCAACAAAACACAAGATCAATTACCATTTATTTTTCCATCTCATAAAAGAGAAAGATGGTTAAAAAAAACAAGAAGATTACGATCACACCATGTCCCTTGACTCCTGAAGAAGAGGAGCCATGTCACTTGCACCATCAACATTAACATTAACCCATAAAACTGCGTGTACTAATACAATTGGTATCGTAGCAGCTAAGGTGAGCACAAGATGTATTGCAGCTTGTGTGACGATGAGTCCAACCATGGCAATAAAGGCTAGAACACACAGCACTAGTCGTTTGTCAATAACCCTGTGAAGAAATACAGAACTAGGTAGGGCTCGAAGTAGTAATAGGTACAGCGAAGCCACATATGTGATGATCACCATATAAATCAACGAAACCTTGCGCTGTGGAATAAGGGTAATGAACAGTACTATCCACACAAAGTGAGCATAGTATAACCGGAAATAGCTCAAGTTTCTCATAATTCGTAGAGCAGCTGCATCTGGGTTTGAAGGGATCTTAAAGGGGCATACCAGTTTGAACTCTGGACGAGTGAAGTCCTGATTATGCTTCCCGTTTTCATCTTCGTGTTCGTAGGCTTGCTGAACAGACGGAGATGCTGAGACGATACTAGGCCTTTGTATGGTTCCACAGGTATCCATCCTATATCTATGTATGTACTTAGGATGCAAAGTTTATAGTGAGTACTAAAGAAGATATAGAACTTGTTTGTTTCAATGATCAGAAGTACTATATAAGATTGATTGCGTAAGACTGGATCAAAGATCCAAAGTCGTGAGTAAAATTCACAAGTCAGTCAACAAAAACCTCATATGCACGACTTTACAAATTGCTTCGGTCTAAGTCAAGTGTTGATTGTTGACAAAGTCTACCATCATCTGCACTTGCATATAGTCAGAAATGCCCTCTTTGATTGTCTAGGACGTTTGACTGAAATGATTAAATAGGTGACCTGAACGGAGCCATGTTACAGGGGAGGGGCCATAGCCCCCCTTTTAAATATATATTTTTTTAAAAATTACTTATATAATTAAAATTTTTAAAATTACAAATATAAGCGGCCCCCTTTAAAAAGTATTATTATTATTAAATGTTGACCCCCGACCCTTTTTAGAGTTAAGTCTGGCTCCGTTGAAGTTACCCGTAAAGCTTCTTAATTCAAGAACCTTAAGGAACAAATTGTTAGTACTCCGGCTTGCTAATCAGTTCCACTAACACCAAAGTAAACTTCACTGACCAAAGTTTTGTTTTGATCTACTATGATGATTTATATGTGTAGAAAGAAGAAGAGTTTTGAGTAAAAAATGTTTTGTATTTTGGTGTGTCAAAACTATTATAGAAAGGGTTATTTATATACACAAGAATACAATAAAAATATGCTAATGTTACTTATTGCACAATATTTTATATATACATAACATATACGTATGTTATATACATTAATATCCCTTCCTAAATTCAAAGTGGTAAGAAACTAGACATCTTAATTAGTTTAGAAATAAGTTTTTAAAATTGATAAAATGGATGAGATTTGATGAAAATATCTGCAATTTGAGACTGTGATGAAGTAGAAACAAATTAAATAGTGCTTAACATAATATCGTAAAGGTGATAATCAATCTTAATATATTTGATACACTCATAAAAAAATTATTATGAGCAATTTGCGTAATATTATAATTATCACAAAAGAGGGGAGTTACATAACAAGAGGAAATACTCATATTTTGAAATAATCATATCTTGAATTCGATATTTTGTTTTCATACTAATGCTAGAGATAAGTATTTGTTTCTTATTACACCATGAAACGATATATATGCCAAAAAAGAAATAATAGTAGTTGAGTGTAGATCAACTATGCTGGACCCCATTTCTGGAGCCCAACATCTGAAGTCATAAACCTTGAACTTATTACCCGGTAGGGTTATTAGCCATCATCCCATAAGGGTGGTGTATCCACACCAGTCAATCACCCAAAATTACAATTTGACTTCTTCAAAATAATTGTAGCTCTAAGTCTCTAGTTTATTTTGAGGTAAGAATCGTCTCATTCGGAGCTTTACAGATCAAGATATGCTTAAAAAGCCAAAGTGTGTTCATACCCCAAACTTGCTCTCCCAACCAACCCCTCACTTTCTTTCCATCTAACTTTCTCAAATTAACTCCAAAAGATACTAATTTTTACGGAGAGATAGAAACATATGTTAGGAATCTATTGATTCAAGGATAACTTCATTTGAAGGTCGGATGAGGAAGTTATGCCCGAAAGAATCGAACATGTTTATATCCTTAATCATATTGTACCTATCTTGGTGCAATTGACATAACTTTCAATAGAGATGTCTGATTGAGTTTGTTCTTAGACGGCTTGAAAGAAATCTTCTAGATCTACAACTTTGATGAAGACCATAAAGTGAGATTTGGCCATTTAAAGGGGTCAAAATTGTGATTTACTATAGCTGTCCCTTAAATGTCCGTTAAACAGACATACATATCCGCCTAATGGGCATAGATAGGCTTAGGAGCCATTTTCACCTGAGAAGGTCCGTTTAACAGACATTACGAGACTGGGGGTCCTTTTTCACCCAAGAAGGTCCATTTAATAGACCTAAAGTCCATCTAATGGATATAGGGTTTCCCCAAACCCCTCCAAATCCTCTTCAATGCTTCTTACATCCAATCTAACATTATATTCACTCATAATCTTCCTCAACCCATTTTGTTCATCAAAAATCACAATTTTCCATCATTTACCATAGTTGTCCTATACACACATCCTATGCAACATGACAACTTGTAATAATCATATCTTTCCACTTCGATATCCAAAAATTACAAACTTTATATCATTGGAAAGCTAGAAGGATCATCTACAACTTCAAGAAGATAATTTTTACCAGTTCTACCTCGATTATTCCAGATTTTCCCTTGAATTCAGAACACAATTCCTACCCTTATGAAAAATTGAAAATTGAAATGTAAAGACTTGAAAAGCCACAAACAAACAAAATGTATATGTATTTCAGTCACATCAAAAGATAAAAGTTTATAACGCTTTAGTAGGCATTTCAAGTCACAAATACATCATAGTCCAAAAATACCAAGTTTACATAACTAGAATCGCTCAAAATGTGACTAAAGCCCTGTTTTACAAAATTTAGCTTCAAAAAACAAAATATGCAAATTGGAGTGATGCCTTGACTCTCGACTCGATCACTCGATGTCTTGTTCAACGCCTGAAGATGGGAAGAAAGGGGGGGCATGTTGGAATCTGTACATTTCTCATGTTTCGCTTTGGTGTTTTGGTGGATTAGAGATTATGAAATGGGAAGAATTAAGGTGAAAGTTATAAGTGAAATGAAAGCAAAAATGAAGTTGAATATGTGTAGTAAGTCGATGAAGGATATGTACTTATGTGTATGTTCTGTTATTAGTGCTCATGATTAATCATGGACTATAATTTCTTTATGGATGATATTGAATTGAAATAAAGTTGAGAATGAGGAGTAAATGAAGTAGAAAAGGTGATCT
>JANVCL010000001.1:19382440-19395544 GCA_026546855.1 Erythroxylum incrassatum
AAGACTTGCATGATTGATACACACGACCGTGTAAGTAGAGAGTACTAGCATATGACACTTTACACGGGAGTGTCTGTTTAGAAAAAAACTTGATGCACTTATTAATCATCTTGTCTTCACTTGTTCGTCTTCTCCACAAACCATAAAAGTGTCAAAAAGGACCAAAAGTCTAGAAAATAAGGCTAGACACACACAACGATCTCATCCTCTAGCCCAAATATAATGAAGATATATTAAGCTTCAACAATTACGTGAGATACATCCCGAAAAGCTTACTACAAAGCTTAGACTTATTTTTGGGAGTCTTTTTAGTCACTATATCAGCATCATTCATGTTCGTATGAACCTTCTTTAACATTAGTTGTTGCATTTCAATCACAGGCCTCAACTAATGATATTTGCCATTTATGCGCTTTGTATAGGAATGATACATAATATTTTTTCTCAAGTCAATAGCACTTTAACTATCATAAAATACTATATAATCTTCTTACTTTACATCCAACTCTTGAAGGAACCTTTTGAGTCAAAACACCCCCTTATAAGCTTCCACTGACATTACATATGCTGCTTCAATTGTAAACAAAGCTACACACTTTTGTACCTTCGATTGCCATGAAATAGCTCCCTCTACAAACTTAAATAGAAAACCTGAAATGTATTTTCTTCCATCAAGATCTCCAATCATATCTACATTTGTATAACCTTGTAGAGTTGGTTCACCATCACCAAAACATAAGCTTCACTTTGAAGTACCTCTTAAGTATCTCGAAATTTATTTCACAGCTTCCTAGTGAACCTTTCTTGGATTTGATAAGAATCTACTCACTAACCCAACAGCTTGTGCAATATCTAGCCTTGTACATAAAATAGTGTACATCAGAGATCCTACTGCAAGTGAGTATGGAACAGAAGACATACCATCTTTCTCATTTTTTGTTGAGGGACATGCATACTTGCTCAGTTTGAAGTGAGGTGCTCCTGGCGTGCTAACTAGCTTGGTATGCTTCATATTAAACCTTTCTAGTACCTATTCAATATATCTTTTCTATGACAACCATAGTTTCCTACTCTTCCTGTCTTGAGTTATCTTTATGCCTATAATCTGCTTTGCTAATTTGAAATCTTTCATATCAAAAGATTTAGATAGATCCTCCTTTAACTTTTGGATTCTTCCAACATCTTCACCCACAATTAGTATATCATCAACATATAAAAGAAGAATAATGAAGTTCTCACCTCTAAACTTCTTAAAATACACACAAGCATCGACATAACTTCTCTTGTAACCATGATTGGTCATAAAGGAATCAAACTTTTGTACCACTACCTTGGAGCTTGTTTTAACCCATATAGGCCTTTCTTCAACTTGAATATTAAATTCTCCTTACCTTTAGCTTTGAAACCTTCTGGAATCTCGATGCAAGAAGTTTGTTTTAACATCCAGCTATTCAAGTTTAAGTTCTAAATAGGTGGTTAAACCCAAAACTATTCACATTAAGGTCATCTTGACCATTGGTCAAAAGACTTCATTAAAATCTATACCCTTCTTTTGACTAAACTCTTTTGTCAGTAGCTTTGTCCTGTGCTTCACCAACTTGTTACCATCTTTCTTTGGAAGCTTCACAAGCTCATATGTATCATTCTCCTTTTATGAGTTCATCTCTTCTTTCATAGCTGCAAGCTAGAGATCTTTATCTTCACAAGATACAACTTCTTATACATTCTCAGGCTCCCCCTCAGAAGTAACGAATAGGTATTTTACACTCAGATATCGAATAAAAGGCCCTTTCCCCCTTGTAGACCTTCAAAACTGCATTTTATCAACTATTGGGTCCAATTGCTACCCTTGCTCATTATCCTCAACAATTTCATCTTCAATATTGTTCAGATGTGGTTTGTGTAGCTAGTCATTATCAAGTTGTGCCCAATCACCATTAATGTGTTACACATTTCTTCTTTTACTTTTAGGATGCTCAGTAATGGGAGAAATTGGAAAGGAGTTAACTAAATCATAAGATGAACAACTTGGAGTAATCTTAGCTCCTCTTAAAAGATCAGCATCTCTCTCGTGCTCCTAGAATACCTCATCCTTGCTCCTAACTACTTTTTTCTTCTCTGGGTCATAAAATTTGAAGCCTAATTATTCATTACTATAGCCAATAAAGATGCAAGGTATTGTCTTTGAGTCAAACTTCTGTCTTTGATACTTGGATACATGTCTAGATACCAGGTTCAGTCTTCTTATATTTAATGCTAATGCAATGTACAATATTCTTTAAACACTTTGGAAGTATACTCTCCTCTATTATCTATTCGTAGGCAATTCAACTTCCTCTCAGCTTCTCTTTCTAACATGACATGAAACTTCTAGAAAGTTTCAAACACTTAACTCTTGGCTTTCAATATATATACCCAAGTTTTCCTCTAAGCATCATTAATGAATGTAACAAAGTATTTGTTACATCTTAGTGACTCCTCCTCAGTAGGGTCACAAACATCTAAATGCACCAGCTTCAATCTCTTTGTCTTCTTTGTAGTTCTTCTCTTGAAAGAGACTTTATGCCGCTTTCTAACCCAATAATGATCATAAGGATTAAGTGGTAACATATTCTTAACTGGAATAAGGGATTTACCAGCCAGTAGCTTTAATCCCTTCTCACTCACGTGCCTTAATTGTCAATGCCATATATTTAGAGAGGTTTCCTCTTTAACTGTGTATACTTCTTCACCACCACACACCTTTAAGTGTGTCTTATATAATATGCAATATAACTATCCTTGAGCAACCGACATTGCTCCTTTGGATAGTTTCCACTTCCTATCACTAAAAGTGTGTTCGAATCCTTCTTGATCTGACACATTAGCTAATAACAAATTTAACCTTAAATCACAAATGTGTTGTACATCTCTTAAGATCAGTAGGCATCCAATGTTTATCTGCACTCAGATATCACCCATGTCAACAATCTTGGCAAAACTTTAATTACCCATTTTTATGCTCCAAAAGTCTCCACTCTTATAGTTTAAGAAGTACTTGACTTTTAAGACATAATGATATGAAGCTCCTGTTTCAATCAGTTACTCAGAACCTAAATTACTGATATAAAGACATTCATTTATTGTATAAAATAGAGACACTTTCGTGCTTGAAGGTGTTACAGTTGTACTCTTATCATCTCCATTATTATAATGATATTGTTTTTTATCCTTCTTCCACTTGTAAGAAAATCTTTTAATATGTCCTAGCTTTTTGCATTAGTGGCATGTCTTTTCATCTTTGTCACCTCTAGACTCCAATATGATCTTAGACTTCCCATGACCTTTGGGTCCCCTGCTGTTGCTCCTTCCCATGCTTTCCACCAAGAAAGCCTACATGAAGCCTACATGTTATTAACTCCCATCTTTTTTCTTCTAATTACTTCATTGAACATACTCTCTTTAATTACATCTAAAGAAAGCACATCTTCAATAGCTAAATTGTTAATCATAACCATAATATCTACCAACTATCCACTAACAAACTCATCACGAATAAGGCTTAAAGCTTGTCATCAGGAATGATCTTCATTATTGTAAGCTTGTTGATTATATCCTAAAAATCACTCAAATGCTCTAACGCATATTTTCTAACTTTCAGCTTCAAGTTTACAAGTCTTTTAATCCAAAAGACCTTGTTATGGGTAGTCTTCCTTTCATAAATTCATCCTAGCTTTTTCCAGAACTCAAAATGATCTATTTCTAATGACATATGGTTGAATATACTGATATCAATCAATTGTCAAATTATGCCAAGAGTTTTTTATTTCATCTTCTCTTATTCTCTATCTAACATCTTCTTAGAGTTTGAACAAATATCCTCTTTCACAGCTTTTTCGACATTAATAGGATTAAATAGATCTTTGCAATATAGAAGGTCCTTCATCATAGGCCACCAAATAGAGTTGACATCAACTTGACCATAGAGTTGTTTCCACTTTCCATCATATTGGCTCTGATACCACTTGTTGGAAGTCAAAAAATACAGCTATCTAAAATCAACTAAAAAGCAACAATAAAACACTCTTCAAGTTTAACTGGTAAATTAGAGTGAGAATGAGAAACTCAATAAAGAAGCAAAAAACAAGATTTATATGGAAAACCCTCCAGTATAAAAGGAAAAACTACGGGCCAAACCAACAAGTAAATCCATTAAACTCAAATAAGGATTTACAAAGTTTAATATCTCACCTCATAACTACAAGTTGTCTCACAAAGTTTCACAATTGAAATCAAAGTTGATATGTAAATCAATTGAAATTTGTAACCTCAATTAATTGAATATCTAACTTTATATATAATCTTTTCTTATTTTCTATAATCATATTCTCCTTCATTAATAAATTTGATTTCATCTTATTCATTTTATTAATATATGTATGTTTTATATATTCATTCATTACAAAATCTCAATTTTTATTAATTAATTGAAATTAGTAACTTCAATTAATTAAATTTCTCACTTTATATATAATATTTTTTCATTTCCTATAATCCTATCCTCGTTCATCAATGAATTTGGTTTTCTCTTATTCATTTTATTAATATATGTATATTTTATATATTTGTTCATTATAAAATCTCATTTTTATTAATCAATTGAAAATTTGAACTTTAATTAATCGAATTTCTCACTTTATATATATTAAATTCGATATATATAAAGTGAGAAATTCGATTAATTGAAGTTCAAATTTTCAATTGATTATACCTCGTTTATTAATGAATTTGGTTTTATCTTATTCATTTTATCAACATATGTACATTTACGTATTCATTCAATATAAAATCTCAATTTTTATTAATCATTTGAAAATTTTAATTTTAATTAATTGAATTTCTCACTTTATATTTAATATTTTCTTATTCCTTATAATTATATCCTCCTTAATTAATGAATTTGGTTTTATCTTATTCATTTTATCAATATATGTATATTTTATTTATTCATTCATTATAAAATTTCAATTTTTGTTAATCAGTAGAAATTTCTAACTTCAATTAATTGAATTTCACACTTTATACGTAATCTTTTTCATTTCATATAATTCTATCCTCCTTCATTAAATAATTTGGTTTTATCTTATTCATTTTATCAATATATGTATGTTTTATATATTCATTCATTATAAAATCTCAATTTTTATTAATCAATTAAAATTTGTTCCTTTTGTTAACCGAATCTCTCATATCATATTATTAATTAATTAAATTTATATTAAAATTTTCAAAAAAAGGTTTTGGGCTTAGGCTTAACCCATAAGACCCAATCGGGCTAGGCTTCAGGCTTATATCCTGAGGCTCAATCAATAGTAATACAATAACAACAACATCCTAGTAGAAATCTCACTAAGACACAGGGCTTGGGGAGATACAATAGTACGCAACCTTGTCCCTAACTATTAAAGATGAGAATTATTGTCATTAAATATCTTAAAAAGAGTATCAACATTTTTAATAAGGTCATATACATCAATAAACTTAAAAAACATTGTCCCTTAGCAGAATAAACCAAAAAATTGATCATATGCCCTTGTCTTTTATTTATCCAACCATCAAATATAATTGAATATCCATAAGTTGCCAAAGTCATTCTTCTTTATCCAAAAAATTATTTATTTCATAAATAGAGTTGCTTAGAAGTTTACTTCTATAGTTATTAATTGAAGGAGATTTATATCCTAGACTATAAGAGACATGACATAATAATAAGATTGTTGATATTGAATGATATACCTAAATCATACCACCATTTAGCCATTATGATGTCCACATTATGAGTTACTTCTTTAGATTGTAAAACACTACAACATCTCTACTATCATCCTGACCACTAGAAAAAGAATTTCCACTAGTAATTCCATAATTCAGTCTTTGCCTTTTATCTTTCTCATGTTGATAGTCTCCAAACAAAGTTTTCATTTATCATTTCATGTGATGTCTCACTTTTTATCAAGACTCAACATCACCATTGATCCCTGCTAAATTATTCTTTACTTTTGTGATTCCCCTATCTTTCAAATGCTTGTTACAATATAAACAAATGATATGGTTCTTCATCTAGGAACCAATCTAGCATAAGCCTAAGTTGGATCATAGAATCATCCTAAAAGGACTGAATTATTAGAAGTACTTAAACTTTCCTCCATTTATTTGAAAAAAAATGAAGACATATGTCAATTTACATATATCAAAAATAAAAATTCTTACATATGGAAGTAAATTTACTCAAAGACATATTAACCATAACTAATAAATCTAAATTTTTTTATTGACATATTTATTAACTTGTAATGAGATGACTGCTCCCAATAGATGAACAAACATTATTAAATTTTGAAACCTTATGATATATGTTAAGTGAATTGGAAACAAAATATAACATATTGATCTAACTTATTTTCCTTTTGTACATCCTTAACCTATTAATCATATTGTATATGAAAACTCAAAATCGCTAAAATTATAGACTTACCTATAATTATTTTCTAAGATTTGGATAATTAAATGTAGCAAGTGGCATATTTGATGAATTTGTAAATATTGTATATATGAAACTACACAAAATCTTCCAAGTTTACTTTTTCAAATAAAATATAAGAACATTAATAAACATAGTTAATTAACACCTAATTAGTATCTATTTAATTATTCAAAATCCATTCCAATCTAATTCTATAATAAGATTATAATCAAATGCAAATCAGGATTCAATCATCTAACTGAATTTTATAATAAAATTATGTGTAATATTATAAATCCATGCAAATTAGATTCAATCGTTCAATTGAATGCTATAATAAAATTAGATGTTATATTAAAAATTCATACAAACCATATTTAATCATTTTGAATGCTATAATAAAATTAGGTGCAATATACTAATATTAGAAATTCTACGAACTACAACAACCAAAGGAAAAACTTAGTCCATAGTTGATAAAGTAACTTATATGTTATGATAAACTTGCCAAAGCATAAGACCATTAGAGCGTCGAAGACTAGCGAGTGGAGCACCAGAGATTAATAAGTGGAGCATTAGAGACTGACAATGGCAAGTGGATTGGTAGCAAGCTACAACTTACATGCGAGTGACGGGGAGTTTGTGTTTTTACGACGGGAAGCTACTGTGTAAGTGGATGGAGGAGCTAGCAACAATAAGTAAGTGAGTGGATGGTAGGAGTTATGATGTTGGAGTGACTGAGACAGTGAGTGATGGTAGAAGTTATAGCGACAACGAGAGCTAGAGCACGTTGACTAATTTAAGCTAGAACATGCACCACCTTATTTTCAGTTTATTAGAATGTGTTCCACTTTATCATTTCAAGCACTACCTTCTTTCCACTTTATCAGAACATGACCACTTTCTTTCTTTTGTTGCAATAGTTTAAGGATAATATTTTATCTATTTCACCACTAAAGTTGAGGCTACATGACGGCTATGTGCTTCCTAATTGTCATGACATAAAGCCTATATATATTGTTATCGTTGGGTTGAAAACGTAGCAGAGTGAAAAACAAAGAAAGTTTTATTTTTCCACTATTCATCTTTTCTCTCTTTCATTATAAGGCATTTTTTAATTTCACCACTCTATCTTCATTTCTTATTCTACAATGTTGGTATCAGAGCCAGGTTATAGTGGTTTGTGTGAAAAAAAATCAAGACAAAAAAGAAGAGAGCACAGAAGAGAGTGAGAGTGTGTGCAACGGAAAAAAAGAAAAGGAAATGAGAGTAAAATGGCAGCCAACAATGTTATCTTGAGTGCTCCTAATATTCCTATTTTTAGTGGAACCAACTGTTAGTTTGGTCTGTGAAAATGTGGACATTTATTCAGGTCATAGGAGTTAAAGGGTATAGTGGGAAATGGTTTCGATGAGCTTTCAGATCCAGATCAAGCTACATGATTGATAGCAACCTAGAGAAATGACTTGAAGGAGAAGTAAAAGAAAGATACAAAGGCTTTGTTTTTCATCCAACAAAGCATAGATTATGCTTTATTCCCACGAGTGATGGGAGCAACAACATCAAAAGAGGCATAAGATTTGCTTCAAGAACAGTATCAAGGGTTAAGCAAAATTGTTGTGGTAAAATTGCAATCTTTACATAGTGATTTTGAGACTTTGTCAATGAAGTCCATAAATTTAGTGCAAGATTTCTTTATCAATCTCTGCTCTTGTGAATCAAATTCGGTCTTTTAGTGAAGATTTGTCATAATAAAAGATTGTTGATAAGATTTTAAGAAGCCTTTCCCCTAAATATGATCATGTTGTTGCACCTATAAAGGAATCCAAGGATTTATCTACTTACTCATTTGTTAAGCTAATGGTGCCTCTTGAATTTTATGAAGCTCAATTGAATAGATCAGCTGGGACATCTTAAGAGCAAGCTTTTCAAACTAAACTTGATAAGAAGTACTCCAATGTCTCAAGAAAAGGAGGAAGATATGATGGTAATCGAGGAAATGGGCAAGGACGTAGAGGATCAAGTAATAACATAGGTTATGGTAGATTATATGGCCAAGAAAGAAACCAGGTTAATGTTAACTCTCAACCTGCATGTTCTCATTGTAGTAAGACTAATCATACTAAGGAAAAATGTTGGAACAAAAGTAAATCAGATTATGAAAAAAAAATGCAATCCAGTGTTATAATTGCAAAAAATATGACCACATAGCAAGAAATTATGAAGTCAAAGATCAAGAAAACATTCAAAAAGAGAAAGATAACTGCTTGGAACTTATTTATTGCTTGTTTAGCTACTAATGATGCTATGTCTTCAGAAGTTTAGTATTTAGATAGTGGCTATAGTAATCACATGACAGGAAACAAAAATTATTTTATGGAGATTAATGATTCAATGATGTCAAGAGTGAACTTGGGAAACAATAGACAAGTTCAGGAGAATGTTGTTGCACCTATAGACAAATTATTCATGTATGTTCCTAGCTATTAATTTTCTAAGTTGGGGTTAGCTAATGAAGAAAGGCTACTGTGCTATCTTTGATAATGATGAGTGTTTGATTTATGATAAAAGGAGCAGGTATCTGGTGCATTCAATAAAATTGTTAGAAAATAAAATGTTCCTTATTATGTTTTCATAATTAGATCTTAATGTCTTTATAGCCTCAAGTGATGATTCAATACTTTGGCATAGAACGCTTGCTCATTTCAATTTTAATGCATTGCAAAAGTTAAATAATCATAATATAGTGACGGGACTTCTAGCGGTACAAATCAATAATTCCAAGACATTTAAGGCTTGCATTTTTGGGAAACAACATCGTGAAAAGTTTCCAGTGAATAAGTCTTAGAGGGCAACAAAACCTTTTATGCTTATTCATGTGGACATTTATGGCTCGATGCAGACTCCATCATTAAAAGGAAGTTAGTATTTTCTAATCTTTATGGATGATTTTTCAAGGATGACTTGGTGATAATTTTTGAATAAAACTCAAAGCAGTGGTAGAAGAAATTATATCATTACTTTATGAATTGATTATAGGGGTGAATTTACATCCTAAGAATTTGAATCATTTTGCAACCAATTTAGGATTCGAAGGCAGATGACAATAAGCTATACTCTACATCAAAATGGTGTAACAAAGCGGAAGAATAGAATAATCATTGAAGCAACTAAGAGGATGTTGAATGTTAAGAACCTTCCATACTATTTTTTGGCTGAAGCGTGTCTACAATAATTTATGTTCTCAATTGGTCACCAACACGAGCTATTGAAGGGAAAACTCCTTATGAAGCTTTGTTTGGGAGAAGGCCAAATGTAAGTCACTTAAGGATTTTTGGATCCATTTCATATGCTCATGCTCCAGTAGAAGTCAAAAGGAAACTTGATGAAAAAAGCACCAAGTTTGTGTTCATTAGATATAGTAAGGAAACAAAAGGCTATTGACTCTTTAATCCCATTACCAAAAAAATTAATCACTAATTGAGATGTGATTTTCAATGAAGATGAGGCTTGGGACTAAGAAAAAGAAGATAGAGTAAAGGCTGCTAAAGTAATCATAGCATTAGATTTGGATTTTACCAAATCGAATTCCAATTTAGATGATTCCAGCTTCGATACACCTACTCCTTTCTTAGCTGATTACATTTTATACTCTCCTCCTAGAAGGGTAAGAAGTTTAACTGATATTTATGCTTCGATTGAATTTGCTTGTATTTCCATGGAACCTACTTGTTATAAAGATGTAGCTGATAAAAAAGAATGGATTAGAGCATTGAGAGATGAGTTGGAAACTATTGAAAAGAACCAGACGTGGAGATTTCAAAATTTACCTAATAGGAAAGATGCAATTGGTTTTAAATGGATTTTCAAATCCAAATACAATCCTAATGGTACATTAGAAAGGAACAAAGCATGCTTAGTAGTGAAGGGCTATGTTCAAGTTCTAGGTATCGATTTTTCCTAAACTTTTGCTCTGATTACATGTTTAGATACAATGAGGTTAATACTTGAAGTGGTTGTTCATCATGGCTGGTTTGTTTTTCAATTAGATGAAAAATCAACATTTCCTAATGAATATTTGGGTGAAAATGTGTATGTTAAACAGCCTAAAGGTTTTGAAGTGAAAGGGTATGAACACAAGATGTAAAAACTACACAAAGAACTCTACAGGTTTAAACAACACCACGAGCCTAGTAAAACAAAATTAACTCTAATTTTAACAAAAATAATTTTTTGAGGAGTGCTAACAAACCCACTTTGTATGTTAAAAGTTATGGAAATGATTTTTTTGGTGGTTTGCTTATATGTGGATGATATAATTGATACTGGAAACTCTTTTGCGTTGATAAAGGATTTCAAAGAGTTCGTAATGGAAACTTTTGATACGATGATTTGGGATTATTATATTATTTTTTTGGCTCAGAAGTTGCTCATGATGTAGTTGGGATCTCTCTTTGTCAAAAAAAATCTATAGATCTTTTGAACAGGTGTGGAATGTTGAATTGCAAGGCGATTGAGACTCCTCTTAATTTTATTGATAAATTGTTTGTTGATAATGGATTTGAGAAGGAAAATGAAAAGAATTTCATAAACTTGGTGGGTGGCTTGATGTATATCACTCACATTTGGCGAGATCTCATGCTTCCTGTGAGCCTTATTTCACACTATATGCACAATCCAAGTAAACATCACCTCGGAGTTGCTAAGAGAATTTTGAGATACATTCAAAGCACAATAGGTTTTGGGATCAGGTTACCATGGGTTATTTTTTTGTCTTGGTGAAGGAGTTATCTCATAGGTATCAAAGAAGAAACAAGCTACTTATTTATCAAGCACAGAATCTAAATATATAGCTGCTACAGCAACAGCTTGTCAAATAGTTTGGCTGAGAAGGATATTGTTAGATTTAAGGCAACAACAACTAAAGACAACAAGGATTTATTGTGATAATAAATCTACCATTGATATTTATAAAAATCTAGTTCACCAAGGAAGAACCAAGCATATTGAGATTCGGTATCATTTCATCAAAGAATATGTTTCTAAAGGAGAAAAAGAATTGAGTTGTTGCAATACTGAAGAGCAACCAACAAAAATGTTGACAAAAGCTTTGAAAAAGAGTATGCTATAGAAGTTTTGCAGCATGGTTCGTGTTCTTTCTTTTGCTTGAATTAAAGGGGAAAATGTTGACTAATTCAAGCTAGAATGTGTACCACCTTATTTTCACTTTATTAGAACGTGTTCGACATTATCAATTCATGTACTACCTTCTTTCCACTTTATCAGAACATGACCACTTTCTTTCTTTTTTTTGCGATAGTTTAGGGATAATATTTTATCTATTTCACCCTAAAGTTAAGGCTATCTGAAGGCTATGTGCTTCCTAATTTTGGGACATGAAGCCTATATATATTATTATCGTTGTGTTGAAAGCTAGTAGAGTGAAAAACAAAGAAAGATTTATTTCTCCACTATTCATCTTTACTATCTTTCATTATAAGGCGTTTTTTTTTATTTCACCACTCTCTTCATCTTCGTTTCTTGTTCTACAGAGTGACAACGTCAATGAGAGAAAAGAGAGGGATAGGGTAGTAGTGAGAGAGTGAGCGAGGTAGAGAGAAGAGAGGAAGGGAGTGGCAACGACAGCTTGCTGAGGTTAGGTAGGTTATAGTTTTTTTCCAACTTAGTCATGCTTTTCTTTTAAATTTGCAAATGGGCTCCGTAGCATACTGATATTTGGAATATCACCCGTACCAATCAGTATTATGTACTGATGTGATATTGTAGACTACTGTACTATTTTCTATTTGTTACAATATGGTATTCTCAACCCTTTTCATAACATGCATATATCGATTACCTCATCACGTAAATTACATACAAGACTTTCACACTATAATATATAACTCACTTGCAAACAAACATGTATCTATAGGCTTCCCTGACACTCAAATTATATACCACATGCATATATAAAAATATCAACAATTATGTGAGTTTACACTCAATAGACATGCTTAAATTCCCCTGAACCTAATAATATAATAAAATCCTAAACTCTACAATAACTCCTACAAAAATATCTCAATTCAATTATTTAAACCATGAAAACAATTATTGCTTATGTTTATTAACAATCAATAATGCAAATCAATAAATCATACATCTTAAAAAGCTCAATTGATTTATATTATCCGTTACATGTATAAAACGAATTTTAAATTTTTTTCTCAATCAAAGAATTATCTAGACTCTTCTCAAAACTTGTTATAGTCAAATTTTAACTGCATATTTGACCAACAAGTCTCACTATATTGCAATCCACCCATATTAACCCTACATATTCAACCAATGAGTCTGAATATATTGCAATCCACTTATATTAACCCGATAAAAAAATTAGACATCAAATATAAATCATTTTACATACATCAAATATTTATTCTAAACTTAAAATGTAACATCCCAGTTGTTGGACCCCGACCTTTTCTTGAAAATTTGAATTTATTGAATTTCATTTAATGGGGAATTTAGGCATGGTTCCTTGTGATGAATGAAAAGTATGAATGAATCTATGAGCATTTGATGGAATGAAAGACGTT
>JANVCL010000001.1:19397458-19411819 GCA_026546855.1 Erythroxylum incrassatum
GTATCTTGTTGAAATTCTCATCATCAAAACAATTAGATATCAAAGCCCTCATTACTAACATTTGGTACTTATAAATTGGGCTAAACTAAAACAATGTAAAATCAATTACATAACCTAATTGACGACTTAAGATTTTCTACTCATTTGATTTCGGATCAACTTTGCATAATTAATTTGATAAGGTAAATGACAAAATTAGGTAATACTTCCTTCTGGAAATGTTTACAGTGTCTTAAGTTTCTAACGCCTCCAAGATCATCAAATTTGATTCAGTATTCTAGGAGTTATGCACAAATTGCCTCAAACTGTGCACATTTAAACTTTTGGCTAGAACATGGTCATTCTCTCTTATTGTACAATTCATATCTTTCAGCTCCGATATCCAAAAATTACAAACTTTATATAAATTTAAAGATAAAAGAATAAGCTACAACTTTGGTGAAGACACCTCAGCCTAATTCTGCCCACATCAATACAGTTTAATCAATAACCACAGGGCATGATTTCTGTCCCTGATAGTGCTTCAACTTAAACTACAACTAACTTACATGCCAATTTTTAAAATCAAAGAGACAGAATTAAAATTCGACCTCTTCATAAGAATTGTAGACATATGTCTCTAGTTTAATAGGAATAAAAAACGAACTCATTCAGAAATCTACAGCTCAAGTTATAATTTGAAAACCGAAGCATGATCATGAAAATTTCCAGTGCATAACATTCCGGCAGACTTTCACACTTTCATCCTATCAAACACTTTCAAATCAATTCTGATTACTCTAAATTTTTATGGAGAGAAAGAAAAATGTCTTAGGAATCTATTGGTCCAAGTTTCAAGTCATTTGGAGTTCAGATGAAAAAGTTATAGGCAAAAGACTGAGGGATGTTCAATGAAATACTCTGTTCAGAACCTTATACATGCACCTATCACCATTTCACTGTAGATTAACGTTTTTTGCACGTAAATCTCCTCATTTTGCAGCAACTCTCTTCCATCTTCTTCCTCTCCTCTACGTAATTCCTCATCACAAAGTTATACCTTACATTTGCCCCTTCATTTGCAACTTATCGTATGCGAAAGAACTAGTTATAAATGCCAAAACCAGAAATTGTTTTTCAACACTATTCATCATCTTCTTCACCAAACCCAAATTTTTTTCTCATTCCTTTCCCAACTTAATCACTTCTAACTTGTCTATTATGCTTGTTTATACTCACTGAAACTTCCAGCCAATTCAGAAACAATCCTAAACTTCAAACATCACAAATTCAAATCCTCATATTCACTTTCTCACACTACTGTATTTTCCAACTTTCATACCATCATCAGATGCACAACTCTTTACATTCTTTAACTTCTTCACTTCAAAAACTCACCTATTCAGCATTTCTATACTATCAGAATCATCAGAGTCAACTTTACACTCCAAAGATCACAAAACTAACATTCCGACTTTCTCTCTCTCTCTACGGTAAACTTTCAAAAATTCATATTTTTATCCACTGTATTTCCTTTCATTTTCTTTACCTATTCTTACACTTCATTTACCTTATCCTAATATCAAAACCTCACCAACTTCATCTCCCATAAACCCATGCGTGATCAGTAACAAAAACAAGCATATAATTCATGTATGTGTACAGTAAATTTATAGAGGATGAGTTCATCATGAATTTGTTTTCCTCCAAAATTTTGTACTCTTCCTATACAACTTCGATGACTCTTCTAACTCCAACATTTTTTTAACACTATCTTATAACCTGACATTCCTCAAGCATGTAACACAAACTGACGCTATAACCATAGTTGGTTTCCTCTCCAACACATTTAGCTCATTCAAAACTTTCCAAAAACATTCATGCTTATTAATAAGAAAAGAACAGAGCATCACCGTAACTACTATTCTAAAACCCATGCATGCATATACATACACTAGAAAATGAACATTATCAGAACTACTTACTGGATTCAATTATCCCAACAGTAGTAATAGCTCACAGACAACCCAACAAAAACAACTCCATGTTCGATGATGGAGAAGACCAAACAGAGAATATTTTCGGTGATGTATAAGCATGTGCTTTCACTTTTGTCAAAACCTTCAGTATAAAAGGAAACAATAGTAGAGGAGAACTACACCGGGCGTTTTGCATGCTAACAACGTGTCACTCTCCCGATAAACGCTTATTCCACATTTATATAGATATATATATATTTGTATGGTCCGAAATAATCCTAAATTTTCCAAAACTTCCAAAATAATAATATGACCCTTCAAATAAATTTTCAACTCAAAAATAATTCCCCAAAATTTTCTAAGATACTCGAAATGTACAAAAATTGCCAAATCATATTTAATACATTCTAAATAAATCCAAAATTTTCATTTATAAACCAATTTACCCGAAAAATGTCATGAATGCATGTACAATTATTGTATGTGTCCAAAATGCTTATGCACAAATAAGAAAATATTTAAATATGTGAAGCATAAAACGTACTAAATTTTCTTAATATCCTAACCCCTAATATGGGGCGTTACAAGTTAAAGGAGCAATTTTTGCCTTGCAACACTTCATGAATGGCACAAGAGAATTTGCGGACGTTGAAATAAGATGATTCAATTCGAAATTATGTCAAATTTTCAATTCGTTGATGCTGGAAATTAAGAACATGGAGGAAGAAGATAAGCTCTTCAATTTTCTATTGGCACTCTAAACTTGGGTGCAAATTGAACTATAGAGGCAAGGAGTTCAATACCTTCCAAGTGCCATTGTAGTGGTTGATCGGTTGGTGGATATATGACCGAATAAATACAAGGAAAAAGTTTCCAATTGTAATGGGAATGGCAAAGTTGGTGGAGAAAATTTCGTGCGGCAAAATGAGAAAGGTAAAACAATGCAAACTACTTAAAATTTTGCTCAACAATTTGCTACTTGTTTTATTTGCAGTGGATCACAATATGCAAAGGAGTGTCCAAAGAAAACTAAATTGAACAAATTGTTGGCTGAGGAGGAAGACAGTGGTGAAGTGGCAATCGTCAATCCATTGGTGGTGGAGAAAGCACCTAGAAGTGGGACTTCTAGGACCATTAACGAGTAATTATGATGGCTATACATCAAAGGTAGTCAAGAGGGGCTCATATAAGCTTCCTTCGGTGGTGATAAAGGGCTACAAATGGACTTGTAGTCCCATCTTCATTGGTCCAAATAGTAGTAAAGAGATTTGTTGTCCATTGAAATTTACAAGTTGGTAATAGGGGCTGCCACTCCAAATTATTAACGAAATGCATGCAAGAGTGTGTCATTTTAGTATACATTTACCCAACATGTTGTGTTAGAATTTTGCAGGGCAAAAGGTGAGGTACTAGCAAACTTTTGGAGCTAGTAGCCAACGATAAACATGTTAGATAGATTCAACTTTTTGACTGTTGACGAGGACATCAGTTTTCTTTTGAAGGGGGTTGTGAGACCCTCTTTTTGATGTTCGGTAAACATCACAATTGTGCAACTTTGGCAGCATGAAGGTGACATATTGTGGCAAGTTATAAGGCTCCTTTAGTAAAATGTAGTCATAAAACCAAAGCTGGAATTGTTGGTGAAAAACTTGGGCTTATGTTGATATTATAATGTTAGTATGGTGCTTTAATGTTACTTGGAAGGCGGTGTGAAAAGACTAGACGTAATTACATATTTTGCTTGGCTAATTAAATTGAACGTTAATCTTGCATGGCTTGAACATTATTTGGACAACCTTGGACATTCCATGGTGGGTTGGTTACATGACTCCTTACCTTAGTGACGTGGCATGACACAGTTAGTTGCATGAAGCGTTGTATGGATTCAAGGACATATGGATTGCAAATGTGTCTTGCATGGTGTAACCAAATGTAATGTTGAGAGAGAAAATGAAAACTAACGTGATATGAATAATATGCTCAGTGGTTTTCTAGGCCTTCAAAGAATGGTTTTTATAATAATAATCGTACCAGAAGTTGGTTACAGAGAGAGAAAAAATAATGAGTGATATGTACAATAGTAACAGATTGTACAGAAGGTATATTATTATATTACGTCTAGCTATACATTTAGTTGTCCTATCCTACTAACTGTCCCATCCTATCGTTCATGCTTTAACATCCGCCTCAAACTAGAGGATGTAATAACCAAACCGAGTTTATCTCTATGCTGCATGAAAAGTGTGCATGTTAGAGCTTAAGTGAAACAGTCTGCAACTTGGAGAGAAGACGGTATATATTCAATGTTGATGACTTCGGCTAGATACAGTTCGCGGATGAAATGAACATCTATTTCTATATGTTTACTGTGAGTGTGTTGAACAGGGTTGGCAGCCAATGCTCTTGCACTTAAGTTATCACACCACATCATGGAAGGTTGCTTCATTGTTAATCCAAGTTCAGAAAGTAGTGACTATATCCATTTTATTTCTGTTACACCATCTGCTAGTGCTCGATATTTGAACTCAGAGCTTGACCTAGACACCACTCTTTGTTTTCTTGATGCCCATGAGATGAGAGTACTTCCTAGGTAGACATACATTCCTTCAGTGGATTTACGATTGTCAATATCTGTGGCCCAGTTAGCATCGAAGATTGTTAAGTGAGGAAGCTTGAAGGGCTTGATATGTAACCCAAGATGAAGAGTTCCTTTCAAATGCCTAACTACTCTCTTAACAGCTTGAAGATGAATGTTCATAGGTTGAGACATATATTGACTTAGCTTATTGACCAAATAATCTATATCTGGTCTTGTGTTGATAAGGTATTGAAGTGAGCCAACTATCTTTCGATATGAAGACGGATCTTCCATAGGAACTCCTTTTATTTTAGAGAGTTGTCTCCCGATAACTATAGGAATTGTGACTGATGCATAGTGAAGCTTGTAAAATCTTTTTAGAACGTCTAAAATATACTTGCCTTGATTTAGATAAAAACCTGTCTTATCCCAATGTACTTCGATCCCAAAAAAGTAGTAAGCAGGACCAAGATCCTTCAGAGAAAATAGTGCATTCAGCCTTTTTATGAAGCTTTGTAAGTAGTTGGTGTTATTGCTTGTGATGAGTATATCATCAACGTAAATAAGAATGAATACTCTAAGATTTTTTGCCAATGGAAGAATAAGGATACATCACTTTTTGAGTTCTTGAATCCCCACTGGAGAAGCGTGAAACGTAGTCGATCAAACCAAGCATGAGGTGTTTGTTTTAAGCCATAGATGGCCTTTTTTAGTTTACACACGTGCTTTAGATGGTGTGGATCTGTAAATCCTTATGGATATCGCATAAAGACATCTTCCTGAAGAAAACCATTGAGGAATGCATTATTTACATCCAGCTATCGAATTTTCCAATTGAATGATACTGCAATAGTCTTCATAATACGAATGGTGGTAGGACTTACAACAGGGCTAAAATTTTCTCCATAATCTACTCCAGATGCCTGCTGAAAACCCTTCGTGACAAGTCTAGCCTTGTGTCTAAAGATGGTGCCATCGAGCTTATATTTGGTTTTGAAAATCCACTTACAGTCAACTAGTTTTTGTTTACCAGTGTAGGGTACCAGCATCCGTGTCCTGTTTCGTTGTAGTGCTTTGAATTCATTAATCATAGTTCATTTCCATTTAGGGGAGGGCAAAGCAGCTGATACTGAGTTTGGTTCTTAATCTTGTGACAAATAGTTTGATTTCTCAGCTTCTAAGAATCCAGTAAATGGATACTTGGGTTTGAATACTCCATCCTTCGCATGTGTTCTCATAGGATGTATGTATGTGTGTATTGAACTGTGTTCTTGATCTGTAGATTGTATCAAAGGATGAGTTTCGTTTAGCTGGTTTGGACTCTCCGTTGTGTCTGAGTTTGACGAAGGTGCCGCTATTGGACTTGCCGCGTGATTAGAAGAGTCCAATACAGAAGAATGTTGATGTTGATTCTTCGTCATATCTTCAGTGGTGATGCTGTATTTTTTAGAATTGATGATTAGTGGGAGGATATAATCATTTTTGGAAGGTGGCGAGTGTCGATAAAGAAACCCTTCAGTGCATGGGAAAGTTGACACATCGAAGATAACATATGTGGAAATATATATCCGTCCAGTTGTGCTGAGACACTTATAACCTTTCTGATTTGAAGTAGGACCAAGATATACACATTTCTAGCTATGAAACTAAAACTTGGCACAGTATAAGGTTTTAAACATGGGTAATAAGCACACCCAATTGGTTTGTGTGTCTTGTAGTCTGGTTCAATTTTGTATAACAGATGTAAGTGATTTGTATTGTGTAAGGTAGAAGTGAGCATTCTATTTATGAGGTAGACAACCATTTGGAAAGCATCAACCCCGTAAGTGAAAGGGAGACACGCCTGAGCAAGCAATGTCAAACCCATCTCAACAATGTGCCAGTGTTTCCTCTCAGCTTGACCATTCTGAACAGATGTGTAGGGGCAAGTAAAACGCATTTGGATACCCACTGCTTGAGTGACCGAAATGAATGGTTTATATTCTGTCCCATTATTGCACTGAAGAGCCTTTACCTTAGTATCAAACTTGTTCTCAACATATGTCCGAAATAAGTTGAATGCATGTATAGCTTCTCCTTTATGCTTTAGTGGATACAACCATTTATATCTACTAAAGTCATCGAAGAAATGTATATAGTAGCGAAGATCATTTGTAGATTGTATAGGTGATGGTACCCAGATGTCTGTATGAATTAGTTATAAAGGAGAGGAAGCATGAGACTCAGATCTTGCAAAAGGTAGTTGTTTTGATTTGCCGTATTAGCAAGCTTCACATACAAACTTTTCAAAAGAAACATTGGCATTGCATTTATTCAAGATTTCCTTTAAGCTCCTATCATTAGGATGTCCTAATTTGTTATTCCACTTAACAAATTTAGTCATACTCTCCTTTTTTGATGAAGGATCAGAAAGATGAGAATCTACCACATTCACCTGTGCCTCCCATGCCACTCTATCCATTAGATACAGTCCTTGTTTTGCTTTCCCGTGCGCTAGAAATTTGTCTGTCTTCTTATCCTTCACAACACATTTATCATTAGTGAAGTGTATATCAACATCATTACCTCTAATGAGTTTGTTAATAGTCAATAAGTTTTTAGTTGCTGAAGGTACTAACAAGACATCATTCAATCGAATTGTTGAATTATAGATAGGCAGAGAAGTAGAACCAATACTAGTTACTTGTGTTTTCTCACCAGTGCACGTATAGACATGTGTCTTACCTACTGGAGTAAAACATTCCAGTTGATCAGTGTCAGATGTGACATGGTATGTAGCATTGCTGTCCATGTACCAAGACGGATCTGCTACTGGCTGAGATTGAGTTTGTACATAATAAGCTTGAGGTGAGTAGATGTTTGAACTCTGGCTATAAGTTGGTGGTTGGAAAGTTTTATCAAACCTATAGTAGAAATTTGCAACAATGTGCCTAGGTTTCTCACAGAGGTGATAGTAAGGATGTCCAGTTTTGTTATAGCCTCCTCTACGTCCACGTCCTCGACTACTGTGAAAACCACGAGAGTTTCTCCAAGAACCACATTCTGAGTTACGATAAGCTAGATAAGGTTTATCAGATTCATCCTTTTGAACTAAGTTCACAGAAGGCTGAATAGATAGATTGGAGAAATGACTTAATTATTCAAGACGACTCTCAAAGGCTAGTAAGGAAGATTGTGTGTCAATCCATGTGAGATTTGGCTGATCTACCAGCTTGACTACTACTGCATTGTAGTCTGCATCAAGGTCATTTAACGTATGAAGAATAAGATCTTCAGTTGCTACAAAAGCTCATGCCAACATTAATTGATCGGAGATGGTCTTCATTTTAGTGAGATACTTTTCCATCTTAAGAGCATTTTTGCGGGTTTGATCGAGCTCTGACTTGAGCATCATCACCTGTGACTTCATTGAGGCGCAGGTAAGCTCTCATACACTAACCCATAACTCTTGAGCAGTTTTGCAGTGTAAGAGTTGAGCTCCTACCTGTAGGGTCATGGTGTTCCTTAACCAGCCAACTAAGAGACGATTGATAGAGTACCACTCATCAAAAATTAGGATTGAAATCATTCCAGTTTCTACCAAAATAAATCACTATGGAGTGACTTAAGTACCATCTATATGAGAATGAAGAAGATTCCCTTCAATTAGAGGTAGCATTACTGATTCCCACACTAATTAATTGCCTCTGTCTAACTTGATGAAGGCAATCTGGCTTAAGGAATTAAAAAGTGAGCATGTTTTCATCAAAGATCTGGTGAGAGGCACTGAAGCAAAAGTAGTCGAGGAACCATCAGATGATGTTGTAGCCATTGTTGAAAGCTCTAATACCAAAATAGAAAATGAAAACTAACGTGATATGAATATTATGATGAGTGGTTTCCTGAGCCTTCAAAGAATGGTTTTTATAATAATAATCGTACCGGAAGTTGGCTATAGAGAGAGAAAGAATAATGAGTGATATGTACAATAATAACAGATTGTACAGAAGGTATATTATTATATTACGTCTAGCTATACATCTAGTTGTCCTATCCTACTAGCTGTTCCATCCTATCGTTCGTGCTTTAACATATTGGTTTATTGTTTTGTTACTTAGTTACATGAAAACTATCCAACTGTTTATAACTGTCCCAACTGTTAGGAACTTTATCTTGTAGTTGTTAATGTATGTTGAAAATGACTATATATATTGTAATCCTACCAGACGTGGGTGCGCGTGATTTTACTTCAATATTCTACAAACAGTACCTTTGTTTTATACAATATCGTTGCTTCTTTTTATTTATGTGTTTCATACTTCACTGCTCCACAAAACAGCCAGCTACATTGATGTCTTCGTTCCTTTAGTGTGGTGAAAATATTCTGCTCCATTAACAACATTTACAACGTTGGTTTCTAGCTGAAGGAGTGATATTGCTGAGCTAAATGGGAGTATTGGTTGCATTTCGAGACAAATTTGTTGGGTTTTGCTAACCTTAAAAATCAACCCCGTAACAGAAGGCATGCCTCGTCTGGTAAGCAAGATGGAAGGTAGAGTTTCTTAGGGGTGACATTTCAAGATAAAGTTGGTCGTAGAGGGTGTTTCTATCTAACATATTTTATCCATGCAATGCAGCAACCTCTGTGCTTAATTGATATGCCCATTCCCATCAACGGAAACGATCCATTCCTTTCATTGGTTGAAAGAATGTTTCATAACATATGAATGGCTACAGCAATTTTACTTCTTTACAGCAACTTGAAGTTTATTTAGGAAAGAACCTAAGGTTCAAGTCTTGTGTCATGACACCCACGAGAACAGAAAAACAAATTAAAAAAGAGAAACTAAAAGCATAAGATGAAACATAAGAAAAGGCACAAAAAAAACGAAAATGCTGACGTTGTTAAACTATTTTGGATCCTTAAGTAGTTTGAGGGCATCAGACTCGGTGGGGAGAGCAGGGATTGCACCTTTCTTGGTGGTAGTAATGGCTCCGCAAGCATTTGCAAACCTAAGTACATCTCTCAACCTTGCCTCATCCTGAAATTACATTTCATAACAACTGTCATCACAATGTCTTGGGAAACAATTGTATAATATTTCTAATTTATGCAATAGATGTATTCCTGTATATTCTTGATGTTAATTACCTCGAGAACAGATTGATCATCGACCATCTTGCACAGTAAAGCTCCCACAAATGAATCTCCGGCACCTGTTGTATCCACCGTTTGAACATGGAAAGCTTCCACAGATCCATGGAAAGTCTATTAAAAAAAGAGAGGGCAGGAAAAGTGAATATTAGGCATATCAAGCAAGGGAATCATCCTTCGGCAACTTCTTCACAATATTCGGAAAATGACTTCCGTCACATGCTCCAAGAAGAACCCAACTTTAGGCTCGGAAAGGGAATGGGAACAGCTTAAATTGCATATCCACACTGAATGTCGACTTTTCAATACTAAAGCATTTAAGTATATAAAGACTAGAAAAGTTCCCAATCATTTCCATAGATAAGGGAATCGAAGATAAGGGTCAATCAATAAAAGATACGTAAAATAATACCCTATGCGTCCTTTTTTTTTTAGTAGAAGTTAATCTTGTATATCCACGCTTAGGAATGTAATGAAGGCATGCCACCCTTTTTTGGTAATAGAGATAAAGACCTATGCACCAGCATATAAAAGATTAGACAAGGAGGTAGTTGGAACTTTTCATATAATAAATAAGAGAACATATCGGGGCAGTCTGAGAAATACTTCAAGTAGCATGTTGATAAAACTATAGGGAAAGGCGACAATATAATCACCCTAAATAAACACGAATTCTTCAGATTACCATGATGTGGAGCTAGACTCCTGGTGTAAATGAAGGGTCTTGTTTTTATATTTCTTTCACTTAAATTTCTAGCTGGCTTTTAAGAAAATGGTATCTACGGGCACTATGACACTGCTCAAAAATACTCTAATGAGGCGAAGCTGCTAATATATGGGGTCCCATATCTAAAAAAGCATGCCGTTAAGTTCATGTAGCATAAGCAACCAAAAACTCCACCTACCCATCACAGCGAAAAGTCAAAATTGTTAACGGAGACCAACATGACGCTAGCGGCTAGACTGAAAAGCTCAATAAAATTTTAGATCCGAATATCAAGAATGAATTAGCATACCTTAGTGTAGTATTTGCAACCCTTTTCTCCAAGGGTGACCAAGAGCAGCTTCAAGTTAGGGTGCCAAAGTGACAAGGCATCCGCATCATCAATTTTATCGCTTCCAGTGAGGAACTCAAGCTCAACATCACTGATTTTAATAACGTCCGCTTTGTTCCAAATCCTCAGTATCTGCTCACGAGCCTCCTCCGGAGATGGCCACAATGGCAACCTCAAATTTGGGTCATAGGAAAGCAGAGCTCCTGCTTCCTTTGCCACCTCCATTGCTTTAAGATGTGCTGATCTGCATGGCTCCACTATTAGGCTGATCGATCCAAAGTGGAAAACTTTGGCCTGCACCCAAAAGAGAGTCGGCTAGTTCATCAACTAAAATGATAAATTCTTTTATTAATTCCTTCCCAATTGCTTCATAAACGATCAATCACGGACACCACAGCCATAGGACGGCTCCACCAAAGATACCGATTTCAATATAGCCAGATTTACTTTCAGATAGTTATTTCTCTTCCTACAAATAAAGAACAATATTTCATTGTTCTCGTGGCATTACTCACCTACAAATACAAACAATAAATGGACAAAAGAAAGAGAATTCTTGGCATGAATGTAGGAAAAGGGCAATCCGCCTTCAACAAACTAGTAGGCCCGAGGGGCGGTGGAACATGGTATCTATCTAGTGGAAGCTGCCGCTATATTTGGAAAATCGCTACCACAATTCTTACCCCTCGTATATGCAAAAATTCACATGCTGCCATATCACCAACCAAAATTGACCGGACCCGCACTAATAAAAGTAGTATTCCAGCGTGTACCAAGAAAAAAAGACCACATATCGTCAGTTTTTGGATAAAATAAGAAACCAAGCACTTGGTGACAATATATTCAGCTGTAAAGTTCAAGGCAGCATTGTAATTTTCTCTAACCAAAAGGGCAAATCGAATTTCAACATACAAAAAAACTAGAAAAGGACAAAAGGGTCTACAATAATGCCTGGCCTGGGGACGTCAATTCCAAGGTGATCGGCGATAGTGTGCGCCCGCATAATCGAGCAAAACAAATAAAAAGCACACGAGTTCTCGAATTCAAAGAACGGCACCCGCGTGTAACCTTAGCATGATCACTTCTCTCTTCCAAAAACTATTGCTTAGAAATTGGCACTTAGCAGAGCTCTCTACAGTATCACACGAAAGCGAAGGATTCGGTGTTGGAATCATCTCGCACTACAAAGATCCAGTTGCTGACTTGGCAACCACGTACATGTATTTAATATGCATATATTTACACCAAACTAACACCCAAACGACGACGAACAAAAAACCGATCAATTTGGTTACGAGTTAGTTGTTGTTAGTATTACTCACGGATCTAATAAGTTGGAGATTGAGCTCTTCTGGTTGCAAGAGCATGTCGGCGCTGGGATTCCGGTAGAACATGAACTCCCGCTCGCCGTCGGCGCGCAGGGTCACGAAGGCTAGAGCGGTTCTGGCTCCTCTATCGAAATTGATTCCGTCGCCGATCACGCCGTTCTCCTTCAAGATACCTGCCAGCATGTGGCCGAACTCGTCGTCCCCGAGCTTTCCAACGAAGGCGGCGCGGCCGCCGAGGCGGGCCACGGCGATGGCGACGTTGGCGGGAGCTCCGCCGGGGGCCTTGAGGAAGCCAGGGGCTTCGGCGAGGGAGACACCGGAGACGGTGGGGACGAAGTCGATCAGCATCTCACCGAAGCTGACGATAAGAGAGGAGGACTGGGCCCCGCCATTGGACGCGGATGTTGCTGCCATTGGGGTTGGGTTTGGCGGTGGTCTCGAGAGGAAATAATGGAGAAATTGGAGAGAGGGAAACGAAGGAAGAGGGTGGACTTTATATGGAAATGAAAAGTGAAGTTGAGATGAAGAAAACAGAGTTGAATACGATATTTTCTCATGGATTATCTAGCACCGGCTGCTTTTCATTTACTATGTATCACATTTTGTCTTGTAGTCCACATTTAAAATATCCGTCAAAACTCGTGGCAAATTGTGATAATATTTATATAATCATAATCAAAAATTATATTTATATAATTATAATAAAAAATTTAGATGAAACTGTAATCGATTTATTAAATTTATAAAATATTCTCTAAATTTTTTTAAATTGTCAAATTAGTCTTTTAATATGTTGTATTATATAATTTATTCTTTAAAATTTATAATAATAAAATTGAAATGATAACAATCTATTAATTTAATTGACATTATCCTGGACATATTTGATATATAAATGATAACCACAATTAATATAAAAAAATTACATGAATATAAAATAAAGGATAATACAAAGTAATTTCATATAATAAATAATATTACATCAAAATATCAAATAATAAATAATAAATATCTACAACTCTTTAAGTATTATAATACAGTATACACCTACAGTTCGTATCGAAGATATAACCAACATAAAATAAAAATATTTACAGTTATTTTTATATTACATATAGAGAATTTTAACACATACATTAAATATGAGTAAAATTAAAAGAAGAAGAGAAAAAGAAAACTTGAAACTTCATTTTAATTCTAAAGAGAATATCGTTCAATTATTAAAACTCATTAATTTTTATAAATTAACAATTACAATTTTAAAAATTTTAGAAGTTATAAGCAATTAATATATCACTAACACCTAGAGATTTAAATTATTGTTAGTAATTATTATCTAAAAATTTATTAACAACTATATTTAAACCTTTGCTTTTTAGAAATTGGAAATGGATTAAATAAATAGATATTTTTGCAATTAAAGAATGTAAGTATTTTGTTACAAAAATAAAGATACACTAGTTCATCCTCTAACCACTTTATTTACAATTTAAAATTTATTATAAATTTTTCTTAATTTAAATTTTATGACAATTTAAGAATTTAAAAGATAATATTTTTATACAAATATATCTTATAGTAATCAAACAATATAAAATTTTAAATATATATATATATAATATGTTTTCATTTTTTATCAATTTTGAAGATTAATATATATATATTAATATTCAAAATTAATAAAAATGGAAACATATTATATATATATATAATTGTAGATATAATTATGTTATTAGACTTTTATTAAATATAAAATTTTATTATTTTTATATTACTTTTATCAAAAAATCTAAAGTATAAAGAAATTTTATATTAATATGATTGAGTTTATGAGCAAAGCACCAATTTCTTATTCTTTTTTAGTATTATTAAAAGAATTTAAATGTAAATGTGATATTTGAAGAGAAATTCATAAAAGTCATATTTTTCTAAGCATAAGCATAGGCAAATATTTTTCTTTTCTTTTATTGCAATAAAAAAATATTTTGACAAACTTTTTCAAATAGTGAAATGTGTATTGCCGGAGTGTCTTTGACTTTAGGTTTTTCTTTTTTCTTTTTAATTTAGTCTGTAAACATTTTTAAATTACAATTTAATCCCAATAAATTTTCGATATTTCATTTTCAAGTATAACCGATACGGTACATCTATTTTAGGTACCGTTATTTGTCTGCTATGTACCAGCTTATACGGAATGTACCCATATCTATGTTGTTGCTAATTACCATTTTTAACGATGACGGAATAATTAAATAGGAATGGACAACTTAATCGCTGCGTATGGTTGCTGTCTCCGATAATTGGAAAC
>JANVCL010000001.1:19424341-19438616 GCA_026546855.1 Erythroxylum incrassatum
TAGATGCTTTAACTCTTAAAAGATCTTTCGAAGAAGTCAACACGTATGTATCGATCTAGCATTAGAATTTGAAAAGGATGACTTTTGCAAATCTGTTGATTGAAGATGGTGATAACTTTGCATTTTTAGAATAAGGCCAACTGAAACACATGTATAGTGATAATAATGAAATTAAATATTATGAATTGGTTAGACTTAAGTTGGTTATATAAATAGTTAGGATTTATGCAGATTAATGTGCTACTACAAGAAAGTTGCGTGACCATATACGCATTAAGTTTTTGTTTTGTTTTGTTTTGTTTTTAGTTAAGAAATTCCTTTGTATATAGTCAGGTGAGTTGGTAAGGGGCTCTCCTAACTTAAGTGAGATTGCAGGTTCGAACAACCTTCATATATGCAGTCATTTAAAACTTGAAGTCAGAGTTTTGCCTCCCGCAAGAGACTTACCCGATTCGAGCGGAGATTAGTCTAGGTATGGATAATTTAAAAGTTCCTTCCTATAATTGGAATTCTCCGAAGATACCTCGTGGGAAGCCAAAAAAAAAAATTCCTTTGTATGATCATTTGGCTCTAGACCCTGAGGATCATCACATCTTGCTATTTTATATGACAAAGTGTAAATTGTGTTAATACTTCAAAATTTTCTACGTTGACGAAAGGTCTTTATGAATGAAATTTCATCTCAGCATAAAAATAAGAATAAAACATTTCAGAATCCTGCGTCTTTGTAACCCGACTAATTTTTTGAAACCACACATGTAGCTCAACATATAGACAAATTACATCTATTGATACAAGCTCTGGGAACTATAGGAGCTAATGGAATTCAAAAGAAATATCAGAACTGTAGGTTGGATTCTCGTGCCCATTATGCAATATTCATTTTCGCCAAGCATTGATGGTGACCACAAAACCCTGAAGGGCCTTACATCTCTTGAAGGAAGGACCAAAACTTCCCCTAAAAATCATCCTGATGGGATATAATGTCTTACAGAATCTGATGCACTTGTGGACTTGGACATGCACAACTCATCTTCAGTTCTTGATACGTGACGATCACATGAATCGTCTTGCATTTCGAAAAGATGCGAGGAAAAGTCATTATGAGTTGTATGATTGCTTTCCCTTTTAGATTTCCTTGATTCCTTGGAACTCCTCAGTTGGACCTTCTAACATGATCACTGTTGTCTGTATTAGAGTTTTAATTCCTTCAACAAGATGAAATGCCTCATGGATCTTTTTCCCTACCCTATCCGGGGACCTTCATCTTCTTTCCATTTCATGTCTGGAGTCTAAAATCAAGATTCCACTTGCAAACATGTGATGGGGTAACAGTCTGACACGAAACAACCATCGATAGCACTTGCACTGCAGAAATCATAAACTGGAGGGAAGTCAGAAATGTACATAGGATTTTCATTTCTATATATACATACCCTCCTGAAGATTGTAGACTAAAGAACATATTCTTGAGGCACTCTACGCTAAGAACATATTCTATAGTTCCGTATGTGACTTCTAGTTGCAATTGAATATACAGAAATTAATTCTAATAGCATTTTGCTGCCAGATAACAGTAAATATCACTTGAAACATGAGCAATATGTGTACTTATAAATTGTGGAGATCGAGCAATTACAATGACACTATATGCACGTTGAGAACTGTATTAAAACTATAAACTATTATGGATGATGAGTATAAAGAACAGCACTGAAACTTGTGATCAGCTTAATACCAAGCAACTTTTAATGCGTTCATTCCCCATAGCAAGAATATATAAAAATAAAATTATTATTTACTCTATTAATTCATAAAATTAGTTTATCTTTAAAATTTTATCTAATATTTAATTATTAAAAATATATTAATAACTAAATATATTTTATTTTTATTTTAAAAAAATAGAAATTAAAAATAAGAAACAAAAAATAAAACCACAACAAACAAGTAAAAGAAAAACCAAAGGGTCGCTTATATTTTCACCATCTGTTTACTTATCTTTTTTGTATTTGCGTTAGCATTTTCTTATTATTCAGTGTCTTATTAACTTAGGACAATGGTCTGATTTTGACTTTCTCTTTTCTTTTGCTGTTCCAGAACTATTTCATACATTGTGGTGTTTCTTTCATACATTGTTGGAGTTTTTGTGCTATCCCAAATACAAATAAGGAATGTCTGCTCTATCCCATAAACTTTACTGAAAAGAACTAGAGGTCGTAGCTATAGCATTGTAGGGGCTCGCTCTGGCATGCACCTCTTCTCAGGTAGATTGGGGGCCTTGAGATAAACATCCATTGGCATTGGACCTGAGGACATTCAACAAGTTACGTGAAGACATTGAACCGTTTCCTTAATAATATGCCATCACGATTCTTCAAAGAGAGATTTAAAGCTATAACTACCACCTGAGCAAGACACAGACATCAGTTTCTACGAACGAGTTCTTTCCAAGAGGCATTAACCAATTATTTCCCAACCTATTACCGTCATATACTCACTTCACGGTGGCCACTAAACAGGGTGTGAATAAGAGTCTGATAATGGCTATGTGACATATATAATAGGCATCACCAAGATGGGCAAGCGGACTATCTCCCTCTTCGGTTTTTCAATCTCAATAATAAAAAAATGCCTAGTTAGAATGAACTTGGAAACTCCAGAGATTGCAAGACCAATTTCCATTCTACAACGTTGCAGAACTTAAATAACAATTTTGCTGGAAAATCTTTGAGTTAATAGCATTTGAACCAAGGGTCTACTCAATACGTATTCAGAGGTTCAGTTGATGCATGAAGCATTTCTCTCTGAAGCTAGTCCCACAGATAGATCCTGATTGGGTGTGGACAGCTTGAAGTCTGATCAGATCATGCTAAACTTAAATTTTTTTAATGTTATTAATAAAATTTAATAATTCTTTATAACTAAAATTTAATTATTAACTCTATTTCTTAAAAGAACTAATTCATTTATTTATTTATTTATCATCTTTAAGAAATTACACATTTCATTCATTAATATTTCATTTACTAGAGTTTAAAATTTTATTATTGTTCTTTATAATAGATAACTTTATTTAGGAGTCGTGATATCTTCTCTTCCAATAATTATATAAAGTGATGATATGTTTATTTTCAATAAATCATCCTTGAATTAGTTTGATCGTAATAAAAAAATATTTAGTGATATGATAAACGAAATGTAATCTTTTTGAAACAATAAAATTGGATTGGAAACGGGAAATTGTGAATTGAAAACAATAATATGTAAAAATATATTAATCCTAATATAAAACTCTTCTCCTATATATTCTTAATTATTAATATAAAATTATTCTAGTTATTTTAATTTATATGTTTAAATTTATTATTTTTATCTTTGTTATTTAGATTTAGATTGATATATCTATTAACAATAATGCAAATAAATGGAGAAAATGTTATAAATTTGCTAACATAATTTTATGATATTTATTTTATGAAAATTCCGCTTATCTAGCTAAAATAGATGAACAAAAGATAAAGCATATATAAAACAAGAGTTTAAAGATTTGGTCGAAAGACATGCGTATACAAGGAGTATTATAGTTTTATTATCAAAATTTTCTTATTTTCAAAAATAAAGAGAATTATAGTGCTATTATCCAAATGGAAAAAAAGGTATAAAAATATTCAATTGAAGCTAGAGACTAAAGTTAAGCTAACAAGCAGAGACAATAGTATTTATTGACCTACTTAAAACCATATAAGTAAAGATTTACATCTTCATTTCTAAAAAATCAAATTAATCACATGAAAAATAATAAATCAAGAAGTAAAGATTAAGGAAAACAAACCAGCAATAGAGGAAAGGGGCTAACCAATTGTTATAATCAAGCTCATCAATAGCTCGCACCATTTCATCAAATTATTAAAAAAATTACTATGTAAATTGGACTCAATTATACAATTTTGTATTAAATGGATATTCAATGCACAATAACTATCAAATAAATTTACCTTCATCATTCGATATTTGTTTGAAGAAATTTTCAGTTGGAAGAAAGGTCTCAATACCTTTATCAATATAAAAAGGACAGTATAAGATAATATGATATATCATTATTAAAATTATTAATGTAAACAAAACCAAAGTATCATGAAGAATATATTTTACCTTAAATATCTTCATCACCTAACCAACTTCATATACACATTAAGGCTTCCATAGTATTAGGATGAACTTGAGTACGATAAGGACTAACTATTTGACTGCTAGTATTAAAAGTAGACTCTAAATCAATAGTAGATACTAAAATTGCTAAGAGATCTCATGCAATTGCTTGCAAGATCATATATGCACTTCCATTTGTCTTCTACCATGACAGTGTATTGAATTTCATATTTTCAACCAAGATTACAAAGCTCATCTCTAAATAATTATCTAATTCCATCATATTGTAAGAAATCATAACCCTTTTTTCTTTGATGAATTCTTCAACTTCGAAACTCACACCAATTATATCAATAATAGATGAAGATGGAGTTGACACTGATATTGAAACTAAACTACTGCAATTCTAGTCTTTGCCTGATCTTAGTTAATAATTATTAAACAAATCATATCATTATTACCTAATGATATTAACATATGTTTGAGACCAATCAAAGAAAAACTTTAATAATAAAAATATAGCCTCTCCATCTTATATCTTCAGTCCAACACAAAAATAAATGCTACACTTTGTCTTATCATAAATCAATAAAAATCAAATTTCTCCATCATCTACCTCCTATAAGTCAAATCACCTTATTAAAAAAATTAATTAGATAAAGCTCACTTCATCTCATACAAAAGGCTAAATCCTCCAATAATATTATTAAATCTTTCTAACCTCGCACAAAGTGCTTTAGCCAACTCCTATTGCTCTTTTGTTGGTAAGCAAGTATACTGAGAATCTATTTATCTCAACATGCCAAACACCTTAATATACACCTTAATATACTTGGTTGTTGAATCTAATATCTTGAATATTGAACCCTATCTAATTAAACAATACAAATTTAACTTTTTCATGCATGGCTGCGTGGTTATTATGCAATTTCTTCAAAATTTTAAACTCTTTTGGGTTTCACACTTCAATACACTATACTACTCCAAATTGCCTCTACCGCTTTCTTTATTACCTCCAACCCATTTTTCACAATCAAATTCTCAATATATGTATCGCATATGGAATAACCTTTTTCCAATCAGCAAGCTCCCAACTTGTAACTTATTCTTTATTTTTTGATTATAACATCATTTATGATACAATTGTCTAGATTATAAGTAAGAGTTTTGTATTAATTTTTCAATCTATTAAGCACTTAACCATTATAATTTTCAACCTCTCATTTGTTTATGGCACATACTCGTAAATAAACCTATCATTTAAAAGCATGAACAAATATCAATTATAATAAAATCAATAAAAATTAATAAAAATTAAACAATATAATTTACCTTAGTAGTCAGCTATATAAAGTCTATTCATTATCAATGTAGTATGCCATCATTGCCATATAATCCTTCTTTTGGTTATCGACCATCCACATTCTAACATGATGGCTACTCATCAGTGAATACTCAATAACATCTTTAAATCTAAATTATTTTAAATGTTATAAATCTTTAAAATGTCTTTCTTTAAGGTATTTTAAGTTGAAATCTTGGAGGTTAGATAGAGTGAGGTGACAAACATTCTAAAGTTTTTGTTATTACCAGTACAGAGTGGTTGTTCATCACTAGTGATCATCTTGGATAACAAAATTTTTATTTGTTACAGTCATAACCAATGGTAGTCATTTCATTTTCCTTTTCATTAGTTAATAGGTCAAAATTATTTGACCTCCTAATACTGTCTTCTTTTTATTACACGATTCTGTATGTCTCTTTAATTGAGAGGTTTTACCTATAGAACCTCCAGCTAATATCTTGTGACAATACTTACATTTGACCTTTTTAACTCTATTACTTAATCTAGTCTTAATGAAATGATTTAAAACATAACTTCTTAACAAATTGGTTTGTTCAAATTAAACTATTTCTTCACATGGTATATTGTTTTTAAGTATTGCATTAAAACTCTCTACAAGTATACTGCCAGGTAATAGATTAGAACTTTCCACTAAAGGATTATGCTTATCCATATGAAACAATCAACTAAAGAAATATTATATTATCGAACATATATGAGCATTATATGTTCATACTTTATATTTAAATGAATATTTACATGTGTGCATAATTTAATGAGCATATAAGTTATTCATTTAACAAAAGGACATAATGCTTCTACTTAGATAAGCATTAATAATGAATACAATATAATGAAGTCATCTAAATCACTTCTAAAAATGGATGAACATTTGAAATGGTTTAAATGTTAATTACCTACTTATTTGATCCATTAGTAATCTAAAGTGTTTTTGACTTTCATCAGTAGGAAGCCCTTCATTTTGTTATCTACTTTTTAGTTTATTGTTCAATCTCCTTTTGTAATTTGCTTAGCCAAAACAATAATTCCTCTTAGAATTGAAAACCCTTAAGAATTGAAATTTAGTTAAAAAGGAAATATTGGAATATTGTGAAATTAGATAAGAATCCTAATTCTCACTAGTGATATTTCCATTTCAAAGTTATGCATTTAATATAGTTGTGCATCCTATTTAGATTTCTTTTAAAAAACTGATTGACATGTTCTCTATATACTATTGTTCTCTATTTTTCTATCAAAAGGTAATCATTGCTATTGAACATTCTTTGATCAGCATATGCTTTTGATCACCATTAAGCAGATTACTTATGACTAAGCATTTTCTAGTAGCCCATTTTACTTAAAAACAAAATATCATCTGATGGTTTTAGAAAAGCAAACGGTGGGCTTATTCCAATAATAAACTCCCCTTCTTAAGTCTTACTGACCTTAGATCAACATTATTGTGATTTGTAAATAAAAGAGAATCACAACACATATAACAAATGCAGTATCAATCAAGTTATTTTGAAATTTCAAGATTTAATTAAAATTTATAATGCATAGTGCACAAGCAATAATTTGAAAAATAAATTTCGTGCAAATGCAATATCAACAAAGTGAATCCAATATAAGCAGTAACGTGTGACCTTATTAATATAGTGAGAAAATTCAATGGGAAACACTGAAGGAGGCAACTAATAACAAGGAGTAGATAAGGCTACACCAAAAGAGGTGATTAGCAGCAAGGAGAAGATACACGACGAGGAGAACTTCCTAAGAGCAAGAGGTGGCTAGAAGGAATAATAAGCAAATGGAGAAGGAGGAGCTCTAGTTAAGAAGCACAATAATGGCACTAGAGCACTAAAGGAGGATGAATGGTGTTGACAAGTGGCGGTGAGGAGACTAGGAGTAGATAGGGTTACTATTTTTTTTAAATATAATTATGCTACAATGTTAATGAACAAGAAAAAAAAAGGAGAGCAAAATCATTTTTAGTGCTTTAGAAACATTTAAATTAAAGAGCAGTTAAGGATTCGAGTTTTGACCCGAATTGGGCCACAAAGTTTGGACTCGATCCTAGCCTGAAGCCTAAAATTAAAAGAAAGCCTAAGCTCAAATAAAAACCTTGTTAATTCTAATAAAGCCCATTGACTTCAAATGATTATTGCAAGTATTAACTTTGGAAGTCTTAATTATATAAGATCATGGATTGAACTAAGATCAAGTGAATATTATATGAATCTTTAGTATTTATGTAAGTTTTATTCATTCAAACTTGTTGAATGATGCAGATAAAATTGTAGAGAAAATATTATATCAAATATGATTTTTTAGCAAAAATCATTTTCACTGGTAATGATGAGGGATATATATACTTTATGTTTTGAAACAACAAAAATTATACATCTCAAAAGATGAGAAATGTTCATGTAGTTGGTGAATCTAAGCTAATAAAGTAGCTTTAAGCACTAATTTTGATATTTTATGACTTATGTTAGCATAATACGAATTGGTATGTAAGGTTTCTAGAATGCAACTAGTAAAAGACAAATTTGCAATATTAAAAATCAAATTTCTATAGTATAACCCATCGAGCACGACTTATGTAAGGAATTAACTATGTGACCATTAATTGATGACTATTATGTTCATCACTATTAAAGACGAATAATATAATGATAACCATGATCATTAAATAATAGCCACCAAACATTTATTTTTATAAATTAAAGGATTCTTAATGCATCATGTCTCTTCTTTGTGAGGATGATAAAATATCGTGGCTTTAGTTCAACCTAAAAATAATTTTTCAGTTTAAGCCCAAGCTCATCTAAACTTCAAATCACCTAAAACTTGATTAGACTTAAAACATTCAGGCTAGACTATGCTCAAAAAGCTAAAAACCCATGCCCAATATCAATTCACAATTAAAGAGCCCATTGAAAACATATTGGAAAATTTAACAATGGTCATGTCAATCTCAATGACTCATTTTAAACAACAAATCCAGATCTAAAGTGATGGTTAAAAAAATATAGAAGAAAGAAATCGAAGGAGAAATGATTGAAAAATAAAATAAGAAATAAGAAAAAATTATGCATGTCAAGTAAGACATATTTAAACTTTAATAAAAGAGGCATTTGTGTCTCTTCAACTTTTGTAGCCAAAGAGAGACAAGTCACAACCACTCTTCATTGTCCCAGAACAAATTATACTCAAGTAACAATAAAAGTATATAAAAAAAGAGTTTCTATCACTTCGTTAAATGTGTTCTGGCGATATATGACAATTTGCTCATCTAAAACTTCTTCATACTCCTATCCCTAGTTGGCACAGTTCTATTAGTCATAGGTATGATGTCAACTTTACCAAAGATAAGTATAAAGAGAAGTAAATTAATATCCACGTTCAAGAGAAATAATGCAATAAGTATGGAAAGAGAAAGTGTGAAACAAATTAGGCATCCATCACTAAAAAAAAGCAATTGAAACTTATTTTAGTTACAAATGATGCTAGATGTTTAAGCCAAACTAATCGAACTATTTTAGGCTAGGCTCGAGCTTGGGTGCAAATTTTTTAATTTTTGATCAGAGTCTAACAAAAAATTTAATCAACTCAAACTTTACTTGTTGACTTTAGGCCAAGCCTGAGCCAAATTACTTTCCTTACTTCTTTGTCCTTCAAAAGAAAAACTAAAAATACAATGAATAAGTATAGAAGAAAGGAATATGTTGTCTAGTGTCTTAAATTACAAATTTCTACTTTGATAAGTTATGCCTGTATTTTCCTATTCAAGTAATCAATATTTTATGAAAAACTCCATTATAAAGCCTATAGCTCAGTACTATATTTCTTGTAGAAAAGCATCCACTTCTTTGCAAATTCCATAGTCTTTGCCAAAGCTTCAAATGTCAATATTGCAGTGCCATCATCAGAGAAATAGGATGATACTTTGTGAACTAGTTAGTCAATGAAAGGAGTAGGAAAAAATATTACTTGATGTCATAAAAGATGGCTCCTTCAATATGCCTAAAATACTGCTATAAATTTATTTTCACTCTTTTATAGGCGTAAGTTTGTTCCTATCATAGTTTTTCAAGAGACTAAGAGGATTTGCTCAATGCTTAAGAAGGTGGCTGGTGATATAAATATTTATAGCTTTATTCTCTTATTGCTTGGCAATATTGTCACCATTTATAGCTTTATTCTCTTATTGCTTGCCAATATTGGGAGAAAACACTTTAAGAGGCTAATTGCTAGTTCCCTTCATAAGTTTAAAACTATTTTACTAGTTATTGGCAAGCCCTGGCTAATGACTAATGTGATTATGGCATGTTGAAGTTTGAACTTTAGTTAGCTATAATAAATTATTGATACATTGATTGGTTTGGTTATGATGAGATGAACTAATAATAGTCATATTTGGATAAATTAATCATCAAAATATGCTTAAAGAGTAGATCATATTATGATGACTAGATTATGGGACATGAATCAATTGGACATGTGCTAATTAGCTCAAATTTTAACTAACCATCATCTTTGGATAGAGATCCTGAGTGACATAACAAAATTAGTGGCTTGAAGTAAAGGAGAAGTGGAAGGACATAGAAAAGCATATGTAAGAGTACAGGGATGTGTAAGAGCTCTTTTCTTAACATGTTTCATTTAGTTAGTAGTTGACTTGGTAGTTTGATAAATTAACCACTCATTTGAGCATGACTTTTAATATAGAGAGAGTTAGTAGTATTATGCTTTTACAGAAAGGTTAACTTTGTTGTCGTATCTTCAATATATTATTTTTAATACCTATTTGAGTTAATGTTTGTAATAAAAAATAAAAAACGAAAACATGTTTGGTTTCCTGATTTTGTTTTTTAATTCTTATTATATTATTATATGTTAATATTAAATTATATATCAATTCTATATAACAATAATTTAATATAAAAATAAAAATTACATTAAATCATTTTAGTTAAATAATTAAAAATGTTCATCTTAATAGATGCTTTAAAGTATAATAATAGTAGTATTTCTTAAAAAATAACGTCAATCAATTAAAGATTTTATTAATATAATCATTCCATATTTATCCAAAAATGTCATTCCCACTCTCAAGACAAACTTTAAACTTTTGTCGAAGTGATATTATACTCACTTTAGAATTTGTATTTTTTATACTTTCTACAATTTTCTTTTTATTTTTAATACAATCGTCATATATTTCATTGGATTGTCCCTTTTGTCTAATAAAATTATATTTTACAAAGCAAACAATAACAATATATTTTTGCTTCTTCATATCATAATTGTGAATGTATGAAATTATAAGAAACCTTGTTTTTAGAACCAATAATATCTTTCAATAACATATTTTAATGAAAATTCCTATACTTAAACAATTTCTATAGATCTTAGAGGTATTTGTCTTCCTCTATAATCTTGTAAATAGTACCTTTCACCTTAAAATGGTGAAAATAATTCAAATATATAACTGTAGCCTAAGAAAATCAAATAGAACTCACCTAAATATATGAATACAATAACAACATCATTTCAATGAAAGTTTCGCCGATATGTATAGTTTAAAGATGTTCAAAAATACGCAGTCTTATTCCTAACTGGTAAAGAAGTTATTTTTGATAGATCCATATAAAAAATACATTAAAATAATAAAGTAATAACAATTAAATAAATATATAAACAAGAAAGAAGACAAGTAAATAAATAAGTCATTAGAAGAAAAGTTTAAGTTATATAATTGAGAGAAAAGTATCATATTAAATGTTTAGGTTAAATACAAGACAGAAGATTATAAGAAAATATTTTAAAAAAATACGAGAAAGAGAAATACTTCTTTATGTGATATCCTTTACTCATATGCTAAAGTTTTCTATTAAGGGTCATGGTTTGGTTACTTTCAACAACCGTATCATTTAAATCACTCGTCTACCTCAGCATTTGATGATGGTGAAGGACTCGGAGAAATTTCCCAGGTTACAGTGATTGTTTGACGACCATGGAGATAAAGCAGCAATTGTGCGTTTGTTAACACGGAAAGAGACTGCAGATGCCGCTGACAAGAATGTGGATAAAGCTGGCTTGGCTATGATTGCAGAGTGGGAAGTCTCAGGAGCAGAGGGAAATTAATCCTGGAGGTTTTTAGGACAAAAAAGATACGTGTTCGTTGTTGCAACACATGTACACTCATCGTATTGGACGAACTGGTCGTGTCGGACTGCATTCTTGAAGCTCCAGGACTCCCGTACCTTTTTGAAAGCAACAATCTTGTATTATACCTCCCAAGTTCGAAGTTTAAACCTGGCAAATGCCTTTTTGCGCATTGATTGGAAATGCAGATGTAACTTTATGGTAACATCTTTTTACTAGGAGAGCCAGCAATATTTGGGATCACGACCATCAACACCTTTATTTTTTGTAGTGGTAATTTGTTTACTCTTTGTTTGACCTCAACACTCGAATGAATACAACAAACAAACCAGCAAATCAACAGAAAGCAATTCCAACAAAACTGCATAATACGAATTCTAACTATATCTTTTATTTCTCTTTGGCCATAATAAGGAAAGCTAGCGTTTAGAGTACATTTAATTACTTAACACTTCATACTGAAATTAAAGACCTAGCAAGGCTAAAGAAATTAATTAGGTTAATACAGGAAGAGCAGAACAAAAAGAAAGAAGAATATTCCAATAATTATCTTAACAAGTAAGATTATCTCCAGGAGCAACGCCAAGTTGGCTGCAATACTCTTGATAATACTCCACACGAGACTGAACTCTATCAGGAGCCGCACCATCACACTCAAGCCTGCCATTAATGGCTCGAATGGTCGCCCCGAATCCTTGGCCTAGAACTGATTGGACATTGTTCACCCAGAACCAGAGGGCGGTCTTAAACGAGATTAGAGGGTCAGTGGCCACTGTTTCAGGCGAGTTCAAACCGTCGAATCCGATGCTTTCTCCAGCAGGTCCATAGTTGAAGTTCCAGGATAGTTGAATCGGCCCTCTGCCATAATACCCTTTGCTGGGATTGCACGGATATTGCGTGTTGCCCTCGTCACAATAGTCCTTGGATGGACCATCAATCTCTTCTATGTAGCAAAAGTCTGCAAACACAAACATTTTCCTCCTAAGTTAAGCAAATAATTAAACCACTCGATTGTATAAATATGCGTATAAATTGTGTGTGGAGAAAAAGGTTCGTGAAGGTGAAAGCTTACGTTCAGTCTCATGAGTGACGTGTGCAAAGAAAGCCGCGATTTCACGTTTAGAGTCATCAACGGAACCAACCCTACCGAACCTCTCATACGAGTTCAAAGCTTCAAGAAATTTGTCACGCGAGTAGAAACTCTTCCCGGCACAACGTGCAGGGGCTTTGTCTATTATTCCATTGAAAAAAGCAGCGGTTACAATCTCAGGCACCGAGACATCATTAGTAGGAGGAGCAGATTGACATGGGCCTTCTCTGCATCCTGCTCCACAGTACTCGTCGGTGGTACCGCAGTAGCCCCACCTGCTACAACACTGATCGGAGGCACACCCGCAGTTCTGAGCATTAACATAACCGAAAAGAACACATGCCAATATAGGAAGAACAGACAGAAGCTTTCTTGGAGAGACTGCCATTGATGGATGTGAGCAGATAGCCTGGAGGTAGATGTACTTATAGCGGTTGTTCGTAGATTGTTACGAGTGTTGGTAATTTGAACACGGAGACAATCAAGAGTGCGCGTAGAATTCGGATAATGCTGGCCTTGACTTTGACATGGTTTACATTGAACAAGTGAATTGCCAAATACTTTTGACTCTTCTTGGTCGTAGCTTTGAAAAGTCTTACTTGATATTCAATCATTCAATGCGTTACTTTTCTAGAATATGTTAGGATATGATTTTGGCATGCGGTAGCCTTAAATTTTTAGACCAGTTATCTTATTTTGTGAAGAGCCTGTAAATTTAGACCAGTTATCTTATTTTGTGAAGAGCCTGTAAATTAGTAAGAGGATTAATTACTAGATCAGCTAAAAAAAAGTTTAAAGTACTCGTAAATTATAAATAATGTCGATATAATTAATAACAAAATAGTATCGCACGTCACAATTCTATAATTTAGTAAAATTTATAAAAAATTAATATGGTCAAGTGTTGATGGTATCATCAACAAATTTTCCGTTAATTAAACCTGCGTACATTATTATCTACTTATTTCTGAAATGGTCAATATCGCATGTACCCGTGCAACCAATATTAAGAATACCGTATCGGGTTTAGTATCGGATTAGGTTATAAAACGGAACTGTACCGATATCGGTCAGTATTAGATATCATTTAGAAATTTTTTTTAAATTTATGAAATAGTCCCTAAAATTTTAAAAATTGCAAAATAGTCCATATTGGTATACTTTACTATTTTACTGTTTACATCAACCATACTTTTATAAATCTTAATAATAAATAATAGTGACAATTATTTATTTTATTTTATATATATCTTTATTATATTTTAATTATTTCTATATATAATAATTATCTATATATAATAATTAATTATAAAATAATGAAAATAATTAATTATTTTCTATTTTATCAAAATTTATAATTATTTTTTAGAATTGTTGTTTTTTCACATTCCATTTTATTTTAAATTTAATTAGACATAATTACAATTTTAATTCAATATATAAAATTAATTTAATAATTATTAATAAATGTAATTATTTTTAAAATATATAAATTTTGATTTAATAATTGA
>JANVCL010000001.1:19451935-19467234 GCA_026546855.1 Erythroxylum incrassatum
GAGTGAGAAAATTGATGCCATGTAGGCAAGGTTGTTAGGAGGGGGCGAGGCAGTTACAGTGAGAGAATGTAGAGGGGGAATATTAGTAGGGAATTGAGTGGGGAATGATTACCTATCGTTATTGTTAGGAATTTGGCCTGGATTTCCAGGAGGGGGAGCAAGTCTCCAGTAATTTCTGTTTTCCTATACTGATATACCATCAATACACACAACCTCCATAGAGGATTCCTAACACAAGGCCATCCAATTGAAAAATAAACAGATCACCACAAAAGTCTTCAGACGCACAACTTTACCAACATAGCATGTAAACCCATCTCAATAAAAAGTACGCTTTTTTTTTTAATTATAAATATGCATTTGAATATAAATATCTTTGAAATTTTTAGGAATTTCATGAGAAAACATGCATGTTTTATACCTATATCACAGCTGTTGAACGTGAGAACAACATTTGCAAATGCTGAATTCTCAGAACCTATCCACAAAAGCAAGCAGTCCTCCATTCTCTTCCCGTCAGGTAGAACCCATATCAAGCCTCCAATGCTATGTCTACAACCACCAGCTACACGTGTATTGTTGCAAGGTATACTGTGATCAGTCGGTTGCTGGAGCTCAACAAAATCTTCAGGATCCTTTGAGGGATTTATTGTTGGGCACATAACATCAGCAAAATGGAATTTTGAATCACGCTCGGACCCAGGCGGTGCTGATGATGCTAGTTCTTCCTTAATACGAGGGATTGAATATGAATATTCCAGCCCAAAGAGAACCTAAATTAATAGAGAACAATACAAGTAGGTCTCACATCACTTGCATGAAGAATTTCTCTCAAGCAATAAGCTTGTTGCAACAGTACCATGGAAGGAAATAGTGGCATACTAGGTAATGAAAAATATGAGATTTGCACAAACATGATATATTTCAAACTCGTTTCATTTTCCAGAGCATTTAATATCAGCCACTTTCACAAAAGATAATGGCATATGTTGAGGTAGAACTATAGACATTTCTGAATTGCCAATAGAGGTCAAATTGATGAGATTTCAGCAACCATTAAAATACTGCCTTAAAAAAGATAAGGCAATAAAACAAATATCATAAAGATTTTGAATAACATGGAATTTATTCTTCAGATTTTATATGCGCAAACCAACAAGAGACCATCTGCCACCAATTTCAAACCCTCATATGCATATCATGTGCCCCATCACCTTGTTGGGGAAAGAGGTGGCGAGAAGAATAATGAACTGCAATCAATTGACACAAAATCTTTACTGCTGCTTTCAAACATCCAGTACATTATAGCTTTAAATAATGCAAACATAACAAGAGAGAATCCTAGAAAATAAGAACACAAACTCATGATCAGATTTAATGCCTAATATCACTAACCAACTAACTTAGTGACTAACAAATAACAGCAGCCTAAGACCCACTAACATAAAAACAGAAAACACATACTCCTAAAAAATATTAACTGATATTTTGAATTAGTGAACTAGCATTCCCCCTTAATTCAAAATTCGTATATGGAGCACTTATCTCCATGGTACACATCTCACCAACGACTCTAAAATAAAGCTTCTTCTTTTGTCTCTTGCACCATATTTGTCTGCACTTCATCTTCAAGTTTGCAACTGGTTTGTATGTGTCCAAATCTGTTGCACTTGAAATATTGTGGCTTGCCCTTGTGCCAACAATCTCTCTTCCTGACCAACCTTTTTGCAATTGCTACATTGAACAACTTTGGCTTTGCCGTTTGACTATGAAGTCTTGGCTAGATAAGCTTCTTCAACTTTATCTTCAGTTTCCTCCTCTCTCATCATTCTTCTTTGGATCACAACTTGAAAAGCATTTAGTAACTCAGCGAAGGTTATTTTTTATAGACCTTTAAAATCTTCAAGTGATGAGATTTTGGTTTCATACCTTTTGGGAAGGGTCACGAGAAGCTTGTCCACCACTCTTTGACTGATTCAAAATATCAGTTACTGTTTTTTAAGAGTATGTGTTTTCTATTTTTATTTTCGTGGGTCTCAAGATGCTATTATTTGTTAGTCACTGAGATAGTTGGTTAGTGATATTAGGCACTAAATCTAATCATGAGTTTATGATCTTATTTTCTAGGATTCTCTATTCTTATGTTTGCATTATTTAAAGTCAGTGTGTACTGAAAATTTGGTAGCAATAGTAAAGATTAGCAATTTATGCCGATCAATTATAGTTCATTACTCTCCTATCTCCCTCTTTTACCAACAAAGCGGTATCAAAGCTTAATACCAGGTTCAGTCTTCTTTTCTCTACCTTCAGGGATAAGTAGTGTGCAAGAGAGGGCGAGGAAAGAGTGAGAGGAAGCCATGGTATAAAACAAATTTTCTCTTCCACTTCCCATTTTCAATGGAGAACACTATCAATCATTGGCCATCAAAATGAAATCCTATTTGAAAGCCTTGAGTTTGGGGAGGTTGTTGATAGTGATTTTAATCCTGCCCCACTTCCAAAAAATCTCACACTAACTCAAATAAAAAAAACATGATGAAAAAGTAGCAGGGAAACCAAAAGCGTTTTCTTGCATACATTCAGCCGTGTTGGAGGGAATTTTTACAAGCACAATGACTTGTGAATTGCCTAAAGAAGCATGAAAAAAACTCAAGGAAGAGTTTGAAGGCAACGAGCAAATGAAAATGATGCAAATTCTAAAGCTCAAAAGAAAATTTGAGATGTTACGGATGAAGAAATGCTCTTCAACATGCCCATCAAAAATAACTTTGCAGGGTTACTAAATGCTCTTCAAGCCGTTGACCAAAAAAGAATGATTAGAGAGGAGGGAACTAAAGATAAAGTTGAAGGAGCTAATTTAGTCAAGACTTCATCTTCAAAGGGAAAAGGCAAAGTTTTCAATGTAGCAATTGCAAAAGGCTTGGTCAGGAAATGAAAGATTGTTGGCACAAGGGAAAGTCATAATGTTATTGCAAACTTGAAGATAAAGCACAAACAAATATAGCGCAAGAGACAAAAGAAGAAGTTCTATTTTAGAGTCGTCGGTGAGATGCGCACCATGGAGATAAGTACTCCATATGTGAATTTTGAATCAAGGGAGAATGTTAGTTGACTAATTCAAAATATCAATTACTATTTTTTAGTTTACTGATTCAAAATATCATTTATTATTTTTTAGGAGTATTTGTTTTCTGTTTTTTAGTGGGTCTTAGGAAGTTGTTATTTGTTAGTCACTAAGTTAGTTGGTTAGTAATGTTAGGAACTAAATCTGATCATGGGTTTGTGATCCTATTTTCTTGGATTCTTTATTGTTATGTTTGCATTATTTAAAGTCATTGTGTACTGGACATTTGATAGCAACTGTAAGATTAACAGTTTGTGTCAATCAGTTGTTGTTCATTATTCTTCTCTTCCCTTCTTTCCCCAACACTTCATCTCTCAATTCCTCGTCACATTCAATGCAGAACTTATACCCTAATCAACAACAATATACATGCTTATCAAGCAATTATGTAGACTGCTAACACAAATTAGATGCAAAAGATGACATGATTTGGAATTTAAGTAATTTTTACACTACCAAAACAGACTTGCTGCTTGTTGAGGCAAAGCTTGACAAAGTCTCCACACAGTTAGTTACGTCAATGGAAGCCTTTCCAAAAACAAAGAACGCTGCAAGCTTTGATGTCCTAACAAAAGCATGAATCAACATCGGAAAATAAGTAATGCACAAAAACAGAATAGGGATACTCCCTTACATTCTAGTTAACTAACAATCACAACTTGTGCCTAGAAAATGCAATTTTCTATTAGTATCAAAACTCCCAAGGGCTTAAGCACCAAACCTTTCTGGATCGAAGTGAGAGATAATGCGTCTCAGTAGATGAAAACATGACAATTCTGGTCTAAAGTTGCTCACTTATTTTAAAACTCAAAAGAGCTTAAGATACAGCCGTTCTGGATTGATTTTGAGAAACAATGCCTCCTATTGAAACGTAATATCTTTCAAGAACATCAGTAAAACCAAATCAAGTAAAAGAGTGCAAAACAGCAAACTTATTTCCTTGCAAGACTACTCTGAAAAAAAAAAGGATTGATTTCACAGCAGCAGACGCAGTTCGCACATCAGAGAATAGTACGAGAATCGTACAGCAAGTCTAAGGAATTTGTAAAGGAAACAAAGGAGGAATGTGAATAGCCGGAACATACAATTAAGCATCAGAATGGAAACAACTATTTCTGGCCAGATTACGGTTCTGTAAATATATAATCTCCAATTCATATTCCAAACGCCAGAAACATTTGAACGAAAAAGAATGTGTTAGAAAATTACTTACGGGCTGAGACATGTATGACCGTAATGTATGACACAGTCAGCATCAACATGTGAAGCTCCAGCTTCATCAACGCAACAATTACCATATGTCGTATCTGCCATAATAAACAATCGGATCTCTTTCCCGTCCTTAATTTCTCCATTCACAGGATTACATTCTCTCAACTCCTTAAGCTTTCTTCGCAAAGCACCCACTACTCTAGTTGAATCCTTCAGCAACTCATCTGGAAACTACAACAATCCAAAAAATAAACATAAAAATAAAAACATAACATAACGTTCTTAAAAACCCAGAATAAATCAGCTCGTTGAGCTCTTCTTTCTATCTTTGTCCTCCAATTTTCTGAGCAACCAAACAAAGAAATAAACTTCAATACTTTTAAGACACCTGCAAAGCAACTCTGGTGAAGTTTCCACTAAGTATAAAACTTGCGGTCTGGTCAATATCATGGATTTCATCAAAATCCATGGTCGAATCAACTACAGCTCCCTTGACAAGGGAACAAAAGAACAAAACCTTGCTGGCTCCAAAAGAAGTCCGTTACTTTAATTTATTTATTTGAGTTCAAACGGGTTTAGGGTTTAGGCCTCAATTCACAATAAACATAATAAGACGGTGGCCCAATTGGACCTAGCACAGGCCTATTGACACTTGGACTCTTTCTCTAGTTAAAAAGCAATTTTTTTCTTCGTACTCTGTTTCTACCTCTAATCTCCTCACTGCTTGTCCATAGAGAATTGTACGGCCACATTCAAAGTTCTGTCCTTCATATTCTGAGGTAGTTGCTTAGTTCTTGAATACATGGAACTTGATTACGTTTGTTTGTTCTATTATAATATTTTATTTTTCTTTTTGGGTAGTGCATGGCCATTTGAGTTTCATTTCTCTCTTGTTAGTTTTAGAAAAACTGGTCATGAGGGAGGAAATTGTTGTCGAAATGATGAAGCTTTTTTCTTTTTTGTGTGTTTTGGAAGAATGAGCATACTGTCTTTGTTTCTGTTATTGCTTATTTGGCTATTTGTCTAAGAGGGATAAAAAAGTGGATGTTTAAGTTCTTGTTTAAACGTCTGGGTAATGGTAATGGGAATGGAATGTTTAATGAGGACACTTGTATGCTTTTGTTTGTTTTCTTGGGCTTGAGGTTGGTTTTCTCTGAATTTAACCTTGGGCAATTCTTCTCAGGATGGAACAACTTTCGGGTTTGAGGTTTCGTTTTTTAAGAATAACATGAGGGTGAATTAATGAAGTCGAATAAATTGAACTGAAGGAACCAAAGCTTAGGAAATCTGCGACAACTGACCTTTTTGGAAGTACAAGTATAAGTTTTATCAACTACTTGATAGCTGCCTAGGAGTTGAACAGTTGGGATTTGTGCTATATTTGTAATTGTCTCTTAAGCGAGAAGATTTAAGCGGATTAGATTTATTTTTCCTCACATTGTATTATTGTTCAAAGAATTCACCCTGCTTCTGCAGCTCCTGATGACTTTGTTTTTTTATTTTTCCTTGTATTATCTTATCCTATGGTAACTAAATTTCTAGTTACCACCCTTCTTGAGTCTGTCAATTTCCCAATTGTATGAGTATTAATACCCTTAACACAAAAATTTATCAATAAATTGGAGGTATTAAAGATAGTCAGTCTTCCTGTAGAGAAGAAGGTTTATCAATAAAGCATAAAAGATGAATTTCCTATTCCAGGACAATAAACTGCAACATGTTACACTTAGTATATTGTTAAGTATGTTATGCTGTGTACTTTCAATTCATACTTTGCATAATCATGTGGTGTAATCAAGCGCTCTGTACTTTTTGAAACTACAAATGCATACCGCTATTGATTCACTGAGTGTGCTGATAGATATACTAATACTGGATCATTATATTCTTCTATTGTTTTCCAGAACTAATGTGAAACAAAAGTTGTTCTTATCTCCTTCCTGTTGGATTTTTTTTTGTTTTTCGTTCTATTTACAAGCCTGTAGTAAGTGTGCCTTTGTTCATGTATTGGAAATGCCAAATGTTTTGTCTAACATGATTGTATATTGTACATTCATCTGTAAATATAGTGGTTTACTGATTAATGTATCGCTAAGAAGCTGGCTGAAGTTGCAAATGACAACTTGCATTCACGGAAATCCTTGCCAACCCACTCTGTGCGCCTTGGGACTACCACAATTACATCATCAACCTCTTACAAGATGTGTTTTACCAGTTCGTGTCAATTGCTTCTCTGCAAAATCTTTGACACTTCCTACTAGTTCTTCAATTATCCAGCAGTGTGGCCCTATATTGAAGCGCCAACAGTGTGGAACTGCAATAAAATACCAACAACTAACAACAGTTTGCTTATTTGGTGGTAAAGATGAGTCTGAAAGAAACAGTGGGGTAGCATCTCTTTCCCTTTAAATCCGAATTTGTAATGGGTAAAATAAAAATGGGAAGGACTATTCTCCATATATTTGCCTCTTCTAAGACCTCATCATTAATTGAGAAGTAATGGAAATGATGGAATCAGTTTTTATTTGTTTGGTATTGCCAATTACCAAGTGATGATGGTTACTTAATTGAAGTCATTTAAAATATCAGCTGAAGTATACTGAAACAAGCAACAGAATGCAACTTTTAGATTGAGAACTGGTTCTTTTAAAAACTTTATGAGATACAAACTAAGCTACTCATCTGACAATATATGTTTTTGTTTTTCCATTTAATCTCAGATATTCTAACCATATCTTGACTGATTTGGTGTATACGTAATTACCTTTAGTTTTTAATGCATAGAATGAAGCTAGTCTGTGCTTAACCTTTGGAGAAGCTTTGAATTGAATTTAGGTCCAAATGGTGAAGGTAGAAGATAATTTAAGATCTTTTTATGTAGTTCCATTCCTTTTTAACATGATCCAAATTCTGTGGTGTTCATCTAAACTTGTAAATTTTATCAGGAAGCTCCTTGGAAATCCTTCCAAAAAGCTTTTGGAGCTTTCAAGGGAGAGACAGTAGAAAATTTGCTAAGGGAGCAGATTAAGACTCAAGAATTCTATAGTGCAGACAGTGGCAAAAATCCTCCGGGTGGTGGTGCAGGTGGTGGTGGCAGTGGCAGTGGTGGAGATGGTTTTGGGGATTCTGAGGATGGAGGCTTTTCTGAAATTGTTGATGAAACTATCCAAGTGATCTTGGCTACCCTTGGCTTCATCTTTGTGGTAATAATATCTTATCTCTCTGATTATGGGGATTTTGGCTCAGGACCCATTTTCTTGTGTGAATCTTTGTCTAGAATGTTACTTATTTTTCACCATTAGTAGAGAGTTGAAGGGAAGAATTTTATATAACTGAATATAACATCAATACCACATCTGTTCGCAGATAACTTCAGATAAGGTGATGGTTGGCTGGTTTAAGACATTAATTTGTGCTCAAATTGAAGTGGTGAAATTGGTGAGATTGCATGCTAGTGTGGTAAAGCAACGTAATATATTCTAAATGACAGAAGTCCTAACGTTCCTAGAGTGAACATTGAAAAATTGTCCCATGTTACAATGCAAGCTGAACTCCCTGTTCGCCCTTTGTGTATCTAATTGCATTGTTATTGTAACACTTCAATTTCTATAATATATAGGCCATGCTCTGTGATATGATTTAAAAGACGATGATTGTTTTCATTGTCTGGGAAAAGGGTTCACTGGCATCTATGTTTAACCGTCTAGCTAATGTTTTTGTTGTAGTACATTTACATCATCACTGGAGAGGAGCTGACTCGGCTATGGAAAGACTACATCAAATTTCTTTTTTCAGGAACCAAGAGTGTCCGGTTGAAGAGAGTCATGTACAAGTGGAAAAGATTTTGCCAAAAGTTGACAGAAAAGAAAGAGTTTGATAAGTTTTGGCTAGAAAAGACAATTCTCAATACCACAACTGTATATGACAGTCCTGAAAAGTACAGACGCATACTGAGGTCTTATTTAGCTTCAAATTCCAACCGGGAATAGGAACTCCTTCAACAATAGTTTCGCCCATTCTTTGGATAGTTGATAGACTTGATGGAGATTGTCTAAACCATAAGGTGATTGAGATCCACCTCCACATACTGCTGTTTTGCAGTGAGGAACAGTTTTGTATAGTGCTTGCAACATGAAATTAGGATCTAATTATCTATTTATTATGGTGATGAAATTTCAGAAGCTTTTAAGGGGATGGCAATGGATGAAATCAGCCAAATTTCAATATGTTCTTGGTACTGTGGTTGCAGTTGTCTAACAATTTCAAAGCTCCGTATGGTTTAACCACAATGTATGTTGGCGGCTTTTATGTGAAATATTAAACACTAAGCCAATTATACGAGGGGACTAACAACATAAGAGTCCCATTTCCTCTCTAGGAGTCCTACCAAATACCCCTAAACACCATTTTAAATTTCTGACAATTATTAACGTCGAAAGGCAAAAATCTTCTGTAAGAATATAAATTCGTGGTTAAGTCGATAAGTTGACAGAATTAAGACTAGATAGTACCAATGTTATACTTTTCCAAGACATTGAAGTCGCTCATGGTCGCTGATGATGAACAGGATTTGGTTCAAATACACTTCCGCTTGGGACAGGACAGCAGTAAGAAAACATAGAATCACAAATCCAGCGAGAATATTTATGATCGGCTACTAACAACCATAGTTCTCTCTCCCAGAATTTAACTTGACGTTTTCATCAAGAAGCTGCCACGCACATTTTGTCTTAGCTGGCCTAGACTGCTTCAAGCATACCCCATTTAGCTGCCTCTGTTTAAAGCCTCTATATATCTCCTTTAATAACACCTATGTAGTATAAAAGATACAGGATGCTTGATAATAATTGAAGGCAATGCAAATTACAACAATAAATCTGCCAACTTTTTCACTTCAGTTGAAACCTTTGTTAAGCAAATGCCCGTTCTTCAAGCAGTCATTGCTCAGCTAACATTCTTCCATTTCCCCCCAAAATCTGATCAACCACCTTCACAACGGAATAGGAAGTAAAGAAGGGAATGAAAGGCATATTGGTTCGATACAGAACTTTACCAACAAACTGTCTAGGCCTTCTTTGGCTTCTTCTTCAAGCTCTCATCTTTCTTAGCTTCTGCAGATTTCTTCCTGTCTTTCCTCTCCCTCTTCTTCAAAGTTGTTATGCGGGCCTTGAGGATAGTTGCATATGAAGCTTGAAAGCGTTGATGATCCTTAGCCCCAACCTTCAGCATATATAAAGGAGGGAATTTGTTAACGAAGGCCCCACATGCATATTCAGTTGTGAATACTCTCCCACAAATTGAGAAAGAAGGCAGCGAAGAGTAGAAAAACAAGGAAACAGTCGGAACAAGGAAGTGTGGATTTTTCATGTCACAAGAAGAAAACAACATACCGTTGCAAAAGGAAAAAACTATACAAGAAGATAACTTCATTCTTTAGTACCATATATCAATTTTAACTTGAAAATTACCATCAAATTAAGCAGTGAATGGCTGCTTGCAATTGCAACAAGTTGATCTTTTGATGCAATATATCAGTAATTCCAACATCATAGTCACGGTAGCTGACTGATTCTTACGTTAGGCTCTTGTAGAATTGTCGTGAATACAAGATTTGAGCATTTCAGATGGGTGTATCAAATACAAAATTGTGGACCAATATTCCCCAAGTAGAGAAGATATGGAACTGAAGAATAAAACCCAAATACATACCGAAGTAGAAATAGTGTTTTTGCCATTGGTTGCGCGGATTAAACACCTATAATCTATGGTTTCACCAGCATTTTTCATTTTGTTCCTCTGACCCTTAGACTTCAATGAAGCTGAGTCAAACAAACAATACAATAAAAGAATCAACAAGAACCCACCAAATTCCACATCACATATATATCATACGGAAAGTTCACAACTTGATTTCAACCCAGGTCATGAAAATACATACATCGTTTGAGAGTGACCCAAACAGAGCCTTTCTCGGTGCTTTCCTCGAACATGGTTGTGAGTTCGTTGAGGAAGGGATCTAACTCTAAAAGAACCTTAAGAAACCCAACAAGTTACAAAGAATTAGGAGAAATTCAGAGAATTAGAACCGAAGTTCGAGCGTTGAAGGCCAAACTTACCATTGATCAAAAAGCCCCACAATACACAACGACCCACTTCGAAGACAGAAGACAGTGTTAGGTTATCTTCATTTGAAGGGTATACAATGACATAGCACAAAAATAAATGTAGCATTAGAAAATTATTATTTAACAACGTCAAATGATTTATAATATAATATAATAAAATATTATTTAAAAGATAAATATAATATAATATATGTTTAATAATAATTAATTGATTATTTTATTTTTAATAAAACACAAATAATAAGATGTATTATTTTGTTGTTTGTTATTAGAGTTAAGATATAATTGGTATTATAAAAAATTATCGAGGGTAAATTAAATAGTATATTTATCATTTTCTATTTTATCTTAAACCTTCTAAATTGAAAATAACCTATTTTTATTATTTAGAATGGAATAAAATATAATGTGAAACTTTCCCCTTTAATTTGTTATATTCTATTTTATTATAAACCCTCTTTTTGAATAATAAAATAATATTATATTTTATTTAATTATTAATTGCCTTACCAAAAATAATCTTAGTCAATGCAACGAGTTTGTCAGCTAGTTTTTTGACTTTCAAACTTATAGATTTATTTTACTTTCTGATTACGCTCTATTTCCTTTATTGATTAATATCAGTTTAGCTTTTTTGTTTTATAATTTACTCTTTTCTTCTATACTTAAAAAGCTCACTAATAGATAATTCTAAAACTTGTAAAAAGGTGAGTAGAGAGACCACAAATAGACAATAGTTGAGTTTATGTATATTTGCTTCACAGGCAATGACACAGAAATTTACAATTCCTCCAGGTCCAATATAATTCCATGGAAGTTCACTTTTTTCCTTCAACAAATTCAGCAGTGGTGTTCATCACTTGCTTGTATGCCTTTGTAGATCCTAGAATTAACACTAAAACATCTCCTGGTATCGGTATGCCTAATACATCAGCAACCATTTCCTGGTAAATGGTTCCTGTTTGAGATAATTCTGCTACAAGCCTACAAGTCACTTTGAGATAATTCCATTGCGTCCAATATGGCAAGCAAAATTTTTGGGCTTCATTTCCTGTTGCATCCAGACTAATTGATCAATATAAATCAGATGGAATGTGATAAGTATACCGCAGGAAAACTACCAAATTCTTGGGATGAAACTCAAGCCTAGTCAGATGAGAGAAAATCTGTGTCAGAGGAATACAGATTAATCACTACAAAAGCGATTCAGCATTACAATGTTTTGATAAAAATTAACGCTTTCATAGACACAGCAGCAAAGGTGTAGCTATTGTGGTGGGTTTCTTGATTGCTGACAAAGGTGATGGTGAAACCTTTGGAAGCTAGGTTTATAGCAAGATGAACAAAGGGTGTAAAGTGTCCTTGTAAAGGAACAGGATATATTACAGCATGAGGCTTTTGTTGGTTGTCATCCATGGCTATCCTTGAGGAGTTTACTGGCTGCTGTACTTAGAGGGAAGGGGAAATTGGAGAAGACTAGCTATTTTATTCCAAGGTTCTAATTTCGAGAGTTTGTTCTACTTCTGTGTTTTATTAATCTTGTATATTGGACATAGGAATATAACTAATTTATAATAGTTCTTTAACACGTAGAAGAATTCAGAAAGTCTAAGTTTACAAAGTGATTCCAACAAAGTACTAGTACATTATTAGAACGAGATCATCAATGTCTTTATTAATTTACAAAAATTAATCAATTAATTAATAAACTGATTAGTTTGTAACAATAAGGGTTATTAAAATAAATCGAACTGAAAAGTTGAAAACCGAATTGAAAAGTTGGATGGCTCGAATAGAATTTTTTGAACTCGCAAAATCTTTCTTTAATTAACAACGCCAAATTCTTTATTCCTGTATCGTTCAGAACACGAACTAATACTGAAAGTTACCTACTAGCAAGTAAATTGTTGAAAAATAATTTATAACAAAAATATAAGTTATATTAAAGGAAAAAATTAAGAATAAATTTTTTTAACAAGTTTCAGTCAATTGAATATGTTTATATTTTTGAAAACCAAATATGACTGGTTTTTATTATTGAAAAAAATCCTCTTAATAAAAATTATAATTTTTGTATATAGATTATCTTTATATAAGTATAATTATATGTAAACTCCAACTAGTACACTCTTACATAATTTATCTCTTACCAAATTCAACTTAACTTAAACATGATTTTAATAAATCGTAAAATTCTTCTAGAATTTGAAATTCATTAAAAACAAAATTTTAGAGAAGGTTATTTGTTGTAAAAATAGTTGTACTGTAGGCTATATATTTCATTATTTCTTTTCAAAATAAGTACACGAATTCTAACACGTTCATGTCTTAGGCCATGTAACTCACTACTTCTTTGCACACATGGACATGAGTTCTAATCTCTGTTTTGAAAACCGGATCGGGCCAACCAGTTCTACTGGTTCGATCGGTGACCGGTCAGTTATCTGGTCTGATTCACCCCTAAAAAGCGGTTCTCAATTGAACCAATGAGAACCGATCTAATCACTAGTTCAATAAATTTTTTATTTTTCTTATCTTTCTTATTTTTTGGTATATTTTTTTATTTTTTAATATTATTAATATTATATATAATTAAATATAATTATTACATAATTATGACGTCACACCGATTCGACCGATGGTTAAACCGGTCGAATCGTTCAAATCGGTGATCAGTAAGACTTCCAGTTCAATGATCAGTTCGAGTTTTAAAACAATGGTTCTAATACACCTATGTCTTAGACCATGTCTCTTTTTGAAAATGCTCCATCATGCCAACACGCATATGTTCTAGTCTATGTATTCACCTTTGCATTCTACAAAAGAATACATCCCAGCATATATTCACTCAAATACATCCAAAAAGTTCATGTTTTCTTTTTGAAACTTTAAGATTTCATGTGTGTATATATAAGTCATGCATAACAATCTTCACTTTGACAAATATACTCTTCATAAGTTGTATTGTAACATTTTCTAATACCTTAGGACATTTATCAATTCTAACATTCTTGATCTTCCCTACGGTAACCTACTTTGTCAATGTGTTAGTTGCATTCTCCAATGTGTGAACCTTCATTCTCCAATGTGTGAACCTTCTCCAACAAGATATTTCAAGATACATTTAACTCCCTAATCTTATGAAACTTCACATCTATATGCTTAGTTCTTCTATGATACATTTAATTCCTGACCAAACAAATAGTGCTTTTGGCCATTAATATTGGAACTTCACCTTAATCAATGCCTACTTCCTTTACTAGTCACGTAAGTTATAATGCATCATTAGCATCTTTAACTACTACTATGTACTCTACTTAAGTTATAGATAAAGCAATTATAAATTGTAATCAATGTTTTAAAAATCAGGCTAGAATTAAACCAATAAGACGAGAGGTTTAAAGTTTAAAAGATTCAACCTTATTAGATCGTCATAAAATCGATTAAAGTTTGAATAAAATTAAAGAATTTAATAAATGATTGAAGACAATTATCCTTACCCATCAAAAAATTTAAAGTTTAATTGAAAAGAGATTGTTAAATGAAAATTAATTAGTTTATTTTAGTTTATAAAATTGATTAGTTTACGAAAACTAGTCAATTAATTAATAGACTGATAATTTTTTAATAATAAAGATTATTAAATTAAATCGAAACAAAAAATGAAAACTTAAATGAAAAGTTGGTTGGTTCAATTTTTTTACTATTAAATCGGCTTAACTGTTTGGTTTTTAAAACATTGACTGTAATTTTGATTTCTAATAAATATACGCTCTTACAAGAGTAAAAATGTATCATATAGTAGATCTCATATTATCTACATTTCGCACATAGTTTGAATCCATATATCTCAATAAAAGAAGGATCGTTGTGCTAACTATTAAAGATAATCACATGATTTTTCATACCTCTCAAGTACCTAATATCCATTTAGTTGCTTCTTAATGTTCTTACAAATATGACCAACAATATGGGTAAACTCCAGTCAAGTACAAATCATTGCATATGTTAAACATCTAACAATGCTAACATATGGAACCTTAGACTTATCATTAACCTCTGCACATCTTTTTAAATACTGATCTAAGGAAAGCCTAAAATAATTTTCCAATAGGCTACTCATGATTTTAGTATTGCTTATTCTAAATTTGTCCAATACCTTTTTTGTAGCACCCTACTCCCGCAAGACTCGAACCCGACATCGATGGTGATATCTGAGTCTGTGCACCACGAGGGTGGCGTGTTAAAGCACTCATTCAGTCAGAAATCGATAATCAAATAGGACATAAGCCCTTTTCAATCATATAGTGAGATTATAAAAATTCTCATATGACCAATTAGGCCCTTTCACAATTACAATCACTAATAGTTGGGAAAAATACAATTTAATACAATATTAAAGACATACAATGCAGACGCGAACTAATCCCGACCTCTATTCTTCGCTTGAAAGATGTAGGTATACTTCCGTTGGCCTAACGAGGTATTCTTCTTATCTTGAAAAAAATAGATGCAAATTTTGGGTGAGTTTTGCGAACTCAGTGAGTGACCATCATCGATGGCTCACTCATTACATATCACATACAATTTACAGAATTCACATCATTTCACATTTTCCAATATTTCACATTTCACATTATTACACATATTCATATCATTTCACATTATTTCACATGTTCGTATCATTTCACATTATAGCGCTAAATCATTCATAGTATGCATATGCAATACACATGAGACTCACTTTCCATTTGTTATTGCCGTTATGACCGAGTGCCTTTTTATTCACTCGTATCCCTTCATGGATACCGAGCAGTAGAATATATCGTCCCATATCC
>JANVCL010000001.1:19469018-19483639 GCA_026546855.1 Erythroxylum incrassatum
ATTTTTTGGAGTTATCCGACCCCGGCTCGAAAATAATTCGGGTAAAACCCGAATTATCCAAAATTCAAAAATTTGCTACCTGAATTAATTCGGGCCGAGCTGGGTAATCGGGCTGGCCCGAATAATGCTCACCCCTAGTTATACCTGCTTCGGGTGAGCTTTCACCGATACCAAATTAACCACACACAATCCCAATGTGTAGGTGAGTTAATAGGGGATTTTTCTGATTTAAATAAAATCGCAAATTTGAAATGTCTTTATGTATGCAGCCGTTTAAAACTCGAGACTAGAGCTTTGTCTTCTACAAAAGACTTATTCAGTTCGAACAAAAATTAATCTAAATATGAATAACTTACAAATATTTTTCTATAATTAAGACCCTCCTAAAAAAACATAACCACATACAAATAATCTACAAAAAGTAGCCAAAGGAATCAAAGAATAAAATAATAAAGTAAGCACATCCTAAACCTTCAATAACCTAAATTTCTAGTTATATAATAAGATACCGTATTAAAATAAGTTTTAAAACAACATATTAAGTAACTCATGAGCCTTATGGAAGTAAGTAAACCTCAAAAGTCAGATTTTTATTAAAAATTTGTACAACCGTTAAGTAAGAAAGATCACTGCCCGTCACTTGACTACCTACTCCTACCAGAAATCGGATGTATCAGACAAAAACACAAAAGCCGTGTGGGTCCTACCTATGACTAATCTATAACCTCCCTCCGTGGACTTTTGCGCACGGGAAGAGGTGTCGTATGGGCCCACCTCTGAAGCTTCTTTCTACTTCTCAAATCTCGTAAAACCTTTTCACACTTTCTAAATCTGGACGTGCTTTCTATTTACCAATCCATTCCTGCCACACCTATTCCATGATTACTTATGCTCTGTTTTTAGTCAGTACGGCGCATGAAAAAAAGAATACACGTAAATGGAAGAGTGGGTCCCGCTGTCAGGATCCATTCACCTGAATCTAGAAACTGCCCTGACATCGATTTCCCGCCAAAGAAAACCCCTCCAGATAATAAGCATTTTTATTTTTGTCTTTTCAGTATAATAAAAAAAATAATTTTTAACAAATTTTATAAGATAACATCAACATAACATACTACATCTTTCGTTCAGTTTTATTGTGTCTTATTTTGTCTCATAAATTTTAGCCATTTATTTATATTAGTTTTATGTGAATGTCATATAAATAAACGTAAAATTTGTATAAATAAATAGTTAAAATTTATGAAACAAAATAAGACATCATAAAATTGTACAGAATATTTAGACTTCAAACATAACGAGAATATATACAAAAAGCCAACTGGTTAAGTTTGGTTTTGGGTTTTAATAATTAGCAAGGATGTAGGGTTAAATTGAATTGGGAAAGCTAGGCGACAGAAGGAGAAAGGGACTAGAGAAAGTGAAGACATTTTTAGGGTTGTACAGTCATACATCATTTTCAAGCATTGGTTGTTAAATTGACTATATGTAGAGTTAGATCAATGGACACCTCTTCCCGTCTCTCTCCATCATGGGTTGTATATTAGCTGTCAACTAAACCTTTTTTAAAAAGGGATGATAAAGAAAAGGACTAATTCTAATTCTTACTTGTGGAGGAATGTTGTTTTTTTCATGGAGCTGATGATTAACAAACTTTATAAAACAGCCTTCCATGGCCTCCTCTGCTTTCCTACTTACACAACTTTCTCACTTTCACACACTACTTTCTTTTAGCTTCTTGTTTTGCTTTCTGGCATGAGCTTCTTCTGCTAGACATCGACCGGCTTTCTTGTATGGTGCCTCTCTTTTTCCCCTTTGAGGCCTGAACATCTGCTGATAAGTTATTTCTGACTGCAAAGGAACCTTTTCGGAGTAAAAAATGCTGCTCCTTTCCTTTTATCTTGTCTAGCCTTTGTAAGCAAAACAAGAAAAGAGCTCAATTAATAGATGTTTCTAAGTTTCAACTCTGTGGACGCAAAAGCTGACAAAGATCTGTCAAAAAGTTCCAGTCTTTACTCTTATTGCTGTGATAACAGAGAAGAGAAGAGGGCTTCTGCCTTGTCGGCTCTGTTGACAAAAACTTCAATTAAAGCCATTTTTGGTGGCCTTCACTTGATTATTAGTTGAATTGAGGTGATTTGGGAGGCGAGTCTTGGAGGATATCGGTTATAATATTAAAGCTCTCTTTTTCTGCAGCTCTGGCAATGCAGTCTCTTGAGTTCTGGGTGAATCCTCAAACCTTTATTCTCGTTTCTACTATTTTTCCTTTTCGAGATTGTGCTTGGTTGTTGCTTGAAGTTAAAACGTAAACAGGTTTCTTCCTTCTATTTGCCAAGAATTGTAGCTTTGGCTCTCTTAAAACTGCTGCTTTTTATCTAGGACTGCTTAAATAAGAATGTTTATTTTCTTGACTGTATCTGCAGAAATACAGTTGGTTAACTTAAGATATATAATTTGCGGCTGGGAATCTAAGTAGATGGTTAGATTATAAATGCAAAATTGGGTTCATTGAAGTTTCCTTCCATGCATGGTTTGGTTTGAACTCGCAATCTGGGCCCACTTGTCAATCTCTGGTTATAATTTTCTTGATGTATAAAACTTCATTAACTTACGTTTCTGATGGTGTATTTTCAACCGTAAGATTAGCCTATCTGTTATGATTAAGCTTTGTTAACGACATTTTTAGAAATTGATTACGAGGATGAAGTCAATTTATTTAATTGATCTAATGGGATATTTTATTTCTCAACTAAAAACATTAGGTGTTGCATGTCCCATTACATTGTTGTCTGTTTGGAGCATACAATAGTTTATTCTGGCGATGTTCCTTCTAAGTATGTCCATAATATATGCTTATGTTATCGAGTATTTGAGCTTCACGTGGAGAGTTGTTGTGATTATCTCTCTCTTGCAACCTGTGAATATTTTATGAGACACACACAAAGGTAGATATCAAGTTCCGGAGTATTTTTACGAAGGTGCCTGCCTTGGATGCTTCCTAATTCTTACGATTAAAATCAATATCATAGTACGGTCAACCATAATCATCCAATCCATTTTGTGTCACGGGTATTGGCGTGTTCATTCAAATTCTTGGAGTGGAATGCATCATCAGGGTCCTACCTCATATGGGGTAAAAGAAGACCACCCTTCTAAAGTAGGACCAGAGTTTCTAATACTGTGGAAGATTTATTCAGGAAGAACTTTTGTCTTCTTCCTTCTCTGTTCATGTCTCCTTTCTTTTGTGTCTATATGGTTAAAAAACGAGGCTGTTTTTACTTTGGAAAAAGAATAACTCCTACTGGATAGATTATTTTGCCACTCCAGCTTTTTTGCAGAGTAGATGGAATATCTACTCTTGCATAGCACGTACGAAGTTACTTATATTGTCTATCGTCTGTCAGAGAGTTGATACTTGAACGAATTCTAAGGACTTGTATTGTATCTCTACATCCATTGAAGGTCATTACTTCCTCTGCCTTACTTTCGTGTAGTGTGCACGCATGATGGGGTGTGATTACTTATTCAGAAATTTGAGTGGATGTTATTTGAGTTGATGCCTGTATGGTGATTGTCTTTCCTTTGGCTTCCAACAAGTAAGGCAATTTTTTACTGCTTATGTGCAGGGAGAACAACAGATAGAGTTGCAGAATATGATGGAAAACAAAAGAAGCCCTTGCTCACTAGACCAAGGCAGCCTCACTTGTCTTGCAAGTAAACGACACAAAGCTGATCTTTCCAGCTCCCCTAAGGTTCCTTCCTTCTTCCCCATTCTTGTTTTTCTGCTGGATATTTTATGCTCATTTCTTAATGTCACTAGCAAGGTTTTTAAAGTTGGTGACGTAGATTGAGCATTCTGCGTAAGTCTTGCCACTGATTTTTAATAATCTTTTACATTTTTGCTTGTTTCTAGTATAATAGCCTCTTGTTTAGTCATAACCAATCATTTGTTATTTTGTAATTATGTATCTCGCTTAGCAGATACAACCACTTCATTATCCTAGTATCTTTGTACCAAACTTCAGAGGTTTTGGGTATCACCACCCATCTTACATCTTTTCACCACAAAATATATTGGGGAGCATAGTTTTTCTATTGTTTGCTGTTGTCAGTGGATACTTTATGAGAGTTTAGTCAAGCTACCTATGAATGTGTATGGTTGGCTTTTAAGTTTAAGATGTTCCCATGGCATGCATTGATGAAAAGCAATTCTTTTGGCTAGCAAATACTACACCAATGGAGATATAAATAAACATAGCTAAAAGCAGGTTACCGTCTGACAATTATTATGAACCTGGCCTTCCTTCTAAATCTGAAATCATATCTAGTTCCATAGGCGCTTTGTCATATTAAAATTTTGTTTATTATACTGTGTTTTGGTAATAGGAGAACAAAGTGAAGGTTGGTGAACGAATAACAGCTCTGCAGCAGCTTGTTTCACCGTATGGAAAGGTGCCTAGAGTACAATTATTTAATATTGACGCCTCTTTATTGTCAGCTCTAATTCTAAACCCTTTCTTAATGTAGACTGATACGGCTTCTGTCCTTTTGGAAGCCATGGAATACATCCGGTTCCTTCATGAACAGGTTAAGGTCTGGCTCCTCTTACTTATTTTACTTCTGTTTGTTCATTTAGATTCTCTAGCTGGAAAGAAAGACTTGCTGTTCCAAGTTGTGATTTATATAGGTTGACCTCGACCATTCATTTAATCTTATTAACCTTTATACTGTAATTAGAAGTATGCTACTGGAGGCTGCATGGGTAACTTATTTGAAAGTTATTGTATATCAACTTCGCTCATGCCGAATTTCTTGCTTGCTTGAATAATATTTGAGGGCTATGAAATTTCGGAGTGCAATGTTGTTTTAGTTCCTTCAATTTTCTTATTCTACGCAATTGTTTGGTTGATTCCAGGCGTTGAGTGCTCCCTACCTCCTCCAAAATACACTGCCAGATCAGATGCAGATGCAGGTAAGGATATAATCATCAAATAACACAGATGATTATTTTATCACACCAGCATCTTGTGATCGCATCATGATTAGGACTAATGATAATAGAAAATGTTTGCTCTGATACAGGAGTTGGAGCAATCCAACAGTTTAAGAAGCTGGGGCTTGTGCCTTGTCCCGGTCTCGTGTACCGCAGGCATTGCAGGTAGCAACGGCGCAGATATCTGGGCGCCCATTAAGACCACTTCTAAAACTGATTAGCCTACTTCACAGTTCCAATGAGAGGGGACAAGTTGTCCAAAGTTTTGGGACAAGAAGGTGTGAAGGATAACCAACGTATTTTTGTTAGGCTGATGATGAATTGTTGCAAGAATTTTGATGCACATAAAATTTGTCTCGCACGGACTGTAGCAATGGAAATGCAATCAAGAAGCCTTCTGAATAGCTGAAATGTAAATTCCAAGCCTTATATTAATATATGGTGATCTGCAAAAGTGGATCAATTGGTACACGGTTACTCGTTCTTGTTTCATTTAGTCAATGCATGCTCTTATTTCATCGGATCCTTGATTGAGTGAAAAAATCAACCAATAAGTATAGATATGCAACAGAATTACTTGGTAAGATCTAACTTTAGGGGTGCTAAATCTTGTTAGGAAAACACACCAAGTGATTAAGCACCCTGGTTAATTCATTTGACAACATTCATGGTAAGCTTTGACTCTCTTTGAATAATGCAAGACAACCACCAAGAACAAATAAGCCTACTATCTGCAATAAAAGGCTGTTTTTCATTGCCTTCTGGATTTCAACAACATATGAGCATGTTTAGTATTCCTGTTACTCTGGAAGGTCACATACAAGGGAAAGTCACAAGACAATTAAAATGGTAATACTTTTTAACTGCACTGAAGTTGATTCGTTCATTAACGAATCCAAGTAATTGAAAATTGTGATGCATAAGTAAATTAACAGCGATTCAAGAAGATTCCTCTAGTTGTTATTTTGGATTCACCTTCCCCTTCAGGAACTGCTGCAAATGCTCCCGTTTCCAGTTGTCAATTCTGAAAAGTAAAACAAGAGAGTAAAAAGAATATATTTACACGAAATACAACATTTACAATCGAGGTAGCAAGAAATCAAAACAGTGTAGCATAATAGTTTCTAATTCTTCCAAAATACTTGACGCAAGGCCTATTGCTTCCAACCATGGGGGTAGTATAAACTTGTCCTAAATGTGGTGATTAAAAAGTGAGGTCAAATTAAAAGCTAATCAACATCATTTCCAAAGATTAATTTTCTAGGTAACTGGTGACATACGTTAAACAGGAGTCTATACGTGAAAGAAAAATAACCATAACTAGCCCAGGAATTTGTGTCATCATGTACTTTTCGGGGAGAAAAGAATAAAATGAGTTAAATGACTTAATTGGAGTGCACATCAGTATGAAACGATGAAACAGAAAGAGATGGTCTGTTGGATTTGTAATTCTTAACCCTTAAACAGTCAAGTGGTCCTCGCAATCCGAAGTTCCATGAATTAGTTATAAGCAGAAATTATCATATTGAAAATTCAGCTCACCTGATAGTTTCTTTAGGCTGTCCCTCATCATCCAGCATGATTAATTTAGGCGGAGAATTGAATATGTACTGTACTTTAACAGTAGGAAATTGTTCCTTCTCTTCTTCGATGAAACTAACAATTTCAGGGTAGAAAACCAACTTCCTCATACAAACCTCCAGTATTGCACCAGAGTAGGTTATCTGCACTAGCACAGATCAGACCCCTTTTAAGTTTCAGTAAACTGACAAAGGACCTTTCTGACTCCAATAATTTCAGCAGTAAATAAATATAGAATAATCACATGCAACAACCTGAATGAGTTTTAAACATATTTCTGTAGGTCATACTTTGATATAACCGCAAGCAGAATAAGAATTGAAAAATAAAAAAGAAGACCGATGTGAGAAAACAGGAGTACGATTTAGTCTGATATAGAGGTAGCTAAACTTTGTATACATTGTTGAAACCCAGGATACAGCGGGAAGCCTATAACATCATAAAAGTATTAACTACATTCCAACAAAACCTGTCTTTTCATTCCATATGGATTTCTTCAGTGAACCTATTAGGGGGGCCAATAAAAGATTAGAAACGGAATAGAAGTGATCCACAAAGCACATTTTTCTGAGCATAGCTTTCATTTGCCATCATATCCTATGATCCAGAAACATACCTTACTCATAGAATCGTCAGAATCCTCAGTACAACACTTGAGACAATCAGATACCAACTCTGCAACCACAGGATTTCAATTTCAGACAAAATATGAGACAGTTATTCAAATGACTCTATTACTTCAACTAGAGTCCGTCATATAATTCGGCTTTGCAACAAGGTTAAATAAATAAATTTGGCAAAGGGAAAACTCCAGTTTAAGATGCTCTAAGCTTCCACCCTAAAATAACTTATTCAATACCATTTGATACTAATCTACAAATTTACCTAAGAGTTGCAAAGCTAAATAAATAAATTTGGCAGAGGAAAAACTCCAGTTTAAGATGCTCTAAGCTTCCACCCTAAAATAACTTATCCAATACCATTTGACACTAATCTACAAATTTACCTAAGAGTATGTTAGTTGGGGGTTTTATAATGGAATGGAATAGAATGTAATATTATTCTAGCGTTTGGAAGGAGGTTTTATAATAGAATGAAATAGAAGAAGAGAGTTTCATTTTACATCGCATTCCATCCTAATCAGTGAAATTAGAAAACCTCTAATTTGAGAAGTTTATGATGAAATGTAAAATAATACAATATATTACATTATAAACTCTTCATCCGAGCAGCATTCTACTATATTATATTATGAACTTTTTCATGCTTCTCAAATAATAATTTTCTAATATTACATCTATTTACCTTACATTCTAGTATAAACCATTCCATTTCATTCTATTCCATTAAAAACTTTACGTCCAATCATTCATAGCCTAAAAAGTGAGCAACTCAAAGGACTAACATCGATTACAAGAACTAAATTATAGATCAGGTAAACTACCAATCCGAAAATGGATCAAAACCCAGACACCAAACACAAACTTATAACAATTCCCAGAAAGAGAATTCGAAGAATCTAGACAGGAAGAGACAATTAAGATAACTGGGAGAAAAAGAACACCGAAAGACATAAACTTTATTAATAAAAAGGATAATTTAAAAAGCATAAACGATAGGGAAGAGAAAGAAAAAGAAACCTTGGTCCTTGACATACTCAGCAAGAGTGCTGCAATCAGAGCAAAGAGCAAGTCCCGTAAACCCTAGATCCTCACACTCTCTTGAGCTCAGTTGATCTTTTGACGATACGATGGGCATTGATAACAAAAGACCGATTAGCGTAAACATTATCTTAACACCAATACAATAGTTAAACAACTCCATTTGCAAACAGCTCTCTTCTTCCCCTGGTTTCCTCAGAGTATTCACAACGTTAACGTTGCGTAGGGGGGTTTGCGACGAGTAGGGACACTTTTAGTTTTAGTTAAGACTTCCAAATTTATGTCCAATCGCGTCTTATTATGTTTAATAAATCTCAATTACTTTTTTATATGAGTTTAGCATAAGTTTTGTGTCGATTCTACAAAATAAATAGCTCATATTTTATAAGACAGAGTAATATTGGACAAAGAATCTTATCCTTAAAAGAGGATAATAAGTTCACAAACTGTTTTTTTTCTTTATTTTAATATTCAACCTTAAGTATTATAATTAAAAATTAAAAACTATACCTAATCTTCTCAAAATTCATTATTACGTTAGAGGAATTGTATTAATTTTACCACGAACATCTTTAAAAATTTAAGAAATCATCTTTTCAAAATCAAAGTTACCAATTCTTGCTCCCGTCAGATTAGTTCTCGTTTGTTCTGTGCATTTAACTTACCCAATTGTTTGTTTAATTCAATTGTTTATCGTTCTCCCACAATACTGATCTAAAGCCAAATTCTTTCGTCTCTTGCCTGCTCAATAAAAGATTGATCATACAAAAATACTTGAGTACAAGGTGATTTGTTTCTTCCATTACATGTTCTGAATTTTGATGGTCTTTCATTGCTTTGAGGGCTACCTAAGAGTGGTGATTTAGAACCAAACACTTTGTTTGGCACTAATTACATCAGAGACAAAGAGTAGGTTAAGGTTTAAAAGTATTTAAACTTTGATGGTTACACTAAAATTTAAATTAAATCCTAACATTTTGGAGTGTTTAAGTTAAATATCAACATTTACAAAATGTTTAAAACAAACCTTACAAGAATAAAAATTTTGATGGAGTCAATTAATGTCATATCATGTTTGATGTGACATTTTTAAAATTTTTTACACGTTATTGGGTGACCGCAAATGTAGCATTCTTATTTGTAAATAAAGTGAGTATGATAACTATGTATAAAATTCATTGAGAAATTTTTTCTTAAAAGGATATATAAAAAAATTTGATTCCTAAACACCAATCTTCGGAAGAGAGCAAGTCATGGCTGATTCTTTATCCTTTGATAAGCGGCTCCTAGACAGTGGGAGGAACTTGAGATGGTCAGTGCATGAGTCCTTCCTAAAAGAGGTTTTACTAAAAGAAATAAATAAGACCTTTCTTTGTCTGGTCTCTAAAAATTCCAACTCAGATACTTGAAGTGACTATAGACGTATTTCATATACAAATTTCCTCTACAAGATCATTGTCAAGATTTTGGCTAATAGGCTGAAGAAGGTTTCAAAATTTCTCATTAGTAAAAATCAAGGAGCATTTATAACTAGCAGAGATATAAGGAAAAATATCCTTATCGTGTAGGAGCTTTTAAAAGGGTATAATCGCAGAAGTCTGTAGAATTGCATTATAAAAATTGATTTACAGAAAGCTTTCGATAGTACGAATTGAGATTTTTTGCTAAAAACTATAGAGATCATAAACTTTCCCCTAAAGTTCATAAAGTGGATTCAAGAATGCATTTCTATTGCTTCCTATGAGATATTAATAAATGGGAGTCTCATGGAGGTATTTAAAGGCAAAAAAGGTCTTAGGCAAGGGGATTCTCTATCCTCGTACCTATTCCTAATTTGTATAGAGGTCTCACTCAGTTACTGAAGCATAACACTTCAACAAACCCTAACTTCAAATTTCACTCCAAATGGAAGAAAATTTCTCTAACTAGTTTATGATTTATAAATGACCTTATTTTCCTAAGCAAGGCTAATGTTCATTTAGTCTCTCTTCTGGTGAGAACTCTTAATTTATTTAAGGAGTTATCAGGTCTATGTGTCAACCTATATAAGAGCTATTTCATTCTCTCCAAAAGTGCTTCTCATCTCTTAAATGTCTTATCTCAAGCTAGAGGTATATAAACTAAAGACCCTCCTCTCCTCTACTTGGGGATTCCTATCTCATCAAGGAGGCTTAGGTTTTGTGAAAGTATTCCTTTAATTGAAAAGATCCAAAAAAGATTGGGGACATGGATCAATAGAGCACTATCTTATGGAGGAAAACTTCAACTATTGAAGTTGGTAATTGTGTCTATGAATACTTACTGATGTTCATATCTTTTTCTCTCTAAAGGGCTGATTAAAATAGTTTAAAAAAAAGATGAAGCAATTTCTATAGGGGAAAGGGAATGGAGAGAAAGGAATAGTCAAAGTTAGTTGGAAGAAAATCTGTCAACTGAGAGAAGAGGGAGGATTAGGACTGGAGTCAATATCCAATAAAAAACATATTTCTTATGTCCAAGAGGATTTGGAGAATCCTAAGTGAAAAACAATCTATGTGGACTAAATGGATTCACTTTTATTTATTAAAAGGAGGGAGTTTTGGGCTCTAAAAAACAAAGAATTTTACGCCAGATTTTTTAACCAACTTCTTAGAATAAGGGAGGAGATGTATCAGCACATTACTTGCCAGATAGGGGCAGGGGAAAGAATTTCCTTATAGTATGATAACTAGATAGGGAATGGACCTTTAATACAAAATCAAATTGCAAGATCCCTATTAAATCGGTTCCTTAAGGATACTAAGCTCCAAGAAATAGCTAAGAATGAGAACTGGTCATTTTCTTCATATGAGACTAGACTTTTGCACTTTCCTCAATTTAAAAGCCATGGGGAGAGAGATATCTACCTATGGAAGGGTATTCCAGTTTCTGAGATTACTGTTAAGGAAGTCAGAAAGAACAGTAATTTTAGAAAGATGAGGGAGGGGTTTGCAAATCGATTAGGATGGGATGCACTGATCTGGAACAAGGCCCTTGACCTAATATTAGTTTTCTGTTGTGGCTAGCAATATGGGATAGACTTCGTACCATAGATAGGCTAAAATTCCTAACCTCCTTTAAGTTATGTATCCTACACAATCTAGAGGATGAAACCAGAGATCACCTATTCTTTGAATGTGTTTTTTCCAGAGAAGTTTGGGCAAAAATCTCTACTCTATGTGCCCCTGGTTTTATCTAAGGCAGACTCATAGATATCCTACAGGAATTATCTAATTTGCATATTTCTAAATACGATAAGGTTATTAAATTCTCTCGGTGGCTACATGTTTTCAAGTAATCTAGAATGAGAGGAATAGTAGAAGATTTAAAGACAAATCTACTCTGTTAATACCTCTTATAAAACTCACTACTGCTAGCATAAAGGAGTAATTGATCATCAATCAGTTAAACCTACACTGTAGCAGGAGAATGGCCTTTGTATGGAGAATATAGCCCTAGCCCTATCAGATCTCTCCTAAGTTCTTGTTACTCAGTTCATACTTGCAGAAATGAAATCCAAAAACAGTTCTTTACAACATTTCTCATGCTTTACACAAGTAGATTATTCTTTTACAATTTATAAGGAACAAATAAGGTTTGTTCATATATGGACTCACTTGGAATTACTAAGATCTTCTCCTTTCTAGGTTGAGTATTGCTTGAAGATCCATGCTATCCATCCAAATCCCTATCATCAACGGATTAATGTTTACTCAATGGAGGTTTCAAGAAAAAAGAAAGGAAGCGTTTAAAATCTTTGAACGGTGTACCTTTATCGTGGATGAGATCTCCTCTCCGATTTTCCTCTCTGGCTAGCCTACGAAATCCTTTAAGAAAAATCAAACCCTAATGAGATGAACTCATATTAGCCATGCCCTAAACGATCATAGAGTCCAGTTGTTGAGTTTGATACTTGTGTCAAGCTTCTTGTATGGAGATCTGAGTGGGAGTAGCCGGAAGCATCAATCGAGAAGCCAGAACCATCACCCTCCCTAAATCGAGAAATGAAGCGAAGATTCTAGAAAGGGAAAGTTCGTTTTATCCTTATTAAATACGAAGTGTCGTTAAATGTTGGATTGGGATGTTGCCATTTTTGTATTTGTCTGGAACCAGTGTTTTAAGAGGGTTTCTCTCAAGTGGGAGAGATCCTCCCCCTGTTTTGTAACTTTTCTTTTATATTGAATGAATTTTTAATTTCTAAAAAGACCCCCTTTTTCATAAAAAAGATGTTTTAATGCTTTTTGTTGTTTGGTTCATTATCATAAATCTGCTCTCAAATTTGCTTGGTTTCAAGATATAGAATCTATATTCTTCAATCCACAACTACATATTTTGTTGCTACTAGTGAATTCGATCAATCATTGGTTCAACACTAATTACAGAAATTAAGGTCATCTACATAAGTACTTCCAGGCTTGAAACACAAGAGAAATGTATTGAAAGGTTTGTAAGGAAGGTTGCTGGGTGTCATGGAGAGCCTTAGAAGGGGATCTTTGTTGGCTACAACATGGAGGAAGCAAGCCTTACATCTTTCACATTCAGAGATAACTTGTTGGAGGCTAGTGTCACCGAGCAATGGTGAGTTGAAAGTGACACAGAGAAGAGGATGTTCGGTGGATAACTGATTAAGGAAGTCTAACAGCAACAAAATGAAGAGAGAGGCTATTGAACCTCTTAGAGCGTGTCCAGTAATCATCAGTGGAGTCTTCAACGACCATTTACGAGCAGCTGAATCATACTACTGAACATAACATACAAGAAAAACAAGGAAAAACATAAGAGTCCAATCATCCAAAATCTAAAGTGAAATAAACTTATGCATACCTTATCTTTGAGCTTAACGAGCTCATCAACATGAGACCAGAAAAGGGTAATTACAACTCTTTGAACGGAAATAGATGAGTTGTTTGAGGGAATCAAAAAGTCAAATTGTGCAAAACTTTCCTACTTAAGAGTTTGCAAAGAAGCCAGGTCTCCTTCTTGTTGAAGATGATGTCTTGTTAAAACTAGTGAAGTGACAAAAGCTATGAGGGTCTGGTTAGATTCCTCAACAACTCTCTAGCGAAGAGCTTGGTCGTGTGAGTTGACCTCTTAAGTACAAAGACCGCATTGCATTCCAAGATTTATGGAGCAACCTAGAGTTGTCCGCTAGATTTCCTGTCTCTAACCTATTGATAAATATGTGACCACTAGGTGTTAAATAACGTAAGCAAGATGAAAAAAACATGAAACTTGACAAGTTCTAATCAAGGAGAAAGGAACTTACAAAGTTGCCTGAGACATTTTTATCAATTTCAGATGAACATTGCATATAAAAGATAACCAATGATTCGAAAAAAAATAGCTGGACATCTTAGAAAATTTACTCAACCAGTGGAGAAAAAGCAGCTGTCAAAGATGGATCAGATCAATGAAAAATTCAGCTACCAAAAGATAACTACAATCACCAAAATAAGTTGCCAAAGATAGCTCTAAAATCACCAAAAAAAAATCTGCACATTATCTTTAGTAAGACATGGTGATTTTATCCCAAATAAATTTTATCTTCTTTAGGATTTTATCATTCACTCTATCTTTTCTTCAAGAATCCCTCGCAAGGTAAATTTCATATTATAATGATATTCCAAATATATCCAACTATATTCAATTACAAATAATGCCCAAAATAATTAATAAGATATCTTAACAAATATCTTAACAATCTCCCCCTTTTTGACATTATTTGTCACATATAAGAACTCCCCCTCAATAAGATAATTGGATACTCCCCCTTAATTGAACATAACGTTCCAACTAACATCAATTTTAATAATAGTTCATCATAAGCAGAAAATATCCAGATAATAACCAAAGAAATAATAATCTCAAGTAAACAATAACCCATTCATCCAAGTTTGTCCCCTTTGGGACATAAAAGATGCAAAAACAATGAATCCCTTCAATGCGATCAATCTTAGGGAATAAGGAGACATAAAAATTAGCAATATGTGCAGCGAAAGAATCATATGCATATAGTGCAGCAGTAAAAGGCCAAAATGACAATTTACCACCAGTCAAAACATTAGCTAACATATCATTACTCATATCAAAGGCATCTGCATACGACTTATTAAATTTATAAAACCCAAAAATGCATTTAACGAATCATAATCAAACTTAATCAATCTCCTCCTCATATAAACTGACGCGCACCGCGGAAGACTTGACGTCGAGGTGATGATTTGGAATTGAACAAACACGAAAGTGAAGGATACGCAAGGTTTGACTTCTACGACACCTCTCGAAAACTTATTCCGAGCAATCCCGATGATCAAAATAAAACCAAGAAACAAACAATCAACACGCCACAATTGAGAAAACAATTGATA
>JANVCL010000001.1:19491833-19504873 GCA_026546855.1 Erythroxylum incrassatum
GAGATAAGCCATGAAATTTCAAGGAAAATGAGTGACTTGATAAAAACTACGTAGTTTTGAGGGCTTAGGTTATAAGTTAGAAATAAATCCCCTATGTCCTTAGATAGCAACTCACGAAACTTACAAACTAAAAGAGTGGGAGAGGAGACTTTCGGCCAAGATAAGGAGAGAAGTAAGAGCTTAGGTTTTTATGCTTGAGAAAGGAGGGTTTAAAGAGTTTTATGCAAGAAGAAAGTGAAAGGAAACTTACGAAGCTTCAAGAAGAAAAGAAAGAGAGAAACTCACGACTTTTTCAAAGAGAGAGAGAGAGAGAGAGAGAGTTTTCGGCTAAGAAGAAGAAGAAGAGAGTTTAGGGCTTAAGCTTATCTTGGTTTAGAAGAGTGATTGAGAGAGGTTTCTTAGAAGGAAAAAGGAAGAAGAAGGGTTTAAGCCTCCATAAGAAGCAAAAATCAGATTTCAAGGGAGGTTTCTAAGGTAAGGGATTTTTGAATTTCTTGATTATTTGAGAGGGGTTTTGGTTGTTACGGTTTAGGAAAGGCATAGGTAGAGTTATGTAGGGTTTAAGTTATGATTTCCTTTCCTTCGAATCGTCAATTTTTTTTACAACTCATGTTAGGTTGAAAACTTGTGTTTGATGAAGGTCAAGAAAGAGGAGAGGGGTTAGAGGGAAGGCAATTGGTCCAAGAATAAAGCTTAAGGATTTAAGGTGGGTGACTTTTTAATATTTGATTGTAAGCTGCTTAATTTGTCTTGAAATAACTGTTATTAAATGTTTTCCGATGACTTGTAACTGTTAAATGAATTATCATTGATGATGATTTGAACTTGTATTAGATGTCATTTGTGTATAAATACATATGGGAAATATTTGCAAAATTGTTTGACAAATGAAAAAGGTGAATTATGTGAGTTCGGAAAAATGCCATGTTAGGCAATTAAGTGTGCATAATGTGAAAATGCATGATTATGTGGGTTTGTAGTGATCCCCTCCGTTAGCAAGTGCACTTGTCTATTATAGGCTTCACCCACCTGCCCGCTAGTGGCACAAGAGCTCCGATTTCGGACTCCCCTCCGTTCACGGCTATACATGACTGTTTGGCGGAAATGTGTAGTACGTTCCGTTAGAATCACTCAAACCATTTGTTATGTGATTATATTTTTTTGGGTCATATTTGCTGACTTTGTGATTATGTGTTTTTGTGTCATATTTGCTAACTTCGTAAATGTTTGGATGCTTGAATATTTGGAAGCTTGAAGTGGTTTTATGCAGGTATGGAGTTGGGTGAGAAAATTGAAGTTTTGGCTAGTTAAACTTTTAAAGGAGATGCTGTCAAAATTTTTACAAAATTTGGCAACAACTTCGATTAGGTTTTAGACCCCCTTAGAGGTTGAATAAGGTTGAGAAGTCTTTTGGAAGTTTATAAAGCATGTTAAGAGCTTTCCGTGGGTATATGATATGTCTCATTCGGACTTAGAATGAAAAAGTTATAAAATTTGAAAGATGACAACTACTGTTCATTTGGTGCATTTGTACTGTTCATATAGGCATAAATTGGGCAGCAACTTTAAGCAGATTTTTACCCCTTTTTATGATTAAATTGAGTTGTGTTCCCTTCATGAAAGTTATAAACCACCTTTTTATCTTTCCAATGAGGTAAACTATAACATTTGTAGGTTTTTGTGGTAAAAGATAAGATGTTCCAAACTTTGGACCTTATGTAGGAAATTTCAAAATTTGACAGAAATTTTGAAACAATTTTTGACCCCCTTAATGACCGAATTAGTTTTTACACTCTTCTTGAAAGTTGTAGAATCTTTCCTTTAGCTTTTCATAGGCACTAAGTTTGTCAAATTTGGAGGTCTAAGTCGAAAGTTATGAAATTTAGAGTTTTCTGTTAAAAAAAATCGATTTTCTTTCGGAGTCGACTCTCGCGAGTGCGAGCGCTCGTGAGTGTGAGCATCTCGCTCCGCGAGTGCACTTGCGATCGCGAGCTTGGTGATTTTCGGACTCGCACTCTCGTGAGTGCGAGAGTACTCGCGATCGCGAGAGCAAACGCTTCGCTCATGCGAGCAGCTCGTGATCGCGAGCGCCCGCATGGGCGAGCCCGCGACCGCTAGCTTCGTTCTTCTGCTTTTGAAATTCATTTTTTTAATTCTTATCATTTCAATTTCTTTTCTCATTTTCTTTCACTCTTTTGTTAATTACTTTTTTGTTTGACCTTCGATTTACTCCGTTTTCGAAGCCTTTTTTTCTTTAAAAAAATTTCTATCCCTTTTTGGATAAGATTAGAGCTTTTGGGTTTAGTTAGAATTTTAATCCGAAAATTGTGTGGAATTTTGAATCTATTTGGGCGTTTTTCTCGACCTATTGAGATCCGATTAAGGAGGTTTCTTATTCTTTTTGACCTAGAGACTTGGATTTTCATTTTTAACCTAGGAATCATATTTAAGTTTTGGGCCCTAAGTAGATAAATCTGATTGAGGAGATTTATTTTACTAATGAATTTTGAGACATGAAATTTCGATTTAACTTAAGATTCGAATTACGTTGTGGGCCCTAAGTCGAGCAAATTGTCTAGATCAAATTAAGGTGAATTTGTCAAGATCCATTCGGAAGTTAGCGAATTAAGTTTGATTTTGAGAGTTCTTCTGTGGTGAGGAATCCCTCCCTCGTGGGTTGCGAGTCTAGATGTCACGTAGGACATCGGACATGTGTCTCACTAGGGTGGGGTTCCAACACTTAAAACTTGTACAATTGTATCTTCTTTGCATTTGTTTGTTGTTTGAAGTTACTGTTGGATGAACTCCCATCATTAACTTAAGTCTATCTCTATTCACCTTCTTTAGCCATTTGGTGAAATTTATTATTAACAACTCCATATCATCATTTTTATCAAAGTAGTCTCTTAAATCATTCACAGATTTAGCAACTTCAGCTTGTAAATCCAACCCTTTGTTCTTCTCACGCTTATCTCTCAGCAAGTTTATCTCAAAGTTTGTGAGAATCCCAATTACTTTATTTAAAGATAACTTATTAATGCCATAGGTTTTTTAATTGCTGCAATTTTTGGTATGAATCTAGGAGGCAATAGTGTCAATGTTTTCTTGACAATTTTCAGATTTGACTACTTCTTCCTAAGTTGATGTGCTTGATTGGCAATATCACGTAGTCACTCATGAAAGTCTCCAATAGTTTCATTTTCCACCATTTTAAGCTCCTCAAATCTAGTAGTCAATATTTGAAGTTTTGAAGCTATCATTGATTTTGATCCATCATGTATTGTTTGTAATGTATCACATTCTTCTTTTATTGGTTCACAAGCTGATATCATACTGAAATGTCCATCACCCATAACACTAAAAATTGCTTGTATTGCAAGAGAGTTACCAAGTGCTTCCTCTTCTTCAACCCTTATCCATTCAGATGGATCTTTAGGTACCACTTTATTCTTTTCATCAATCATCATTAGATGTGTCCAGCCATTCAAAACTGAATTCCATGCTTTAGTTCCTTATGTTTAAATAAATACTCTCATTCTTGATTTCTAAGTAGGGTAATTGGAACCATCTAGTAATGGTGACCTAATGCCCCTTCTCTTGTAGTCATAATTGCAAAACAACAATCTACACCAACTTGGCATACCAAGTTCTGATTAAATGAACCAATCTTTGATACCAATTGAAAATTTTGAAGGATGTAGTTTTACAAAAATTCTATTCTAAATTAGTTTCTTTGAACTATTTTTGTCGGATGCTTGATATAAAGCAACTGTGTCAACACCTGTTAATTTTCCAGAAAAACATAGACGAAAAAATTAAACAAGCAACAAACAAATAGAAAATCAAGATTGATAACGTAGTTCGGCACACCTTGTCTACATCTGTGGGCCTTCACTCAGCTTAATCACTTTCACCAAAGAACAACAAGTTTACATAAGGCTTTACTAAGCCAACACCACTTGCACCTTGACACTATTCACTCATTTTCACACCTTATGAAAATATTTCATTCCCAATAACACGAACACCTCGTGCTAACCTCAACAGATAATTTTTTGCAACAATGATTGATAATAAAGAAGATAATAAAACAACTCAAGTGAATGAATATAAAGTAACATAAATAAAGAAAACACTTGAGATAAAAACACTTCCCTAAATTTGTAGCTTCATCAACCTAAAACTATAGAAAGTTATCCAACAATAATTCTACTGTGAACCTTCAAAATAATCACTAAAGCATCCCACGCTCAGCATCCACAAAACTCATCAAATGAAAAAGTGTTTTATCACTGAAACCTCACAAAAATACAACTGCAACTACAACCATATGCTAAAGGTTTTTCACTCAAAAACAATAACTGGACAACCCAGAAAATCCACTCAATCAGTGGAGAAAACGCAACTACCATAGATGGATCATATCAACAAAAAATCTAACTACCAAAGATAGTTACAATCATTGAAATAAGCTACCAAAGATAACTCCAAAATCACCAAAACATCCTGCACATTATCTTTAATAAGACAAGATGATTTTATCCCAAATAAATCCTATCTTCTCTAGGATTTTATCCTCACTTTATCTTGTCTTCAAGAATCCTACACAAGGTAAATTTCTTCTCATAATTAGGAATGTCAAAATAATTCAGCCAGACTAGACCATGGGCGAAGCACGAGCCGGCTTGGCCCAACCCGTATGCCAACTAGAACGACAAAAACGACCTTGTTTTATAATTTAAAAAAAAGTAAGGATGGGTCGGCCTGGCCCATTAGGCTAAGTCAGGACAAGAGTGGCCCGGGCCTGAACCTACCCACTGACATCCCTAATCATAATGATATTTCAAGCATATCCAACTATATCCAATTACAAATAATGGCTAAATAATTATTAAGATATCTTAACACTTTTGTTTATGGGTTGTAAATGCCTACTTTATGTTGTTCTTACACATTTGACTCCTATCCATTTGTCTTTGTAGCCAGAAACAAATCAAAATACTAAATGTGTCATTTCATCTAATCATAAACAGAAGGGATATGATACAAGTGTGGAATTCTGTTATGTGTTTAGTCCTATTCAAATAAGTTGCAATTAAGCTAGACATGCACATATAAATGACATCGCTCGTGTAAATAAATTTTTGGCCTACAATTAATTAGTTCTACTCATTGAATTTTATTTTTAGTTATTAATCTAATTTTTTAATAAATTTATTATATTTTGTAAAGATAAATAATTAAATAAAATTTTATTTGTAAATTAATATATATTTTAATTGTTAAAACTAATGTTAGTATTTTAAAGATATTTAAATTGAAAATATTTTTATTAAATAATATCAAAATTTAAAAGTTGATTAAAATAAAGAACTAAATATTATACTCTTAATTAAATAATAAGATCAAAATATAAGGAAATGAAAATAGAAATTTAAAACTAAATTTTGTTATTCTCTTAGAAAGAAATAATAATTAAAAATATAAATCAAGAGTTCGATCAAATAAAAAATCATTATTTTATTTGAAAATAAAAATAGAAAAACTAGCTGTGAGAGAAACCATATATTTTTCTATGTTAATTTAGGTCCTCCAGATTGAAATTATAAAAGTCACTGAAAATATCATTATTTATCCATATATATGCTAAAAAATGAAATCCATCCATCCAAAAAAGGAGAGAGATAAATAAATTATTGATTTATAGAAAGTATTATGTTTTTAATGAAAAAAAACATAGTATAACTAAAAGAGTGTATATCACCTATTATCTAATTCATGGTCTTGTTAAAAGAAAATGAAAGAGAAAGGAAGGTGTGGCTACTTATTCGACATTTTGACATTTTGACACAAAAAATAAAGAGGTCCCATAGAATAAGCTGGTTAGATTGCGCTATTTTTTTTTCATTTTTCTCTTTCAATATTATGCTTTTGTATTATATATTTTATTGTTATTTTAAAGTAAAAATATGAACATTTCTTCTAATTTTAAAAATATTTTATTTTAAATTATTCAAAAATAAATATTCGAATTTAAATTAAGATTGAATTGAAATAATATTATTCATATAAGAGTTACAAAGTTATTCTTTGAATAAGGTTACATGCTTATAAGTGTTAACATTAAATCAAGATTAACATTTAATTTTTTTCCCTTATTCTAGCAGTAATCTTGAACATGATAAGTGTCACATATGAAGGATATCCATGTCCTTCCCTCAATGTTGTCTCCAAATAGCTATAATCAGTGGAAGATCAATCTAACAAGCAATTATCTGGTAGAATTGTCTGTTATATGTTTCAACTCAATGTCATTCTCCCTAAGTAATTGAAAGATACTTTATTGTAAGAATTCCCTTATCCATGCCAAGGTGTTTTGATTTGAACGTTATGATTCTTGTTTTTGAAGACCTTTACATTCCCTTCCCTTTATATTGCATAGAGACGGCAATCAAAATCATGTTTAAATATGATATGATCTGTTTAACACAGTAATTGAAGTTGCATTGCTTAATGAACAATGTTCCTCTATTCACTCTCTTAACAATAATGGTATCATAACTGCTAAATTTTCAATCAAATAATTAGGGTATAATTGCATTTAAAGATTAATTAATTTAATGTCTTAAGATATAAGTTGCATAACACGTATATTGGATTGTGATTACGTGATAGTTTTACTTTGTCCATGATGCTTACCTGATTCCTAATAGTTAGCCAAAAAATAGGACAAGTTATAAGGATTAGAAGGATGCACACATTTTATTACTTCCTTTTTGTTTTGGACATGGATGAATGCTTGGGAGTACGATCGAGTTCGAGTGCGAGTTAGGACTTAGGAGTTCATTTGTGTTACATCGTGGTAATGCATTCGAGCTCCACTCTTTGTCCCACTTCTGGACTGTTTGCATTAACGTGGTGGGTTCTATTACATGCTCTTTTTTGTTGCTTTTTCTTAATTTATGCAATTAGTGTATTGAAAGGGTAGAGATGTAAAGTAGTACTTTGAAGTTAGAAATATAGGTTGTTTTGTGTAAATTTGAAAATATAATTAGCGCAAGAAAAAGAATATATAGGTGTTCGAATTCCATAAGAATATGACCAAAATGAAGGAAAAATTCATTCCAAGTTTTCCATCTCCAATTTCCAGATTTTCACAAAAACTTTCTTTTTTTCTCTTTAGTGTTTGGTATGGTAGATTTAATGCCCATTATTGGCTAATTTTCTTTATCTTATTTGAAGAGAGTCTTTGGAACTTTGTATATTGGGAGATAATTGAGACTTATTGCTAAGTGTTTCATTCAATCGTATATTACATTATTTTTCAGTGTTTTTGTTTTTGTGTTTATTTTTTATTGATTTCTAATAAGTACAATTAGTTTATTGATTGAAATGATTATTTTCTAGATTAAATATTGAATACATAAAAGTTTATTTCTTTTAATCTTTGTAGTGACTAGGAGTTTTTAATTTGCTACTAAGAAATTATTAAGTTTTAGGAAAAGTGTTCGACTAAATTAAATGCAAACATGAATATTTTATTATCTTGCTTCAGTAGTCTTTCTTTTCTTAAAGTTATTATTAATCAAAATTTAGATCATATATAAAGTTGTTAAACAATAAAAGTTAATTGAATTATATATTTTTGATTAACTAATCTTAAGGAAAGATATGTATCTAATATCATATCCACTATGTGATAAATGAAACAATGAATTTTTTTATATCGTTGGTCAATCATGGTTCCATAAACTAAGGTTTGTTTATTGATTATTCTCTTTTTGTTATTCGTTAAATTTAATCTATTTTCTTATCACTAGTTTTTGTTCATTACAACCCCCATTTTATTAAATATATCTTATATAATGATTAATAAGTTAGAATTTCTCGTGGAATCGATTCTTACTTTCATGTATTATGTTTGTTTTATTGCAAAAATTTAGGATTTAATTTAAGGTGTAGAATATAGCTTTACTTGTAAGCATTTCTATCATGGTTTTAATGATGACATTATTATCAATTTATTAAAAAACATACAAATTGTAATTGCTTTGTAAGTAATTAATCTTGATAACTAACTTGAAGGTTTGTGATTGTAAAAAGTTTTATTAGACATATTGTACATTGAGGTGAGACTCATATCTGCATAATTCATTATTGTTAATAAGAGGTGAGTTCACATATTTATTCATTAAAATTTTTTTGTATTATGTCTAATATTTTTGTTTTTGTTTTTATATTGTAGGTTTAATATGACTACATATCTTAGGTGTCTAATAGACTCTATAGTGTATCTACCCCCGATATTAATACAATTTCTTATGATGTACTAAAATTTGACCATTTTAAACTTAACATGTGACTAAAAAAGTATGTAAAAACTAACATTTCAAAGGTTACATGAATATTCTATGGGTTTTAATATATATGCAACTCCTTCAACTAACAATTTAACTATTTCTATAAAAGATCAAGCGTTTATTTATAAATTTTCATTAGCTTTATTACTTGTCTGCCTCTTTAGATATTATCAATCATTGTTTATTTATTTCACAATAATTGTTGTGTATCTTGATGTTTTATAATTAACATTGTCCATATTGATTGAAATCAATATGGAATTTATTAAGAAAATATGTAGTTTATTTTATTTTTAATACAAGTCAATGTATAATTAAATTTTCATATTTTTATGTAGATTTCTATTGGTCTATTTGGGATACCCAAAGATAGATGGTTGAGATAACAATATTTTATAGGATGAGCTTGTACATAGGATAAATGTGAAATATGTTGATGAAAATGTTCAAATTTGGAGCATTAAAACTAATAGATTTTGTTACTATATAACCTTGAGAAAATGCTTGTAAAGATGTAAAAGGGTCTAAGCCAAAAAGTTCTTGTTTAGGGCGTCAAATGATAGTTTAAAAAATAGTTTGATAAGGGATGACAATGAGTGATGCTTATGTGATAAACATCTGAGATTATTTTGTAACATAAGGTGATAGAGATATATATTTATTGTAGATTTAATTTGCTATGTTTAGACCAAAATGCCAATAATGAAGATGATGTCAAATGAAACAGTTGTTGTTGCTGAGGGTATTATTAGAATTACAAATAATGGAAGGACAAATACTAACAATGTGATTAAGGGTAAAAATGATAACATATTTGTGGTTAATATTAAAATTCTCAAGAAACTAATAAAGAGGGTTGTAGAGTAGATGTACCTATTAATATCACTTAATCTGCTCTCATACAATCTATGAACAAAGATGCAAGGGATGGCACGGAAGAAGTGTGGAGTGTAAGTGAAACTAGATTTTATCCATATGAGGTCGAGGACAATGTATTTATTGATATATAGATCAGGGCGAAGTTTAATTTGAATTAGGATGATGAAGAGATGTTAGTGTTTATGGATTTAATTGACTGAAAAAATAAACAAGAATATTTGCAATGCATAACAACAAAGGGACAAGTATAGAAAGACTTAGAGCAAATGATGCAAATGATGGTGGCAGGGTTTAAGTTTATGTATAAAATACAAATTTGACATATAATTTTAAGTTAGACGAGAATTAAAAGTGGAAATGGACTAGTTCAATGACTTCTTTTAGGTTTTAAGCTAAAAATATCAAGTTTAGAATGACCTCTAAGCCCGAAGCTTGATTTTTCTTAGTCAGACTTGAGCTTTAACTTGAAGTCTATTTAAATTAGGCTTGATCCATTAAGTTTAGGCAGACCCTTTCTCCATCTATAATGACAATTTTAGTTTTGAAGAAGAATGTGTTTAAGATGTCTGTGAGGGACTAAAACATAAGTCATAATTTCTTTTGTTTAAACTTTGAACGGAAAAGATTGAGATTTAATTTGGTATACTATTTAAAATTTAACCAATTGAAAAGAAGTACTTCTCAAACTTGCTATTGAGGAAAGAAAGAATATTATATTTAAGAGGAACATTAAAAATTAAAGGCAACTGTGTGAGTCGCTATTGTAGAAAACACAATTATTTTAACTTTGTGGAGATATAAATAAATTTTGGCTTACTATTTACTATTAAGTGCATTATTTACATTATGGCATGTAAGCATATTCTTTGCATTATAGATAATAAAATTTTACTAATTTAGGCCTTATTTAACTAGAAAAATAATGTGTAGATTGTAAAATTATTACTAATTACAATAATATATCTATAATGTAGATTTATATTGTAGTAACCTTTTGGCTTTTTTTCCCCTTAATTGTTAGTTCTTAATTATTATACACCGTTGGAGCTGGAATTTCTTAACATATACAGGGATGTCAATGGGCTGGGCCTTGGTTGCCTTGGCCTGGCCGACGGGCTAGGTGGCCCGTGGTGTATATATATATATAGTAAAGAAATTAAAAAAATGATGTTTTTGGCATTCCGGGCTGGGCTGGCACGCGCTCAGCTTGCAACCCGATTGAGCTAAACAATTTTGGTTCTTAAACATATACGCTAGTCAATTTTTTTAGTAAAAGTTCAAATATAGAGTTCAAGTAATGTCCAAATAAGTCTTTTCACTATTAATCCAACAAAATCATCACCATTGATAAGCTTAAATAAAATAAAGAGACAAATTCATGGATATTAGACTTTGTGAAGTAAGAAATTTCAAACACCAATAAGAAAGTGAGTAATAAATTGACAAAAATTATAAGTACAATGAAATCATAAACATAAACTTTTTAATTTAATTCATCCATTAGCATATATTTTAATTATTTGTTGTTGTCTTTTTAGGATCAAACAAATTTATGGGAGAGTATGACAAGGTCAAAAGCAGATAAGACTATTAAAGAGAGTAATTAAATTAAATTTTCTTTATCTATTTATATTGAAGTTTTATTGTAAATAATTATTTTTTAAATGCCCAGAACATTTTTTATTCAACTTTATAAGATTTTATAATAATAATTAATTATACAAAGATATTTGGTTACACAAGAAATTTACATAAAATTTCATCATATAAACAATAACATTAGCAACTATCTTTAATTTTAATAAATTTGCTCATTCAAGTTACAATGCAATCATAATAGCCATTAGTAATATACATACAATAACATGAAATTCCTTTAGTTAAATTGCCTTTATCTTTAATTTTATAATTTACTAACTTCAAGAAAAGGGAACATTACATATAATCACAACACATATAAACTAAACCAAACAAAATATAACTTCACAAATAAAGGATCTTCTACTTCTACATTGGCCTATAAAACATTTTTAACAGCAATCACAAATAATATAATACTGAAAACTCATATTTTCACTTTTAACTTTTTTTTTTCAACTTGTTTGTCTTCTGCAACAAATTAGGATAATGCTCAAAGCTTTTTGCATATTAGAAAATCAGCTTACTTTTAAAAATTCCTACAAATTCCACACTGAAATTAAAGATGAAGAAAAGATTAAAGTCTCATTTTATGATAACCCATTAATTGTCAAGAACATACCAATAATTTGAATAACCTTATAATTTGAAAGCAAACATTCATAGAATAAAATTTGAAAATTTGAAAACGTCCAAAATTTAGATGTTAAAAAAATTTATGTAACTCACCTCACACTTAGTACAAGGAACAAAACATCTTTCAAGATTCAAGTTTGTCCATAAAATTCACATAACACACATTACACTATAAAAAAAGAAGCGATTCAATGAATTTGTTGAGTTTCCTTTTATCCTCCCATCATACTAATGTACTTCCTTTTATCTTAGGCCATGTTTGGTTGAGTATTTATTAATGGAATGGAATGCAATGTAATATTATTCCATCGTTTGGGAGGAAGGTTTATAATAGAATGGAATAGAATAGAATGAAAGAGAAAATTTTCATATTATATCACATTTCATCTTAAACAGTAAAAATAAGTTACTTCCAATTTGGGAGGTTTAGAATGGAATGTAAAATGAAAAACAAAATTTCACTATATTACATTATAAATCTTTCTTCCAAACAACATTTCATTATATTATGATACGATAGCTCACTATTTATGGAGGAAAAAATCTTGCTTTTTCTCATTAGGAGAATGTCGATATATACAAGTGAAAAACCTCTTTTCCTTTGGCAACTTCCCTAAAGATCAGCTAACAGATCCAATCTAAAAGGAAAACAATATCTACGGTTACAAAAATATTATCTACAAGAATTCCTAATATACACTAATTCCCAATACCCCCCTCAAGTTGGTGCATGAAGATCTCGAATGCCCAACTTGCGAAGAAGGTAGTCAAACTGTGATTTTCCAAGAGCCTTTGTAAAAATATCGGCGAGCTGCTCTTTTGTCGAGATATAGCTGGGACTAATAGTACCATTGACGATCTCATTACGTACAAAGTGGCAATCCACTTCAATATGTTTAGTTCGCTCATGAAAGACCGGATTCTGTGAGATATGTAAAGCCGCTTGACCGTCACAGTGAAGTAACATGGACCGAGGATGGTGTACACCCAAGCTAGTGGGAACGCCCTTCAACCACTTCAACTCACATGTTGTCATGGCCATGGATCTGTATTTGGCTTCGGCCGAAGATCGTGAGACTATATGTTATTTTTTCGTTTTCCAGGAGATTGGAGAGGTACTTAAAAATACCAACCAACCAGTGAGGGATCGTCGCGTGAGTGGACAGCCTGCCCAATCCGCATCACACCAACTATGTAACTGTAAATCACATGTGCTACTCAAGAGAATGCCTTGACCCGGATTACCCTTCAAAAATCTCACCACTCGAAGCGTTGTCTCCCAGTGCTCGATGCGAGGTTGGTGCATAAACTGTGACAAAATATGAACGCTGTAAGCAAGCTCAGGGCGAGTGAAGCAGAGATATATCAGGCATCCAACCAGTCGCCGATACTTCTCGGGGTCCTCGAGAAGTTTTCCTGTTGCTAAAGCCAAACGGTGATTTTGTTCGACGGGAACACTAGCCGTCTTAGCCCCTAGCAGACCAACTTCATAAATTATATCAAGTGCATATTTACGTTGACATAAGA
>JANVCL010000001.1:19504973-19517940 GCA_026546855.1 Erythroxylum incrassatum
GTCCCTCAGCTGCATCTGCGTTCGAGGAAGAAGCCTCTCCTTGGGTTTGGGCAGCATTAGCCTGCAACCCAAGCTTGCCACAACCACTGCCATTGTATCTACGACCTGCTGATTTCCCACGTCCTGTGCTTTTCACATCAATATGGGGGCGATCTCCCCACCACTCAGGGTACTTGATAATGGCAAAACAATTTTCAGCGCCATGTCCCGGACGTTTGCAGTGGGAACACAAGTTGTCTTTATCTCGACCACGACTTTGCACAGCTATAGCCATCACGTCTGTGACATCCTCCTTCCCTCGAGATATTGTTTTTACTCGCTCCTCTTGTATGAGAAGAGAGTAAACTTTGTTCAAGGATGGTAACGGATCTTGAGCCAAAATGTTCGAGCGAACCGTCCCATAAATAGAGTCGTCCAAGCCCAGTAGAAACAAATGAACTTTTTCTTCCTCCCTTCTCTATTCTAATACTGTAGCAAGATTGCAAGTGCACATGCCACATCGACAAACCGGCAATTGATCAAAATTAGCCAGTTCATCCCAAATCTGTTTTAGACGACCAAAGGAATTGACGATCGTCATTCCTCGTTGTCGGTAGTCCGCGAGATCGGCGCGAAGCTACTGAATACACGGTCCATTAGCCATCGAGAACCATTCTCGAATGTCATTCCAAGGGTGCTGAGCTACCTCAACATGCAAAATGGTCGAACGTAAGGTAGGCTCGATAGTATTACAGATCCAAGAAACCAAAAGTGAGTTAATGGTCCACCAATATTCAAGATCTGCAGATTTATCGTCGGGACGTTTGATTGTTCCGTCAATAAAACCAAATTTCTTCCTTGCTCGCAAAGTTGTTCGAAAAGCTCGAGACCACTCATCATAGTTCTCGCCCTTCAATTGCACTTAAGTAATCACTATCCCAGGATTATCAAGTGTGGTTATGTCATATGGAGAAATTGTCTACTCTGCGTTTCACCGGACATGACTAATGATCTTGTGTTTGAAAAAAATAAAAATCAGTGTTTATAATCAAGGCTCTGATACCATGATACGATAGCTCACTGTTTATGGAGGAAAAACTCTTGCTTTTTCTCATTAGGAGAATGTCGATATATACAAGTGAAAAACCTCTTTTCCTTTGGCAACTTCCCTAAAGATCAGCTAACAGATCCAATCTAAAAGGAAAACAATATCTACGGTTACAAAAATATTATCTACAAGAATTCCTAATATACACTAATTCCCAATATATTACATTATGAACTTACATTATAAACCCTGTCATCCATCTCAAATAACAATTTTTTAATATTATATCCATTTATATTTTATTCCATTAAAAATTCATTACATTCAAAACCTTACGTCCAACTAATTATAACCTTAGGTTAACACTACCTTATTTCTAGTTATACAGAAGTCATGTCCTCTGTCTCTCACTTTGTTATATGGGGTCAAATAATGAAAAGAAAAATGAAAGGAGACTAAGATTTGCATAATTTGTCTATGACAAACTATTTACGAGGGCTATTTCTCATTGATGAATACGAAGAATCATATAATCCTTTTAAATATCAATTTTCACGTGCTCTATTAGTAAGAGTTAGATTATCCCATTTCTAAAAGTTGAAGAATTTAATTGAAAACTTTAAAATTTTGATACTGAAATGAAAAAATCTAAAAAACTTTATGTTTTTGCATTTTTGTACCTTTTTAAAAAAGTCAATGTACCCAATGCACAAGACTTTCTACTTTGCGAGTGTCTAAAAATAGACATAAAAAAAAAGACTGTTTCCATGACTTAAACCTATAATCTTATGGTCACAAAGGAATAAATTTATCAGTTACTCCAAGACTTAATCTCTTGTTATACCTTTTTTAATATTGGAAAATTTCTTATTCCACATATAAGTTACTTGAAAATTATTATAAATTTTTATTGGAAATTAACTTCAATTCCAATTGTGATAAAAAAAATCGAAGTATAGAAGTATATTCAATAATAACCTTGATTTTTATTAGCTAAACATTAATGTATGTTTTATAAAAAAAGCAAACATATAAATATAAACATAAATATGTATTCTATCTTCTCCTCAAATTCCTAATTTAAGATAGTTGAGATCAAGGAGAGAAATTGTTTCGATAGACACACAAAAAATATATATTCATCCACATATACATAATCAAATAAGAAAATAATAATACTTAAAAATAAAAATAAAAAAGATAATATATATATATATATATATCTGTGTGTGTGTGTGTGTGTAAAAAGAAAAATATAAAAATAAATAATACATTTCATATAGAATAAGGTTAAAAAAAATCAAACAAATCATCACAAAAAAATATTTAGATGAAATAAAAAAAGATTTAAACTAAATAACTAAGAAAAAAAGTAAGACCCGAAATCTGGAAGGGAGAAACTATTTTGCAATGCTATCGCGGATCTCCAGGTTTACAGGCATTCACCGTAGTCTCAAATAATTATCTTCTCATGACATCTTACTGATCTCAAGGACATTGCATGCAAATAAGAGGCACTATATCGTGTGGAGTGGACAACAGAGGCCAAGAGGAAACTTGAAATATTTGTAATTTAGTATTGACAAAAATAAAATGGAGGGTGGCGGAAGTCTCCATTGTTCACTACAAATGTAGAACAAATAAATGTTAGGGAAAATCTTTCTTTAGCACCCTCATTTAGCTTCATCTTTGATGGAAAACGAGGTCTTCAATCTGTTGACGAGGTGGGGCAACGAGGCGAGGCTATCCTGGATTGACTGCTCAACACATGACTCAAGAGCAGGGATAGCATCAGATCCAACTTTCTGCAGCTTAGCCGTTTCAAACTTGTCTTGGCAGACCGCCAATGATCTATTCAACCTTTCCTACATTTAGTCCAGAAGGTATGCTGCATCAGCAATGTATGATACAATAGCTTGGAAAACACTCGGGACATATAGTGAACCTCAAACATTACAGATGCAGCCACATGTTTATGTGTGGCAAACTGATCTGAATTAACACAAGCTTAGAAGGGATATTACAGAAACAATCGCTCTAAGAAACTTACTATATGGAACTGACAAGGGTTCTCAATTGTTAGTTTCATTCAATTGTGCAGACTAATGGAAGAAACACTACTGCTGCCAAAAATTGTCAAAACTATATTTTCTATTTGCAACTTCTTAAAATAACGAACGAAAGGACATGTCCTCAATCCAGATCAGAAAGAACCAGTATCACCAATTTACAAATTGCAGCTCAAGAAAAAATCTTTAATAATAGCCTCAATTTCATCTCAAACTGCCAAAGACTTTTCTGAAAGACTTAACTGATTACTAGAATTTTTTGCAGTTGAAAAATATGTAAACCATCAATTTACAGGATTGTCTCTTGCTGCTATGTATTTATGTTCCATTAGAGGAGGAAAATCCACTGAAAAGTTGAGAGAGGAATGCAGACGTAGATTTAGTTTAGGTCAAGGAAATGGATCGCAGTTTCAGTTTGACATTGTAAATCATTTCCAGATTCCCAGAAATTGTTTTTAAAACTACAATTATACTGTAAAGATGCAGGATGTAGTTGATTGTTTCTTCACTGGGAAAAAGAGGTGAAATCCACATTAAAAGACTAGATCATCACTTCCATCAGTTATATGCACACCTAAAAGAGGAGTAAAAGATGGGGAGAAAATGTCAAAAAAGACACCTCTTTGTCTTTTACAAAATGCACCGCAGGTCAAAATTACCAGAAAAAGAAACAAAAGGCAAACGGAGCAAATGAGAAAGAGATCTTAACTTACTTGAAATCTGGCCATCTCATTTTCAAAAACCTGTTGAGCATTGAGGACTGGAACACTGCAATGTTCAACACAATTACTAATCTCTTCTTGCTTCCTTCTCCTATCAAAGCATTCATATGCACATTTGAAGTACGCTTGCTGCAAGCCCATGTTACTTATAAGCAACCAATCCACAGGAAAAGTATAAATTTAAAATTGTACAATAATGAAGTTATATTAAAACTCTTTGGAATGCTGAAGGACTAATAAAACGAGTTACTATCTATGATTAACAGCACAATAATTATCAAACGAAAAGTACCTAATACGAAGGAACTACTTTTTTTTCTTTACCAAGTCAGTGGAAAAATCTAAAAGAAAAGGGCAAAAGCTTTCAACTTTTCAGCTACTTCATCCCAAGAAATTCAAAGAAAATCCTAAATAAACTCAATTATTTCCAGTAGGGTTCAAGAGAAGAGTGTTATGATTGAATTTAACAGTAGTTTCCTGAATTTACTATTTTCTTTTCCCTTTGGTCAGCTATCTCATCCAACAAAACAACACAACAACATTCGCCCATCAAAACTTAAAAATTACCCATATGAGAAAAACAACCAACGAACCTAAAAATTGCACTTAACAGTTAGAGATCCAAAAAGCGCGTATGTAATGACACATTCACGCGCACCTGAAGTGTAAAATTGATATGATCTTGGACGGGAGAGAGATGGGTCTGAGCAGATGAATTGACTTCGTTGAGCTTTCTTCTCATCCTTTCTGACACCATTTGCTGCTCCATAGCTGCTATGTGATCCATCTCTATCCTTACCAACGGAAAATCGGGGTTTAAGAAGCTTTATCTGTGCCTGTTTTCACTTGGTAGAATCGACGTAGGGTTTAAGGTTTTATGGGTCGGCTTAAATATGAACCATTTGTTGAGCCGGCTTAACCGTGTTTAAGGTTTTGTGGTATGTTAAGGTCTTGTTAACATTTTGTGAGTATATGGTAGAATTTACAATATTTATTTTTGGGGGGTGCTTATTAAGTAAATTATTTGATATTAAATTGGATATTTTAAATAAATACCGTTGGGACTTGGGAGGCTTTTGAGAAGGCTTATTTCACCGATTAGAACTTTCTTATTGGCAACTTAAAAATATTGTATAATAATACTAATAAATTAGATGAAAATTTTTATGTTTATTTATAATTTATTTTCTACAAGTAATTAATAACAATTTGATTCATTTTTACTGTCAATAGATAAAAATTATAAATAATTTATTGTTTTATTAATTTTCATAATGTCATAATGTGTAATATCAATTTTTTTATTAATAATTAATGAATAATATTTATTATATTCATTACTTGATAATAATATTTTTATTTTTATTTTTGTAATAATAAATTATATATTTCATTAAATCTCTACTTATTATCTAATAAAAATAAATAAGATAATAAATTTCTTATTAAATATATTTTATTTTTACTATGACTTAATAATTATTAATTAATTTTCTTGTCATGTCAATTATTATACTCATTACCAATAATAATTAATTTCTTTTGTTATATTAATCTACTCTACCCAATGTTAACGTTGATTAAATTTTTTAATTTTATTTTTGTCATATTAGCTCATTACATTGGTGTAAGTAATAACCGATTTTTTCTATTTCATCAATCCTTGAACCCAATAGTAGTGTTAAAAATTATCTACAAAGTCATTATTACAAATTTATGAAATAATTACTTATACAATAAATATTATTACGTAATTATAAATTATTATTACATATTAATCATCTTATTGGTCAATATTATTAAGTGATAAAATAAAATTTTAGTAAATTACCTAATTTAGTTTTATTTTAAATTGAATAATCTATTTTATTAATAAAACTTAATAATTAATTTATTATTAGGTATTAACAAAATATAATTTATATTACGTATAAAATAATAATTATTCATACTTTTTATGTAATTAATGATATTTAGATATAATAAATCAATAATTATAAGTTTTATTTGTTAAATATAAAAAATAAATCAAGTTAATTATAATTTATCAAAATATGAATTATAAAAATTTAGAAATTAATTATTTTTATTAATATTATTACATAATAAATAAAATTTTTAATGAAAGACTTAATTTACAATCTTAATAAAATATGATTCATAGTAATAAAATAAAAATATATTATATTTTTAGTAGAAATAATGATATGAAATATGATAAATCAATATATTTAACACATACTATGCCTCTATCATGTTTGTTATTCCAATCCTCTCTTTGTGTGGAGTATCACGTGGTCTAAAAATGTTAGGTCAACCAATGTTAATTAAAAAACCTAAAGAAATGATTAATTTTAATTTTTCACACAATTAAGGGTCTTTAGGAGATTTTTTAAAGCATATAGAATGTTGGTGAAATTGATAAAACTATATGGCAAGCTGATGTATTTTATTAATTAATATTAATACTGATAAATATTTAATTAATAAAATATTATTATTTTAGTGTAAATAATGATATATAAATTTAATTAAATTAATCAATGGAAGAACTTTACACATACCACTTTTGGAGACTACTTTTGTGACTTAAACTTATAATCTTATGATTAAAGAGAAACAACTTTATCAATTACTTCAAACCCCTCTCTTGATATTTCAATCAACTCATTTAAAGTAAAGTTTTTACTAAATATACAGATTTTTAATGAAATCTTAAAACATATTAAGTTTTAGTATAATTAATGGGGTGACTTAAAGTAGGTAAACTTTTGAAAGTTGGGGTACTAAAATTAAAAAAAAATTCAATTATTTTAGCTTTTCAGGAGAGGATGTATAGTTTGCCATCCATATCTAGTTTTGTATTTCAAATGCTGATGGCTAGAGCTTGAACAGACTAAACGAAGCAACCTTTTACTATATGTTGCACAGTTCCAGTTTCCAAATAATCAAGTTATTACATTTAGTTCTTCATAACACATTATTATGAAATAATCAAGTCATTGAACTAAATGATCTGTTACCCAAGTACATTGCGTTTGCCCTTTTTGTGCTATTGTGCTTCCTCCAGAGGACCGAGGAAAGTGACCCAAGTTGAAAATGGAAAAAACAACACTACCATCAAAATTGCCACATCAGGATTTTTCAGCTTACACTAGAACAAAGGCAAACCTGATACAAGAAGACCACTTCAATTGAACACAACAACAAAACCACAGCTGCCCCTACACGCATACTCATAAGACAAACACACTAGAAACAACTGTATCTACACCTGACTCTGACCCTCACCTTACTCCACAACCAACTCCATCCTTCTACCCAAGTGTCGAGAGTAAACTGGATATTTCATCCAGAAATTCTTACCCTGCATTTTGATTCAGGAAGCAGGAGCATGAAGAAGAGCAAAGTTGTTTGTCTGTTGTCACCCTCTTTAAGCACTTAAAAACTTTCATTAGGAACTTAGAGCTTTACTTGCCGATCAAAAATCCAGCTGAAAGGTATGGCGGGTGCTTCCTTTGCCCTTCCTTGAGCTCTCTCTTCCAGCCTTCTGATTCGTGGAGGCAATCTGCAGACATAATCCTGAGCTTTTCGTCCTTCAGCTGACAGTCCAGTTAAGTTCTCCACTTTCCACCTGCCCACCAAGAACTCCAATATATCTGCATAATCTCTGGCAGTGTAGACTCCAAGCCGCTGCGCAACAGATGAAAAGTGCTCAAACAGATTGTCATCACGGCCATCATACATCAGGTGTGCAGGCATAGAAATCTTCTTCCTCATCATGTCAGCAAAAGCCAAGACAGTTCCATCAGGATCGATCTCAAAGAGTTTCTCAACTATTTTTGTATAGGCAGTCTCATGGCGTTTCTCATCTGACGCAATTGTGCCACAAATTTGAGCCAATTTCACGTCTCCGTGCTCCTTGGCCTGTCTGGCAGTGTTCCCATGGGAGATAAAAGTTGCCCTTTCTTGGAATGAAGTGTAGATGAACCCGAGGTAAGGGCTGTTTTCTGTCCGTGGATCCTATAATAAGATTTATTTGAAAGAAATAAAATCAAGCTAGAACAAAAAGAGTATTCAAACGATGTGATAGGTCACATAGAAAAGCAAATATGCTCAATAACTTTCAGGGTTGCATGCAGATTGGGAACACCCAACTTTACAGTGAGGGCACAGATTTTGACAAAAAGCCATCGGTACACACAAATACTAGATTTAAGATTAAGACGTCACAAAAACAAAGCACAAAAAAAAAAAGGAACTGTTGAGCATTAGTTATAGATGGTAAATCAAACAACTCCCAGACCACTATGTCTGGCCAATCTTTGCATACACTGGATACCAATCTTGAGCATGACTATGGTTATTATTTCATATTTGCTACTTTAAAGCCTTCAAAAAGAAATTGGTCTAAAAATCAAGAAGGATCTCACCATTCCAGACCCAATCAAATATTGAATTGTCTTCTCAATTTGCCTCATTTCCACTCGTCCAGAAAGGTAGAGATACTTGTTGAGAAGGTCACCGTGCCTATTCTCTTCAGCAGTCCATGCTCTAGTCCAGATCGCCCAAGAAGTCAGGCTCGCACCTGTTTCATCCCGAACTCCATCTAAGGTATTCAACATTGTTTGATAAGTAGGGAGTGCTTCCTCTGTGATCATGTCCCCAACTAGAACAACAAAATAATCATCAGGGATCTCTTTTGCTCTTTCCCTAAGTTCCTTGACCTGCTCATCAAACCCATCAGAAGCAGGATCAGGCAAAAAATCCTGTGGCTGCCAACACTTCTCAACTGGCTTAAGATGAACCAAGATATTCTCCTCAGCCCAATCTTCTAAAGATTTAAAGATCTCAATCTTCTGGGGTGGCATAGAATGAGTGACTTGAACATGCACCTCTCTGGGAGGAGTAAAAGGCTTCTTAAGATTCTCAACTTCCCTGCATTAAGTTGCAAATTTCAGCATTATGCAGATGACTGTTTAAAAGGAGTTTATCAGGAGTAAATACTGCTTAGTGCAAAATACTTCTGTGAATATACAGAATCAAAACGACATATCATATACCAACAAATTGCTTATCAAATCATTCTTATATAATTGACGGCACTTGTTCACAACTTAGCACTCCTTTGGAGCATTAAGATGACTACAAACCAGTACCAAAGAAAGAAAATATACAACAAATCTTCAACTTAGCACTCCTTTGGAGCATTAAAATGGCTACAAACCAGTACCGAAGAAAGAAAATATACAACAAATCTTCAACTTAGCACTCCTTTGGAGCATTAAAATGACTACAAACCATTACCGAAGAAAGAAAATATACAACAAATCTTTTTCAATTAAATGCACGCTAAACTTTTTTAATGAAAACCACCAAATCAAGGATAAGGAATATCCACAATAAAGAATTTCAACATCAAAAGCATGTATTGGTCCCCACAAACTAAAGTATGGTCCCCACCTAACGAACCAATGTAAGGAATAGATCATCAATATTGAGCAGAATAGTGATGATTATAGTAATAATATCAGCCAATATAAAAATAAATTTCTGCAACTACCGTAGAGTTGAGACCCAAACTGAATGACCACTTCGTAATTAGAGTTCCTTCCTAGATAAAGAAAACCAATATGTTTGACAAGCAGCTGCTAACTTAAAGAAAAAGTCAAAGATTCACCACCTAGAAACAGAACAATAAAGGAATCTAATCACTAAACAATCCCAACTACTTTCACCAACTTGAATATCCTTCTTCAACATTTTGATTCAACCACACAATGGAGAAATAGAATGATGTAGTGAAACTAGGACCAAATATAGCAATTCCACAAGCGCTGACATTTAACCATCTAATAGATGAACCAACACATAATCAAATGAAATACCAAAGAAAAGAAAAGAAGCAGAAAATACATAATTCACAATTCTGACATCACGTTATAACTGTGGGATTGCAACAAGTTTGAGAAACAAGACGACCAAACTAGGACATGACCTTTCACAATAAAATAAATGACGTGCCTCACTCAAGAAATTTCAAATACACACAAACCTACACAACTAACCAGTAAGAGAATACAACAGGTGGACAAGCATGCAGCCATCAAAACCAAAGTTCAGAAAGATGGCAGAGTTCAGAAAGAATCAAAATGCTCTTAAACCTTTCAAGCACTTTATCAACCTTGTACTTATTTGTTTGAAATCATGAATATGCATGCATTGATATCAAACAAGGAGAAAAGTCCAAATTTTTAAAAAAGTTAAAAGAAAGATAACAAGAAAAGGAAGAAAATTGAAAATTGAAAACTTTGCACAGAAATAGTACAAACATCGAACCTAGATTCCAGCAAAAATCACGCTAAGAAGACAAACAGAAATCCAAGCCTGCATCGAAAATTACAGCTAAAGAACCAACTAATTGTTCCTAAACGGGCAATTAAACTGGAACAGTTAAGACAATAATTCATTTAACTTCTTCGGCATCAGATATGAATCCTCTAAATTGTTTTTATATCAAATTGGTTTTGCATATTGGTCGTTCAAAACAAGGCAAAAACACTCAGCTTTTGGTTTGTTAAATAACAAGTGTATAAAGAAAAACAAGATGAATTTACTTTACATAATTGATGAGCTTAAAGAAAATAAGCTACATCTATATGAAATCAGATACCAAATGCTTTCAGTTGTAAAGTAGCGCACGGGAAGTCTTCGGCAAATACTGTAAGAAAGCAATGATCTCCTTTAAGAATTCAACAAGCCAAACACAATAGTTGGTTAGAAACGTGAAAAACACCGTAATCGATTGGAGTTAAGGAAATAAGACCGGGCCTAACTGTAGGGACTACATTTGAATGGAGCTTCAATACATAGTGCAAACCAGCTTAATCAACTTTTTTTTTCTTCTTTTGCAGATGAAATGAAATAAACGAGATTGAATCAAATTAGGAGACCTCGATATAGCAAAGAAGTAAAATCAATAAGCAGAAACATTTGAAGAAATTAAATGCAGTAAATCAAGAGTCCAAAAAAGGATTAATCTTTGTTCTTAAAAACATAAAACAAGAGGATCGCAGCAACCCGCACAATTAAAGGAACGAAACCAAAACCCAGATCCAAACTGACGCCAAAAGCAAGGAAACATGCAAAGATCCATTTTTTCACACAAAACAATAAAAAAGAAGGCAGAAAACAGAAAAGGAAAACAAGGAGCATTGTAAAGAATGAAAGGAGAACGGACTGACTTGGAGCCAGACTTGAGGGTAGAAGCCATGTAGAACTTGGGAGATCTGAGGCTAGCCATTGGAGGAAGAGCAAAAGAAGGAAACTTTGGGGATTGACAGATGAAAGGATTGATCTTGAGAGCCATTGCGTTTTGCTTTCTCTGTTCTTCTCGTCGTTTGTCCTATTCAGTTTCCTCCACAGAAGGGAGAAAGTGTCTGTGTGAGAGAGAATAGGGAAGCGAGAGAGAGAGGAATAAGCCCAAGATATAAGTAGGCGTTTTGTATATGCATTTATAATGAATACAAGTGGAAGACGGAAGACCTGAATCCGATATAAAAAGAAAAAAACGCACAAGTGGTGTGGTCACTGTGGTGGCAATTGGCATAGAAATATCAGCAGTAAGACCATTGTTTTGATCACACTTAGATTTGACCGACTAACCCCCTCACTCACATTAATTTAAGCTTTAAAAGGCGTTCCTTTTGTTTAGTTTCGGTGGGCACCACCTGGTACAATACAAGGCGGTGGTGTTAATACAGTCCTTAGCACCTGTTCCTGTGTACTAATGGCCCCCAAGTCTAAGTTCCTGCCTACCTTGAAAATCTCCTTGTTTCCCCACCGGCCACCAGCTTATGTTCTCTTACGATACAAGGGTTGGCAATGGCTCCATTAAAGAAACCAATTTTTAATGATAAAGCACACGGCCCAATTTAAGTAACTCTAGGACAAAAAATCTCATGTGAAAACAACAGTAAGTGACTGGATTTAGTAATTTCTTACATAGAATTATTTAATAAAACTATATTATTTCCCATTTATTGGCAAACTTTTAGTGTCTATGCTTTTTAATTGGTGTGTTCAATTCCGAGTATGAGGGAGTGGCGTGTACACCTGGTAATAAACTATTGACATCACCGAGGCGACAGAGGAGCAGACGGACACATCGTGAAGTGAGATATGCGCACAAAAAAACAGAAAAAACACTTTGTCTGCACACGTTGCTATTGGCATCGACGTCACCCAAGCCCACCGACGTAGCTATGAGCACATGCGCATATACCGAGTTACGTTGACAGAACACAAGAAGCATAGTATTTCACTACACTTGGCATCTCATTCTTTCCATCCATACTCTTTTTTGCAAGGGTGAGCATTATTCGGGATTTGGGTAATAAAAATGTTAAAATATTGTAAATCAGGTCGGATCAGGTATTACTCGAAATATTTTCAGTTTGGGATAGGTAATTTCGAAAAAAATTCAGGTTACTCGATTACCCGAATTAGGGTTCATTTTTGTCATTCTAGTAACTATTTTCTCATTACCCGAATTAGGGATTAGGGTCCATTTTTACCTTTTCTCTCAAATCAAAGCGCAGAACGTCTCATTTCTTTCTTCTAACTTCTGTTCTTCGTCGTTCTCTACCTTGCTTCTTGTTCTTCTCTATTCTTTGCCTTGCTTCTTGTTCTTCTCTCAAATCAAATAGCACCTTCAGGAAGCGTGGAAGGATATCATCTCCTTTAGGGGGAAGTGGAGCAGAAAAGTTGTCAGATACTCAGATATCATCTCCTTCAGGAAGCGTGGAAGGATAGTGAATAGTGTTAGTTCTGTCTCTCCCTTCCTCTGTTTTGTAGACAGAAGCATGAGTTTAATATTTATCATGAGTGGTCAATTTTGTTTCATTTAAGAGGTAAGCAGAAACTGGCAATTTAATACGAGAATAAGCTTATTATTTCCGTTGCCACTACAACTATAAGATCGTGTTAATTAGTATCGTATCATTTAGTTTAATAAAAGGTGAAGCGAACTATATTTACAAATTTGTATCTCAGTGAACTATGGTAAAATGTAGTTCATAATGTTAACGAAGTTGAGTGAAACCTTGGTTAATATGTTCCACTTCAAGAACACATTGTCAAAAAACCAT
>JANVCL010000001.1:19535961-19547741 GCA_026546855.1 Erythroxylum incrassatum
GGTAGGATAATACCTTATATATACCGTAGGGTTGCCATTAGGTTTAGGTCTCTACGTGAGTCTTAGTGTTTGCATGGAAAATGACCTCTTACTATTGGGCTGTTAGTTCCTGGGCCCGAAGTTGGGCCTCCTTAGGCCGGGCCTCATATAGCCGACCTGACCAATATCCATACTCTGTCCTATTAGAATATTGAATGACGAAAGGGTTAAATTATATATTATAGCTATGCATAGATAGTTTAAGTCAATCACTTTGACATTCTTGATGTTTGGATAATCATGACATGTTACTAGACATCAATCATGATTTATGATTATGAATTATTTAATTGGAGAATTAAAGATAAATTAAAAGGAATTTTAATTTATCTAATTCTAATTGTAAATTAGAATTATACTTTTACAATCATTGTTAATTTATTAGGAACCTAATGGGTCACACATCAAAGATCAATTATAAAAAAATCAATTTAATTAAATTAGACTTAATTATAAATTTTGAGAAGCTTTGGGATCAAATATGAAATATTTGATTTTATAAAATTACATTAATTGTAATTAGAATTTGATTTTAACTATAATTAAAGAGATTTAATTTTAATAAAAGACTGTTATGATTTTTCTATTTAAAAAGAAGAGCTATTTAAAAGCTAGCCCTTTTTATTTTCTTCCTCTCAAAGCAATTTGAGAATTGCTTTGTGAATATCATCAAAGACTGAACAATTGGACAGTTTGTGATTAATCAATCTGAAAAAGTTTCAACTATTTTTCAGGTACGATTTTTAAATCAATTTATGTTTTATTCAAGCTTATTCAATTATCAAGATCCACTCGAAATTTGTAAAAAAATTTATTTTCTGTTATGTTCGTGATTCAATCTAGATCAGATTCCAACAGTTACAAGCATTACGAAGAAGAACTTAATCTATTAAAAAACTAAATAAAAATACATAAATGATTTATGTTAGAAAAATCTTCAGTTTCAAACCGTTTTACACTCAAACCACCATTTCCTATTCTGCTTCTTGGATTATTTTACATCAACAATCACACACACAACCAAATAAAACCAAAATATATCCAAAAGTTAAAAGACGTTAAAAATATATAAAAAGAAATCACACAAATCTGTTAAATGGTTTTCTTCCAACTGTAGCAGGCATAGAGACTGTTGAATCCACACTCAGTTCTCCTATGGATTTAATTGACTGATGCTTTTCTAAAACCCTTCGTGAACTCGATTCCTTAGTAGCCAACAAGGAACCTTTGCTCCACTTAAAGGAACCAATGCCTTGTGTTAAAGGGAATGAAAGCCTCCTCTTTTCACTGCTTGGCGTCCCCGGGAAACTCTCGTTAGGGTTGCTGTTACTGTTAGGTCTTACTTTTGCCTTGGTTGAAACTGTAGGAGTCATGTAGTTTGGAACAGAAAATGGTGGACAGCTCATAAGGCTGTCATCATCCTTCAATGGTAAGTCAAAGGGGGACTCAGCTCCTGTAGCTCTTCCTCTTGAATACTTTGATAAGCTGGGCCTGTTTGCTTGTGGAGTTCTTTGCATAGGAGTTCTTGCAGGTCTTATTGGCACAAAAGCAGCTGATTTTGTTGATCGGGGTGTTGGAGTATCCATGTTATCAAACCCCATGTACCGTTGCTTGTGGTCGCTAGACGTAGGCCGAGAGCTAGGCTTCAGCTCAGAATGAGGTCTCGGTGGAGTAACTTGGAAATTCTTGAAGGCCAGGCTTTCAGGAGTATTTGCTGGAGGTATCTGGCGGTCTAACCAGTTCCACCACCATGGAAATCCATTTGCTCGGATATCTGTTAGAGCTGACGGAGTGGACTTTGGAGTGCCTCTCCACAACTGTAGGCAAAACGAAAACATGATATCACAAAAACTATTTATTCCCGAAAGCAAAGACAGATTTCAGATTTCTGCCTCGGACGATATTTTTATCACTGGGATGACAAATGTGAATTTCAGCATGAGAAAAATACGTCTGTAAAATGATCCTGTGTCATGATGACTTTAGTTCCTAGTATTATATATTGCATAAACCTGGTGGGAATACGAATAGGCCATAGCTCTTTCTCTCTTGACAACTGCGTCCACCTTTCTCTGCATCCTTGCTTCAATTTCTTCTTTTGTCAACAAACTATCATCCCAGTCTTCATTACCTGTTTCAGACTACACAAATGATCCCAGTTATTATTGTCACAGACATGTTTACATTCTTCTTACGTGCATATTTTCAAGAAAAAAACTTAGCATACCATATAAATTGAAAATTTGTCATACGTTACATTAAGCATAAATCTGAGGTCAACGTTTATTTAGACATATATAAAGTCAAATGGGTAATGAAGCAAAGGTAGCAGCAATTTGGACAGAGAAAATTTACTATAAATTACACCAGAAACTTACAGTGTGGCTCCATTTTCCCAATGTACTCTCTACTTCTTTGTCATTCTTATATTGAGCTTGACGCCGCGCTTGACTCTCTAGCATCTGGATCCTCCGTGACTGAATCTGGGATTGGATCCGCACTAAGAGCTGCATATACTTCATTGCATTCACAGTTTGTCGTTTTACATTCTGTCCTCTGATCACTCCTTGAAGTCTCACTAAGCCCTTCAGAGCTCTGAAGCTCTTTCTTGCCTGCACAAGAGTTGCAAAAGTTGTTGGATATAATTTAGTAGTTGCCAAAAGCATAAGAACCAACATTGTCAGCACCAAACCAAGTTGAGTCTATCCCAAAAATTCAACATGATTCCTAGTGTTGGTCAATTTGTGAAAATGTCATTTTTCATTAATGCAACAATAGTTTCGACTGTTGGCTGCTTGACAGGACCCAATTTTCAAGATACTGTGATGCTTCCAAAGACTTCCCATAAAAAGAAGTGAGCTAAATTTTCAATCTACTACTAGAACATGGTTCATTTCTATATAAAAAAGGTCATGATAGTTTCCAATACTCTTGCGACGTGTTTTATCATAAAGCAAGCAATAAGGGAAAGAGAAGCTTACAACATAGCCTCTATATGCTGCTTGGATCTTAGTAGCTGAAGCATAATGGTTTCTTAAAGTTGGTTCTGGTCTACAGTATATCTCTTTGTGACGATTAACATTCTTAGGAGATACTCGTCTAGGGGAAGAAATCCTTGGAGATGGTGCCCTGGGCGAAGTAACTCTTGGTGATATAGGCCTAGGGGAGGTAGCTCTTGGAGACGGAGCTCTAGGAGATGTAATTCTTTGAGAAGGAATCCTTGGCGAAGCAAGTCTTGCAGGTACAAAGGGAGGTGTCGTTGGTTGGTCAGGTGGCGTTGGAGGCCTGAAGATCAAATTATGTTCTCTTTCAGCATCATCCAAGATTTTCTCAATGCTGCTAGGCTGTCTAAAGAAGGGAATGAATGAAGTGGACTCCCCATGCCTTACTCTTGGTAGCCCCTTCTTCTTCTTCTTCTCTTTTGAACTCTTATCTGATTCCTGCAATTTGGTTGAGTAAGATGTTGTCACACTTTTGAAGGCACCTATTATAATCTTAAAAGCAAAGAATTATATATGCCTATCGAGCAAATAATATTGAAAACTCGGACAAAACTCATATTGGAGAAGTTGGATCGAGAGTCACACAACATGTTTAAGACACTTGGTTTCCTTTCTAACATTGGAGACAACTAGAAAGACAATCAACAGACATCAAGAGCAAGCAACAAAAAACATGTCAGCTTCATCAATTTGCATCTTCATACAATACTATAAGATATATCTGCCTTTAAGGATGAGTGGAATGAAGTTAAAAGTTAGAAACACTCAAAGTCATTCATGTTGTTTGCCCATGATACTTTAGATGATCCATAACTATTCAGGTAAACAGATTGCGGGAAAATAGATTTGAGGTTTGAGAGATTTTATTTAAAAAAGAAATTCACCATAAGAATACTACTTACGTTGGCTAGTTTGTCCTTGGAGTTGGGTAGAAAGACCCTCTTGATGGCAGAAAACCAACTCCCTTTCTTTCTCATGATCCTAGCATTACTATCTCCACCTGAACCACGAAACAAATTGTACAATCAATTATTTGCAGAACCAGCCTAATCAGTCTCATCTGTATGAGTATGCAAGGACTACAAGCAAAGAAATTTTATGATCATTAATTTGTAAACTACGAAGTTATTGTTTCATTAGAGCAGCACTGCAACAGATAAGACGTTCCAAGGCAAAATTCAACCAGATAAATCAATAAAGCCTTCATATGATCCATGAATCTTCTTCAACAAGCACAGTGAAACAAACTAGATTTGAGCACAGTAAAGAGCAAGATAGATGGCAGAAATTTTTGAATGAACAAGTAAAGGAACAAAACCAGAAACAGAGGATGAACTGATGGATATTTAAGACGGACTCAGGACCCCCAACACGTTCGTATCATTTCTTAAAAGAGTGGGCTTAACAAGGCTTGAAACAGAACTGGAACTATAAAATTGCCTAAAGTCAATCGAAGTCACACAAATACAAATACTGCCGAAGCCAAATCCTTTCAAGAAGCATCTCTATTTTAAAGGAAAACAATTCCTTGACACAATTCTGTAGAAGGTTGTCTGACCAAAAACAAGGAGAAGATAACAATTTAGCTACAAAACAACTAGAAGATGACAGAGGGAGAGTGTTGTTTTCAGAAACACTTCTATGTATTTCCAGGCAAATTCACTTCAGAGGCAATTACAAATCTCGAAAAGGAATAATTGTTTATGACTGTACAGATGGTTATAACTGTCTTAAAAGATCAATCAGCTGGCACTTCAAAGAAAAAAATGATTTGGAAGACGGAAGGAATTTGACATGAAATTCACCTAAAACATCACCAGAACAGTACAGAACTCTCGAAAAGACAGAAAACGATTCCACCTTTCAAACATAATCCTTGTGTATCTCCAAAGAACAGGCATGATTAACACTCACACATACCAAAAGAGATCCCATGATCATAATAAATAGCCTAACAAACATGCCAAAAAGTTTTCACGAACAGAAATGACACAGAAACTGAGATCACATAAATTTATCACGAAGTACCTTATTTAAGACCCAGTTTTGCAAAGACCTCGAAAAAGCTGTTTAGAAGCCCAAAAAAAAAAGGAGACAGGGAAGAGAAGCAGACAGAGAAGACTCCCTCTTTCTATCTCTAGGCTTCTGTAGGCTTCCTATCGTTTACTATGAAACATTCTGCGATTTTTCTTTTGATTATATATATATATATATATATATGTACTTTCTTCAGAACCCAAAAGCTCCAATCTTTCTCTCACGCTCTCTCTCTCTATACAGAACTTTGAATCAGGTTCTTGCTTGTATGACTTGAGCTCTTCCTTCCCCCATCACCATCTTTCACAACTTTTTGGTGGGCTGTGGAAATTCTACTTCTTTTTTGGGTTGATGATGTGTGAGTTGGATTTATAAAATTTCATTTTGGCTTGGTGATGATGATTAAGAGAGAAAAAGAAAGATGACCACTTCCTCACTCAATGTGCCCAACCTCAACTAACTTTACTTCAATGGGAAGACTATTTCAGACCAACATCCATCCCCACTTCGATTAAACGGTTTGGTTTGGTACTCTTTCTCTCTCTGATTATATTTCTATTTCATTTTATTAATTATTTTTTCTTAACTCTCCATATTTCTATTTCATTTTATTAATTATTTTTTCTTAACTCTCCTTCTTCTTTCTCTACTCCCCACGACCAGCCTTCCACGCGTGCAATGCACGACCCACTTTTGGACCACGATTTCTTGTATTACCTCCTTTGTTGTTATATACTAAAAGACAAGACTACAAAACAATAATCCATCCGAAAATCTCAGAACTCATAAAATGATACAAGATTGGTACGTACCTAGTAATACAATATCACATTGGAACCAGACACGTAAGGTATTTGTTTAGTGTAGTTTGCCCATTGTTTACGGACCATGTTCTTGCTACTTGGACAAAAATAAATCCATCTACTTTGATTCCATTTGGTTGACCTAGTAATCCAGCTCGATGACAATTCTCTTAACTGAAATTATAATAACTCCAAATATTCTTTACCAAATTATAAATTTTTGGAGTTACGAAAGGATTCTTGACTTTTATAAAAAATAAAATGAGACAATAAAAAAAATTTATAGTCTAATTTATTTTTTATGAAATTTAGTCCTAGGTAGTAGGTAGGTGTTATGTTAGAATTTACAATGAATTTATCGATCCACACGAGAAGGAAAGTTAGACTATGTATAAGTTTAAGTGAGCTTCTATCTTAGAATTAATTGGTTATAGGTGAAGTAGTCCACTAAACTTATATATTAATCTTTTTTCCTCACTTTCTCTAGTATAGAATAAACTCTCATTTTATATTTCAACATGTTATTCCTTTTTGAACCCTTTTAAGAAAAAGAAAACGTGCTAGTTCTTAAATTTGCAATCTTCGTTAGAAAATTTGTAGGTTAGGCGCTACCTCGCCTTCTTGCTCCCTTTAGTCAATGGAAAGAATGGAGCCCTCCCTACAGTCCCAGCAGTCAAGAAAAATTGTTGAATCACAAGAACCATTTCAAAAACTAGAAAATTAGACCCTCAATCAAACTTCGTTTATAGATTTTCTCAGGCCATTTCACATCATAATATGAAATAGTGATGAGTTATCCCTTATTTGTAGAGACGAATATATAAAATCCTTCTGTTCTAGCAACATTCAATTTCTCATGCATGCATGTATTTATACTTGGCAATATTAATATAGAAAATTTATAATTAACTGGGAGTTGAGTTCCCTTCAGGCCACCACTTAAGATCACCTAGTGTGCTCATGTACTGTATATTATCTTATGATTTTAACTTGTAAATCAAGTAGTTTCGTCGTAACCTCTTTAACCATGTTGTAACAACAGTAATCATTAGTAGAAAATTATCGAAAATAATCTGTCTACTTGTTAAAGATAAAATTATATATTATTAGATTTTTTCAAATTTCACTTTTTTGTGAGATTTTTATTAAATATTATTGTTGTTTTTGTAATGTTGGAATATAAGAATAAATTTTCACGTATTGGAATATAAATTAAATTAGAACATATGTCATTACTTAATTAATTTCTGTCACATGAAATTTCACAAATTGGTTGTAAGATGAGCACTTATCTCATCTACTAACTTTAACAAATACTTGATCTTTAATTAACTTGAAGAGACGTGAAAACCTTGTCTATACACGTATGCCAAAGATTTGGCAGGCCCAGATGGCAAGAAAATGCTGGGACATGATACCCTACACCGAGAGGGGCATGCTGCATTCGTTTCTTGTCTGTTTGTAAAGAGGCGTCATGTCATTCTTCCACGATTGGTTGCGGAGGGGCTTTCCCTGATGTCTGAGACCCCAACATAGACGATAGATGAGATTAGGACATACATATATGGAGCTCGATGTGATGATGAAAATGGGGAGCCACGACAGTACTCCTGTATATGTGATGCATGTGACATGGACCATCTGATCAAAGAACAGAAATCGTATACATTGACTGCGATATGCATACCTAGTGTGGGGATAACGTTGGATATTTGTTGCTGTGACATAATCAGACACCTGTCTGTGCACGTGAAGAGTTCGTCCAGACTTTTGTTGGTCTTAAATTAGATGTTTTGACATCAGTTTAGGCTTATATTGAATATAAATTTTTAAAAGATTTCGGTGCATTGCTGCTGTCTCTGCTCTTTTCAATACAGTAATTTGCAGCAAAGAAAAAAGGGTATTGTTATATGTGGTTCATCTCGTCTCCTGTCTATCATTATCGTAAAGAGTAATTATGTCATTGTTTTAGAACAATTATATCACCTCAAAGAAGTTGATGCATCATTATCTGAGATCGTTATATTATTCTCATAGCTAAAAGGTTATATATTCAAATTATGGAAATAATTTTTTATAAAAAATAAAAAAAGAACGGTAGTATGCATTGATAACACTCCTCTAATTTTTTTAAAAATGAAGAGCTTGTACACTAAAATACGTGGTGTACATTATTCTTATGAAATAGTTATATAAATTTGAAAAAAATAAATAAACTACTTTTTAAATCAATTACATCATATTTGTCCTAACATATCACTTATGATGCCTACCTGTGGTAACTACCGTTCCCGACTGTTCACAGATCTTTCATCCACACTCTCTTATTCGGGATAGTGGCAAAGTCAGGAATTTGTTTCAGGGAGACAATGTATATATATATATATATAGTCTCAATCCACCATGAGTAACGATATTCTTTTAAGATAGGCAACCTCTATATGCATATATATCTTCTTTTAAAAAAATAAATTTGAGGGTGGGCAAGCTTCCCTACTGATTCAGGATATCCAAGAGCTCATGGCCAGACCGTGGAGCTGCGAACTTCAATATGTTCTTCGTGAGGGTAATCAATATGCGAACTTTCTTGCTAAGCTTGGCTCATCACAAACGCTTCTATGGTCTTTTTGGTCCATCCCACTTCCAGGGATCCGCTTGATACTAATGGTAGATTCTCAATCTATAGTGTTTTTGCGGAGTTAATCTTCCTACTTGGCTTCCCTTCACAAAAAAGAAGAAGCAAAAACAGAATAATTACATCAACTTAAAAGAGCAGTTTACATCACTGGTCACTATTGCATTATTTGTACCCAACATGCCACTTACGATGTAACTAATTTAGATTAATCACATCACTCTTCTAGAACAACAATAACATCGATTTAAAAGAGAGTTGGATATTGTTCTAAATCAGTGTTATTATTTATATTCAATGAGTCACTTATAATCATATTATTCTAGATCAATTGCATCACACTTTTGGAATTGTTGTACTAATTTGAAATATTAATCATACCACTATTTTACACAGTTTGTGACACTTGTCTAATACAAAAGATCTGAACAACGGACACTGATGTTAGCATTTCAGACCAGGGGTCAAAAAACAATCATTACCGACAACAACGCTTTTCCTATGAGGTGAAGTCAAGTTTTGTCGAGGGTAAACAAATAATGAACTAAGCATAGGATCAAACGACCTATGTGGATATATAGGTCATCGTGACCAAATAATAGTTGAAAGCTGAATTGAGATAATGGTTTTGTCTTTTATCTCACATGTGATTTATAGTCAAGAATTTAGTGGCCTCAGATAGGGAACTCAGAGTCGATTTTCTAGCTAAACAAGAGCTTTCAGGTCTTTCACGTGGGGCTCTTTGAGATTTTTTTGGGCCACGTCTTAGTTTGCTTTTCTAATATAATGCTCGATTAGTTGCATTCTTGAAGAACTAGTTCTCTCCAAAAGAATTTAGTGTACTGATTTGAAAAGAGGTGTGGTTGGAAAATTATATAAGAATAAATCACAGCAGTTTTTCTCTTTATTTTTGAAAAATAAAAATGGCTAAGGTCAAAGAACGTGACAAACCAAGTTCACACATGTATAACATTTATAGTAACAAGGATGGATGACCAATTCTCAACTATTATTGGAATTTGTTCTACATTGTCTCGCATGGGTTTTTACTACACACCTTATTTGTATAATTTGTTGTGTGCAAGATTTCCTTAAACTTGTTTTGCTTGCCAACTCTTTGGTGTAAAATTTATCATCTTGTTCCTTTGAAACTACCCTCCGAGATTTCTATTAGACATATGTTCTGTAACTTTTGTTCTCAGAATGGGCGATAGCATGTATGCACCAATCCTACAATTAGACTAATTTGCTTGCTTCTCATCTTTATATGTATTAACACCAGATCAGGGAGGACTTATTTCAAAATCAAAGATACAAGCAAACATAAGGATTTTTTAAATAGTAAGAGAAAACAAAGTGCTCCAAATGAACCTATTTCCACTTTTAGTTGCTTCATTAATTTTTGACTATTAGAATTCGATAATACATTATTTTGTGCAAGTAGATATATCATGTCATCGATAGTAAATAGTATTATAGAAGATATGTATTATTTCCATTGTAGTATAAAACCATAGAAGGATTTTTTAGGCATTAAACAACCTAAAAGGAAGATTTTGTGATTGCACTCAATTTTGAATAAGTCATATTTATTAAACCAATTAAAAAATGCAGTAATTTTGTTTTTATAAAGCCAAAATAGATATTAATATTTTATTTGATATGACTAGATATTCACTCAAAGAATGCAATGGACTTGTGCACATGAACCCAAACCTTTATGATCACTTCAAAGACATTTGGAAATAGAGGACAATCATAATGAGTTACTATAACATGATTATAACACCCCCTATATGGAACCTACAACTACTTATACATATGACACCTAAATTCATGTACATACATTCATAGTATAATTATATTCATTTACAGGGATTGTCATTACTCATTTATATATTCAATGTTGTACATATACATATTACAAAATTTCATATCCCTTAACATTATCATTTAAGAGTAATATTACATCATTATACATAACTTAAATTCTTAATTACAAGTTGTTAAGAAATTACAGTTTCCTTCGTTACATATGTAACCATATTTAATCAAAAGACACACTCTAACGGTACTTTTACTTCTAACGGTTGGCCTTGTTCCTACAGATGATCCATGTGCCTTACTCCTTTTATTTGGACTTACAAGGATTAACACTCGTGCTAAGTTTGAAAGCTTATTAGAGAAACACTTAGTTTGGATGACCACTCACAGCAATAATCAGCCAAGTATACACACATTTATGAATATCTTAAACTTATGTAAACAATGATGGCATAATTAAGCAAAGTACATAATGCAAATATGCTTCAATATATTATCCGTATACCGAAATTGCACATTTATAGCCAAATATTGATATTTAAAGCTCATCAATACAAATTATTCATGTTGTCGTATTGTATTTCTTATTTATGACTGTTAAATTTCCTTTCTATGTTAAGCCTACACATTATTATAGGTATGTATAAGGGGAGCAGTGGATATCCAAAGATATCAAACTGTGGATACTTGAAGGTATCGAACTATAGATACCCAAAGGTATCGAACTGTGGATACTCAAAGATATTAAACTGTAGAGACATCAGTCTCTAAATAAAGATACCAGTGGTGTTGGGACCCGTTTCCGAGACCCAGCTTCTTAACCAACGAAATATATCATACGATCATACCTTAGCTAACATCGCTTCAATTTTTTTTCAATCCTTATTATTCTTTTTACACATCGTTCGAAGTCATTTCAATTTCCCATTTTGAAATCATGTTTTATTTCTTCAAATTCTAATCACAACCATCAATTCGTTTTGCCTTTCCTCATATGTGAATCATAATCATCAATTTAACCAAAAACTTATTATTATTATTATTATCATTTCCTTTTGCCATCAAGACACACACATGTCTATGCCTATCACCAATTCAAACCATAAACAAAAGCACTTCAATATATCTAATCCATCCATACAATTCCTCGGACCTCCTGTCCGGAATCCCAGCATAAACCAACACAACCAATCATCATCACAATCCAGTCACATTCATATCCATACACAAAATCCATATCTCAGTATTCACATTCCAAAATAAATGCATTACAAACTTTAATGGCATTTTCAAGCCACGATACAACATCAGTCTAAGAATCCGAACCCAAATACAAAAATATAAAACCCCCAAAATATCAACATATGCATGACCAAACAAAGCCTCTACTTTCTTTCACTCGATCTTCTTCTCATCACCTGTGGATGGGAATGAAGGGGG
>JANVCL010000001.1:19560900-19574611 GCA_026546855.1 Erythroxylum incrassatum
GGTAACTAGTACAAATTCAAGCATATGTATAGATATATGTCTAGAAATTCTAGCAGTCATACAATATTCAAGCACATGATGAACAACTCATGTCATATAACACTTAATATGTTTCATAATTAACAAGTCAAAGATGCAATGCACAACAAGCGGCTCGAGAGTTCCGTGAAACAAGACGGATAACCAGTAGGTTAAACCGTGAACAGAACGAGTCCGATTTCTCAGGATCTCGTGGCCACAAACGGGCAGCCAGGAGAAGGCTTTTGTCTGCGTGCACGCGACTAACAAGACGTTCCTCTCTTGCCCAAACAAGGCATATATTCAATTTCGAATGTTCATAATGCTAGGAATTCTTTAAGGCATAACATAAGCAGAACGTATGATCTTCAAACACTTCATTCTTAAACATATTCAATCAATGCATAAGATAAACACATATTAACACATAGGCAAGAATTTGCCCAATCACACAATAACTTTAAACATATTACCCACCTATAGTCGTCCGATAATCCGAGTTCAGTGTTGTCTTTCCTCTTGCTCTTGGATCGGATCTTCTTGGTTTCCTATATCAAATCAAGCTCAATCAAACAGTAGTCCATACGCCCTAAAAACTAAAAAATGTCTTGCTGGAAACTGGCCCTTCGTCGCGACGAGAGGCTGGTGCATGTCGCGACGTGTAAATTGAAACATGTCGCGACGCTTGTAACCGCTCGCGACGAGCACACGGGAAAAGTCGTGATGCACATCGTGACGAACAATCAGCAACACGTCGTGATGTGCGAGCCCAAAAATGCCCCGAAACCAAATTTTTTGCAGATCTTCGAACAGAAACTTCCCAAAACTTACTTCAATACTAAATCATCAGTTCTACATCATTTCTAACCTCATTCCAAACCCAACTCATGCACAAACACAACAAAATCCTTAACCCTAGGCGATTTTCGACATTACCGCACAACATTCTCAAATTTCTTCCCAAGCTCATTCAATCCCTAATTTCAGTTCTAATCCTCACTAAACAAGGTTCAATCAACCATTCTAGAATAAAGAATTGCTTAGACTTACCTGATGAAGCTTCATATTTCTTCAAATCTCTCCAAACCCTAAGTTTCTCTTCTCTCCTTCTCTAACTCACAACAACTCTCCTATTTCTCTCCCTCTTTTACACTTTCTTTTTTCTTTTTTAAGTTCTATCCTTACTAATGCTTGCTAAAAGACCCTAATGCCCTTGAACTTAAGCCTAAAAATTCTAAGACCTAAGTGATCTTCCAAGATTACCCCTCTCTTTCATTTATCCAATTCAATCCTATTTTAGGCCATAAATTTAATACCTTAATCAAACTCGATTTAGTACTAACCTTAGCATGATTCAATTCCAATTAACTGGTCTAATAAGACTTCAAAAATATTCAAAACATGCCTCAAAAATAAATAACAGGTTTGGGATCCAACACTTATCGTAGGATATGTACCGGAATGACCTCCGGCATCTTGGTGTGTACTTTACAGTAAGGGGGCTCTACAGTTTTGGGATGTTAATGACCAAATTGGCAACCAATAACACTTGTTTCTAATCCATTCCATGCAAGGTTTTCTACCACAATTACATCGCGATACAATCCCAAAACACTCTCTCATATCTTGAATTACCATTCAAGACCATTTTACTCATCATTCGGATCTCTTATGTATGTGACCCATTAGGTCCCCAGTTATGTTGGCCACTTGAATTAATACTTAATTCAAGTAAGTCAAGAGCAATATCTAGCAACACGTCATGACCTCCAATTGCTCAAAAAATTAATGGTTTAATTATGAGCCCTTCCAGCAATTCGTCCTTTCACCATCTCTACCCCACTTAGTTCAGAGTATGGTTGAAGTGTCAACTCCCACTAGACTAACTACGTCACATCTAGTCTAAGTGATATTAGATATTGTCCTGAGGATCTGATTACTCTATGTATCATTGAAGACTCTCTTCATGACATATATCTACTCTGGCCAGAGACTTTCGAGTAATGACCCCGACAAGAGGTCGTGGATATAATCTACTTCTATCAAGAGTGGTGATTCCTTTATTGGCTACTCTATTACCTCTAAATACCTCAAGCTATACCCAATTACCACCTTATAAGTAACCCCTAAAAGGCACCAATGAATGGAGTTAAAGAACAGGATCAGTATTCGAGATATCCTTGAGCACCTCAAGTCAAAGGATACTTATACCATTGCTATCATGAGACTATCATTGACATCGGAATAGAATATCCATATGATTGTCTCATAGTAGTTCAATCTAATGTACTTACCACCTTTAGTAAGCATCCATATGTTAACTCTAAACAACTCATGTCTACAGCTTATGAGATCAATTGTTTGATCCAATCAAGGAGTATATTCTATCCGAATTAATGATATCTCATCTCATTAATCCTATGACTACAGAAATTTTAGATACTAACATAATTACACATGATAGGAATCTTATTATCATGATCTCATCATGATTTTCTTCATGTTATGTTTTGTATCAAGGACTTCATTAAATCAATTTAAGATCAACATTAAATCCATAAATGTATAAACATCGAAATAATAAAAAATGCTTTTATTAATCATAAAATGATTTGTACAATAAGTGCTAAAGGTGATTGCCTTTAGAGCGCTTCTTTAATAATTTCCTCTCTCTATAGAGTTTGTCCTTGCTTTTATTTGAAAGCTCCTTCTCAAGGCTTTTTGCGCCTAACAAAGCGTAATTGTTGAGGTAGACTTCTTCTGTTAAGTCATCCTCTCCTTCTTCTTGGTCCTTTTCTACCAATGAATTTATTTGCTCCGTAACCACCTTTTGTTTTGGGCATTCACGAGCAACATGTGGCCTTTCACAAATGAAAAAAAAAGTAATATCCCATTTTGTTTATTTCCTAGATTTGCATTAAGAAGATTCACATACCTTCTCTTTTCCTTTCTTTGAGCCATTTCGTATCCCACCATTCCTTTTGCCCTTATTGCCATTTTGAATTTGTGGTGGCATTTGGAGATTTAGTAAGCCATCCACAACAACTGTCATGTTAGGGAGGTCTTTCACATTCTGCCTCCAAAGCTCCACTTGTGCCCGACCTTGTAGGCCACTTATGAAGTTGAATAACTTGTCTCTCTCAAACATGTTCTGCACGTCCAACATCAAAAATGTGAATTCCTCACATACTCTCATATTAAGTAATCTTTCTTTAAACACTTCAAAGATTCTCTTATTAGCCATGAAGTGTTGTTGGGGAGGAACTGGTCCATTAGCTCCTTCATTTTCTCCCCAATGTCAATAAGAGGTCTACTTGCGCTGATATTAGTAGAGATTCGCATTCTCCACCACAATTTCACATCTCCATCGGGATACATTCTCAAAACGTTCACCTTTTCCACGTCTGACACCTTAATAGCTACAAAATACTTCTTCATATCCTAAAAGAATTTTTCAAGTTCCTTAAAATTCTGAATGCCCTTGAAAAATTTTAGCTCACACACCTTTAACATGGTGCTCTCAACATGTCCCATGTCCACAGTTGCAATGGCACGTCTAAGGATGATCATCTCGAATGTGGCATCCTTCTTACTTTGATCAATTTCGCTACTTGATCTTGTAATTCTTAGATCCTCCTCTCCACAACTTCAAAATGTGTTGCATAAGATGAGACTATAAAAGACCGATAAGCGCTTCCATCCTTATTACACGCTTAGTAAGATTACTAACACCTGCCATTCAATCACCAACACGTCTCTGATACCAATTGTTACAAAGACTTTGCTAAGAACTCAAAGTTTGCACACAAAATGTGCCAAAGTCTAAATACCGTAGTTGAACTCTCACAATTTAGCTAAATTTTACCAAATTCCTCATGTTTGAGGTGTTTCTCGCAAAGGAAAAGTAAATCCACAAATTTTACTAAGCAACACAAAAGAATGGACAACAATGACAAGAGAAAGAAGCACCCAAGATTTACAACAAAATTGTCAACCTTTATATTACTTTAACTGATACAAAGGGTAAAAAAGTTCCAACTCTCTCTAATGGATAAAATCTTTGCTTAAATGAGCTATTTATAAGCTTTAGGGGACTTATTGGGCAAGAATACAAGAAAGTAGTCTTAAGGCCACTAGTTGGTCGTTGACATCTACAACCACTTTAGGCACCACTTTAGTGGGTGGTTTACATAACTTACCATTAACCCACTTCTAAGTAAAAGCAACATGTGTAAAATGATTACAAGACACCTCATCCATGTTCTTTGCCATGTCCTCCCAGTTCTTTAATGATTCATCTCACTAACTTTGCCACATCACCCATGATCTTCATCTAAAGGTGAAGGTTAGCCAAGTTTTGAGCCAATTCATGTATGGTCCAACCAAAGCATACCCATGGTCTAATTTGTTCATCCACGGTCCACCATTTAAGCACCATTTCATCCTTAGTCCCACCAAATGTCTTTAATAAGTCCAACTTGCCCTAACCAAGCCAATCAATGTCTTACAACCTATCAAAGCTAGTCGCAGCTCAAACCATTCTTGATCTTGTTTAGTTAAGTTACCTTGATCTTTCACATGCCACCATCATGCATGTGATCTAGCTAACTTTCTACTCAAGGCCTATTTCTCATTAGTTTTTGGTCGTGCATCTAAATCTTTCCTCCCATCGAATATTTCTGCCAATATGTACCAATGCATGTCGATTCATCGACAATGCCAATTTTTCTTACTTACTCGCAAGCCTTTGCCTTGTTTTATCCTCCTGAGTATCAAACATTGGCCATGGCTCGTCAATGCTCACACGATTCCATAATTTAGACTTTAGGGATCTAACACTTGTCCTCTTCACCTTGAATGGCCTACTTACAAACTATGAATCCTTCATCACGGTTATCAAAAACTATAACACAAGCACTACCTTTATCGAACTAAAGGTAAATCTTCTCCTCCATGAGCATAGTTGCTCTCTTTTCATGCACCACCGCTGTCGGATTCGACCTTTGTTGCATTCTCCAACAACAACCTCTCCACCCATAGTAGAGGCGGTGACAAGGGTGGACATGGGAGTCACCCATCATCTTCTCCAACATCTTTCGAAGTCTCTTACCTTAACCATACCTCTCATACAAGGGCTAATTCATTTATTTGCCCCAATTTTAATAACTCATCCTCTGGGCCCATCTAGGTTAATGACCACCCTCCTAATGTAACCCAATTTCAAACCCGACCCAATTGTAACACATTTTATCCTAAGCCTAATTTTACCAATAATAAGCCTGTTAACCAATTTCAAATCTACTAGAAATGGGGTCACATTGCTGCTCATTGTCAGTTTCGTACTCTAAATCTCGTAATTGCACCACTGGTTCCCACCACCTTACTAACAATATCAACACAACCTTTGCTGCCATGAATATTAAATTTGATCCTGATTCGACTCCTTTCAACCTCCATACTGTTACTAACTGGATACTACATATTAAAACAACAACTACTCACATGACTCCATATCCTGATTTCATAGAATTCGTCACACCATATGAAGGATCCAATCAAGTCATTATTGGTAATAGACACACACTCACCCTATTTCATCCACTGGTACTACTTGTTCTCATAATTGCACCTTCATTATTTATGATTGTTCCTCACATTAACACTAATATTTTATCTATTGCAAAAATTTTCATTGATAATTCCTTTGTTATTAAATTTAATCCATCTGTTTATGTTGTGAAGGATCTCAAAAGCAAGATACCGCTACTCGCGAGACCATTATTAACAATCTCTACCCAATGAAGATTCCATTGCATTTCACAAATCTACTTGCTCTCACCGCTGCCTCCTCTATAATCAATATGTGGCATCAACATCTTGGTCATCCATGTCACTCCACATTAACTAGATTAAGTCATGTTTTGCAATTTAAAATTATTCTCCATCCATGTACTTCCTGCCTTCAAGGCAAAAGTATTCGTCTTTCATTTCCTCTGTCTTCCCGCATTTCTATCAAACTATTATAATTAATTCACCGTGATATTTGGGGTCCTTCCCATCTCTTTCCTACCCTAGCTATCAATATTTTATTATCTTTAGGAATGATTTTAGTCGCTTTACTTGGATTTTTCCTCTCACCCATAAAAATCATATCTTACTTCGTTTTCAATCTTTTAAAACCACTGATGGAAAATCTCTTTTCCACTACCATCTAAACTTTTCAATGCGATGGAGCTCTTAAGCTCACTAAAAGTGCCTTTGCTGACTATCTTCTTTCCAATGGAATCACTCTTCACATCTCTTGTCCCTATACACCACATCAATATGGTCTTGCTATACAAAAAATTTGTCACATAACTAAAACTGATTTTACCTTTCTTCTTCGTGCCTCTCTTCCCAGGTTTTTCTAGTATGAAGCATTCACCACTGCTATTTATGTTATCAATCTCTTACCTACTCTCGTGCTTCACCACAAATCTCCTCATGAAGTACTCTATTGCAACAAACCTGATATTACTTATCTTCGTGTTTTTAGATGAGTTTCTTTTCCTTACTTGGGTTCCACCCGCCTTGAAAAACTTAAACCAAAGTATGTTCAGTGTGTTTGCACTATTGAAGCTTTTATCTCATCACCTCTAACTTTAAATTTATTGTCATGTCTGCTTTCTTGAACATTTCTTTCCCTACACCAATTTGTTTGTGTCATCTTCCACTTCCACCTCCTCATCTCCCATTTCTTTATCTTTACTGCTTCCTTCTCTCCCCTCCACTCCCTTTATCCCCTACCATAGCTCCAACACATCCTCCTTCTCATCCTATGATCACTCGTACCTAAGATCACACCCGTCCCTTGACATTTCTTTGATTACATCACTAACGTTGTCACCACTTTGAATACTCCTCCTGACCCCACATCCTTTACCCAAGAAAATAAATATCCTCATTGCTACCAAGCTATGCTTGACGAGTTCATTGCTTTTCATCACAATAACACACGAAATCTTGTTCCCCTCTCCCCCTAACACCAAACACAAATATTGTTGGCTATATATGAGTTTTTTGCATTAAACAAAATCTCAATGGCTCTTACAAACCTCATCTTGTTGCCAAAGCTTACCATCAAACCCTATAAGTTAATTATACAACTACTTTCAGTCCTATTGTTAAACCCACCATTATTCGCATCATCATTGCCTTAGCTTTATCCCATAACTGGCCTCTTCACCAACTAGATGTTAACAACGCCTTTCTTCATGATTACTTACAAGAACCTGTTTACATGTCTTAACTTCTTAGCTTCACAAATCCATACCATCCTTATTATATTTGTAGACTTCACAAGGCCTTATATGGTCTCAAACAAGCCCCTCGAGCTTGGTTTTATCGCCTCAGTTAAAAACTTCTTGAAGTCAATTTTAAACCCTCACAGTCAAACACCTCTCTCTTCATTCATAAAACTCACTCTCACGCTATGTTTCTCTTAATTTATATGGATGATATGTTGGTAACTAGTTCCTTACCCTCCTTCATCACAACACTTATCCAAGATCTCAACTCTACTTTCTCTATCGAAGACTTAGGTCCTCTTCATCACTTTCTCGGTATTGAAGCTCATAACACTTCTCAACGTCTTCTTCTCACCCAAACTCAATACACCAAAGATCTCTTTCTTAGAACTAATTTTGATAAATCTAAACCAGTCCATACACTAATCACTGCATCCCTTCCCTTGTATAAAAATCATAAGGTTCCTCTTTCCAATCCCACTGAGTATCGTACCACTATTGGTACTCTTAAATATCTTTGTCTCACTTATCCTGATATTCAATATGTTGTCAATAAGGTCTCATAATTTCTATAGTGTCTTATTGACATTCACTAGTCTGCAGTGAAATTGATTCTACGATATCTCCACCCCATACCTTCTTATGGAATTCACTTCACTAAATCCTCCCTTTTATCTTTACAAGTCTATTTTTATGCTAATTGGGCTAGTTGTCCTGATGATAGATGTTATACATTTGGTTACTATATCTTTCTGGGGCCTAATCTTATCTCTTGCAGTGCCAAAAAACAACCCAATGTTACTCGATCCAGTACTGAAACTGAGTACCCTAGTATTGCTCTTGCTTCTACAAAATTACGTTGGATTACTGCTCTTCTTGGTGAATTGGGCCTTTGCAAACTTTGTCCTACCCTTTGGTATCACAATCTCGACGTTGCCTTTTTAGCCTCAGATTTTGTTTCTCATGCTCAAATTGACATTCATTTTGTTCATGATTTAGTCACCAGTAAAGCTCTACGCATTCGCCACATTTCGTTTCCTACTCAAATCATTGACATTATGACCAAAGATCTTTTCTCTTCTGCATCTCAACGTCTTTGGAATACACTCAAGATCTCATCCTCCCCGGAGCTTGAGGGGGGTTGATAATATGATCACATCTCAACAGCTTCATCGAGAGCTTAACTATTGTATGTTGTATCTTTTCACATTATTCATTTGTATATATCCATTCAGTTGTAATATTTATTTCATCTTTTCATTTCAGTTTAGATTGAATCAATTCAAACTAATTCACTTAGTGTTATAAATAGAGGATACCTTGCACATCAACAATCATCGAAATATAATTACTCCATTCTTCAAGTTAGGTTCTACTAAATGTAGATATTATATATATAATTTTGGTTACATTTGAATGAGAAAAAATATGACCACTTAGATTTAATATAGCAATTTGTGTTTGAAAATTATGTTTGTTGTCACAACTAAGATTTAATATGCCAAATCAAGTTTTTAAATTACATTTATTACAATTGTCCATGGTGTTTATAACATTAATATTTCATGATTTTTATATTTAATGCTACATATGAGATGTTTGTAAGATTTAATATTTCATTACATAAGTTTTGTATTCTGTATATTTTGAAAAAATTCAGTTCAGTTGCTTATGATAAAATTGATTGCAGTTAAGCACTAATCTTTCATTTGCAACCAAATACCTCTTATATTTTGGAAGATATACAAAACAAAGGTTTGAACAATATAAAGAAAAATCCTATTATATTTTTTTAACTCAAATAATGTCATTAACTAGGAAGAAGTATAAAAATAAACATACACAAGGGATTCCAATTTATAGACACATATATTACAATGCATCTAAAGAAAAACAAATATTAATAAAGGTAATTAACATATATCAACTTATATTCCTTATTATTACAAAAAAAAGTCAAGTGTCAAAGACATAAACATGTTGTTTAAAGATCGATGGTTTGGCCTTAAATAGGTTCGAGCTCAGTCAAAAATTATGTGTTTAGGCTCGGACTTGGATTGAATTCTAAATGAGCTCAATTAAATTTATTTTTAATTTAAAAAAAATGAAATTCGTCATGTTTAAAACGAGCCTGAGCTCAGCCTAAATTTTTTAAAAAAAATCTGAGTTCGACCTGGAGCTCAGTTAATTCAAACCGAGTTCATTGATTTTGAGCTGAACTGAGCAATTTTTGTTATCAATAATGTTATTATGTATTGTTTTTTTTACAAATAAGGACTATCATGTTACCTTGTATTACTTGTCATCTCAAAAAATAAACAATAAGTGTAAAAGATTAAAAAAATGTTTTTTCCTAACTAACATTTCATACCATATACAAGTTATATCACTTTTTCTTTAAAAAACCAAAATGAAAGTTCAAAAAGTATAAACATGTTGTTGGACCCCGAACTTTTCTTGAAGATTTGATTTATTCAATGAAATTAAATGAGGAAATATAGTATGATTTCTTGAAATAAATGAAAGGTATAAATGAATCTATGAGAATTTGATGAAATGAAAGACATTTGGTTTTCCTTGTATTTTGCCTATGTTTGATAAAAAGATGAAGTATTGTGTATTATGTTTGAATGTGGAATTGGAGAATGTGAGAAATTGAAGTGTTTGTGCAGCTGCTATAAATTGGGTGAGTGTTTGAAGATTTATGCTAGTGAAAGTTTAGGGGAAATGCTATCAAAATTTTTCATAATGGGCAGCAACTTTAACTGAGTTTTTGACCCTCTTAAAGTTTGAATTAAATTGGAAGATCTTCTGGAAGATTGTAGTTTAGGTTTTGATCTTTACAATGATGTATAATATGTTATTTTTGGTTGTGGAAATTGGAAGATATGACTTTTGGAAGTTTGGATGTGGTATAGGATGACCAATTATCTGGCAGAAACTTTGACTGAAAATTTGACCTGGTTAGAGGTTGAAATTGTCTTTAAGTGCTTCAAGGGAGTTTTAGATTCTGTTTTTATCTTTCCATTGATATAGAACATAGAATTTTTGGGCAATGGACTAGGAAGATATGATTTGTACAAGTTTCTGTTGCTGTTTAGGTGGGCTGATCGATCAGCCATCTTGTGTGGACTTTTTGACCCCTTTAGAGGTCGATCTGGTTTTTAAGTCCTCCATGAAAGTTGTAGAGGGTTCTTTTATCTTTCCATCGATACTAAGTTTGTAAAATTTAGAGTTCCGAGTCAAAAGTTATGGATATTAGAAGTTGGGCGTCGGGTCAGCAGGGGGCGAGCACCGCGTGAGCTCTTCCTCTCGCGGTCGCTCAGCCCTTCCTCTCGCGATCGCTCAGCTCTTCTGCTCGGTCGATTTTTGGCCGACCGACCTCTCTTCCTTGTTTTGGCCATAACTTTTTCGTCCGACATCCGATTGACCTGATTTTTGAAGCATTGGATTTCTAAGACATTTCTCTATCTTTCCATACCAAATTTAGGATTTGTGAGATTCATCTGAGGAAGATCGATCAAATCAAAGTGGGAGGATCGACTAAAAGAGTATGAGCTGGATATTTTTCTGAACATACTTCAGTATTTTGGAGATATCTTGAGCTATAAAGCCCCAATAGATCTGATTCTTATTTCTAAACAAAATAGAGACATGGGGCTACAAATGTTATGAAGAGGTCAGACCCCAATTTAGCCCCTAAGATATTCAATTTATGGAGTGAAGTTCGGTGAAGTGTTCAGCCTTGGTTTAGTATTAGTCTGAAAGTATTTTGGCCATAAATCTTTTGTCCGACCTCCGATCGATCTGATTCTTGTTGCAAATTAAACTAGAGTCATGGATATACAAGTTATATGAAGGAGAAGAACAACAATTTAGCCTCTAAGACTTTCAATTTCTGGATTGAAGTTAGGTGTAGTGTTTAGTCTCGGTTTTGTAATAGTCTGAAAGTATTTTGACCATAACTCTTTCTCCCGACCTCCGATCGATCTGATTCTTGAAGTTTTGGATTTGTAAGACATATAGGAACATTTGTCTAGAAGGAAGCTTTGTCAAATGGCTTCATTTACCTGATCAAAATAAGGAGTGAAGGTGTCAATTTTTGGGAAGGACAATGTTGGAAGGTCACTTAAGGTTTTAAGTTATAAGGCTTATATGTAAGGGCATAAGGGTCTTCTCTCATTCATTAATGTCAAGTTGGTAAATGAGAAGAGTGGATTTAGTATAAGAAGAAGATAGCTGTCGTGGGACTTAGAAAAAACAGAAAAGAAAGAAAGGAGAGAAGAGAGAAGAGTGAGAGCTTTTGGTGGAGAAAAGGGGAAAGAAGAAAAGAGATGTTAGGGTTTCGATTTTTCCTAGCCTTTAAGCACGATTTTAAGAGGATTCAAGAGGAAAAATGTGGAAGAAGATGAAAGCTTCCTATGGAGCTAAGAAAATCCAAAAATGGAGAAGAAATAAGGTAAGAGAAATTTTTGAGCTTTGAATTTTTAATGAGTTTTTAGTTTAGATAGCTTGGATATTGTATGAGTTTGTGATTTCTAAGCTCAATTTTGGAGATAGCATGGTTTAAATTGTTTAATTTTTGGATAATTGTGAATTAGGGTTTTTGTCTTGGATGAGGAAATTGAAGGAAAGGAATGGAGAAATTGAGGCTTTAATCAAGTTCCAAGCATGGAAATGAGGTGGGTGATATGTTTATATTTTGAATTATAAGCTAATCAAGTGATTTCGAAAAATCAAGAAAGCAAAATTGGTTTTAAATTATGATTTTCGTATGATTAAATTCCTTGCTTTTGGAATGATTTTAGAAATTGTTATATGTACAATGATTTAAGAAATTGCAATTATTATTTTCGAATGCTTAAATTCTTTGATTTTGTAATGAATTGAGAAATTGATCCAATTGTTAAATTGATTGTTTTCGAATGATTGGATAAATTGTTAAAATTCGCTTCGGATGATTTGATAAAAATCAATACAATTGTTACATTCATTTGTTTTGAATGATTTTGCTAATTATGAAAAGTTTGCATTCTTTGACTTTGATGCAATTGCTTGTTATGTGAACTTTGAAATTGTGGAAATTATGAATGGAACTTGTTTGAATTATGATTGAGAATTGATATGTGAATATGTGATGACATGGAAAATTAAGTTTTGAAATATGCCTTCGGGCGTTCCGATTTTCAAGTATGAATTATGTGTTATGTGGGTTTGGTTAGGTCCCATAAGTATGAGTCAAGTGCACTTGTCTCCTTTTTATAGGCTTCGCCCGCCTGCCTGCTAGAGGCATTGGAGCTTCGATTTCGGACTCCCATAAGTTCACGGCTACACTGGACCGCTATGCAGGAAAGTGTAGTACGTTTTGTTCACGACTGCACAGAACCGCTATGCGGGAATGTGCAGTACGTTTCGTTTTGGACCGACCCAAACCGTTTTGATGTGTTACGTGATCTTGATTTTGTTTATATTTGTGATGCATTTATAATGTGATGCATTCATGTTTTTGAAATTGTTCATGATTTGTGAAAATTTTGAGAATTTGGAGAAATGAGAAATTGAGGTTTGTAACCGTGAAATTTTTGGAAATTTATTATGAATGATTTGAAAAGTTGAAAGGTTTGAGGAATAAGTTTTTGAAAAATTTGCTACTGTGAAATGTTTATAAATGGAAAATGTTTTGAGAAACGATTTTTGTTTATTTTTCGATTTATAAATATGTTATCCACGAGCCATAAGCTCACCCTCCTTTCATCCCCATCTCCAGGTGTCGAGTAAGAGATCGAATGAAGGAAAGTCAAGATATTTGTTCGATTTCGCTTATTTTGTGTTTTGAATATTTAGGCTTTTGGTATTGATCTGTATATGGCTTGGAATGCCATTAAGGTTTTTGTAAGCATTAATTCATAATGTGTATGAATTATAGATTTGTGTATTGAATTGAGTTACAAAATTTGTGTATGAATATGGGATATGAATTGTGATTGTATATGAATATGATTGGTTTGAGTTTAGATTGATTGATGAATTAGCATGTTGAATTGAGATGAATATAAATAGGATTGTATATGAATGGGATTGATTCTGATTATGAATTATGGATTGAGACTTATTGAAGTGTCTTAGGTATAGAATTGTGTTTGTATATACTGAGATTCCGGACAGGAGGTCCGATGAAGTGTGTGGATTTCTTTTGGAATATAGAAGTGAGTTTAAAATCATTTGCAGATTTTTGAATTTTTTAAAATACAGACGTTATGCTGCCCAATTTTTGAAAAAGGACAAATAAGATTTTAGTTAATAGAAGAATTATGGGATATGTATGAATGTATAAGAATAACTTTTGGAATTGAGTTTTTGATTGGGAATAAGTTTCCAAATGGGGAAATTATTTTTGTTTTGATTTG
>JANVCL010000001.1:19579020-19596249 GCA_026546855.1 Erythroxylum incrassatum
TTTATTTTATAATTTATAAATTAATTAAAAATTAATTAATTTTTAAAATTTAAAATTTTATCTTATAAATTTTATTTAAAATTAAAACAAAAATAAAAATAAAAACAAAATGTTTCACATGTGTGAGTTAAGTGTCACACCTACGATAAAATTTTTAAAATATAAATTTTATTTAAAATTTTTTAAATTAAAAAATAAAAAATTGTTTTTAATATAATAATAATTAAAATTTTTAATTTTAATTTAATTTAATATTTTTACTATAATTTATAAATTAATTAATCAATTTTTAAAATTAAATTTTTTATCTTATAAATTTTATGTAAAAATTAAAATTAAAATCAAAATGTTCACAGGCATGTCTGTGACACAATTTTTAAAATAAAAATTTTAAAATAAAAATAATAAAAAACAAATTTTTAATTTTTAATATAATAGTAATAAAAGTAATAATTTTTTAATTTAAATAATATTTTTATAATTTATAAATTAATTAAACAATTTTAATAAATTAATCAAGTTTTAAATTTTAATTTTTTGTCTTATAAATTTTATTAAAAAAATAAAAAATGTTCCAGGCGTCACTTAAGTGTTATGCCCATGACATAATTTTTAAAATTTTAAATTTTAAATAATAAAGAAAACAAAAAATTGATTTTTTAAATATATTAATCAATTAATCAATTTTTAAATTTTATTTAATATTTTTATAATTTATAAATTAATTAAACAATTCTAATAAATTAATCCATTTTTAAAATTTAAATTTTTATCATAAAATTAAATTTAAAATAACGGAAAACAAAAAATGAAAAAATGCGTCACGGACGTGACTTAGGCCTGTGACACAAACCAATTATTTTGTTTTTTTTATTATTTTTATCATATTTATTTTAATTTTTTATAAAATTAATAGTGACATAATTAAAATTAAATTTTAATTAAATTTTATTAAACTAATATTAGTAAAATTAAAATTAAAATGATAAAAATAAAAATACTTTACGCTTATAAGTTGGTTATTAGTATAATTAAAATTAAAATGATAAAAAATAATAAACACGCCTGTGAGTTGGTGTCAAGCTCGCGACACTTAATCACGGGCGTGACAGTTATGCTTAAGCGACTAGTCGCTTAAAATTTAAGTAAAAATAACAATGTTTTATTAATTGGACAAAGTTAGATAAAGTCAAATTCGACAGAGTATTACGTCTTTGATATGATCATGTCAACCACTTCAATGTCATATGTGTAAAATTTCAATCGCTTTCTATTCAAGTGTCAAATCAATAAGAATTTATATATAAAATATTTTACATCAAATTTTTGGTTTCATTTACTTTATTTCAATTCTATTTTATTAAATTTTATTTATATATTTATGTGAGGTTTACTAAAAAATGATTATATCTTTTTATTCCGATTATGCTATTCTAATTATAATATTCTTATCGTATTTTATTAAATCTTATCCGCATACTGTAATAATAATAAGAACAAGACATCCGGTTCTTTTTCTAGCGAACCTTAAGATGCCCCTATTTTTAGGTCCCTTCAAGCTATTTGGACTAAGCTTGAAAGGAAGTGGGGATTATGTGTCAAGTATCTCTTTCTTCCATAAAACACTTTTTCGCCTGTATTTTTCCCCTACTTATGTGGTTGGTTGGCTGGCTAGATTAATGTGGTTCTACTCTGATTGAATGATAACAATATTCAAATGTGTGCATTGAACAGATATAAGCAAAATTCAGCAAATTTTACCGGGGACTTGGATGATCATATTCATAACTGTAGAATTGCTATCTTGGCCAATCAAACTAGTTACTAGCAAGATCTCGTAAAATTAATAACCGGCAGGAGGTAAAAACATCTAAATTCATACTTTCTAGTAATGAAGGAAAATGAAAAAGTAGGAAAGATTCAGTAGCATAAAAAGTTGTTTATATTATCTGACCCACTTGCTAAGCTGTGAATGTATATGAGCTTAAAGAGTGCATGCAGCAGCATAAAGCATAAAATGTCCACGATCATGATTCTTGACAAGAATGAAAAACAAAGCAGGTGGGAAACTTTTTTTTTTTTTTTGGGTTTCAAGAACGTACCTTGTGTGCAAGGTCTTTGGATCTGGCATGAACAAACAAACACCGAAGTCGGAGGAGAGAGAGCAGAGAGGAAAAGAAGAAGGAAGCTCATTTGGGTGTTGAAGAGAGGGAATGACCCGTTTCTTCTTTTTGGCCAATCAAATATTGTGAGGGGAAGATGGGTTGGCAAATTATGCTTCTTTTCTTTATTCTTTATTGAAAGAACCTCTTCTTTAGCTTTAGCAGGAATAATTCCTAGCACTAATATATATACATATATATAGAGAGAGAGAGACCTGATCCTACTTATCTTTCAAAAGTAAACCCCGAACAAACTGAAAGATACTGGTTGGTTAAATGGATCTTATTTTAACTTTTGGGTAGTGTTGTGATTTGAGGACTTGTTGAAGGGGCAATGGTAAGTCACTGCATCAAGTGTTCTTCATCTTTTCGTTTGGAAGTGCTAACTGTGTTGCATCTGCTCATGTGCAATTATATTCACTGCTAAACTTGTCAGCAAGAATAGCTCACTTTGGAAGGATCACTGACACATTTCCATTCAAATTATTTTAACAAGCTGAAGACTAACATTATGTTTTCTACATGTCTATCACTTTAACCTATAACATATTAACAAGTTTTGATAACTGTGTACCAGTCAAGTATAAGTCTATCGGTCACCATATTTTGTATAGGAAGAAGTGGGCATGCTCAAAGTCCAGGGCATTTATATGTATGTACATAATTAGGTAATGGATGGAATCATGATTCATATGTGACTGATGATGTTATATCCAGAACCATAAAAGCTGCTGTAAAGAGAAAAAGACATAATGATGGGAAATGCTAGCTCAGATATTTCAACCCTCTCTCTCTCTCTATTTCTAAAACCTTTTTGCTTGGGGAAGTTATTCATGAATAAGGGCTCAAAAGTACACGACACAGATTTTGCTTTGAATAGAACAACTTTGACATGGTAAGTAAGTGGAATCTAATTTCGAGGCAGTGAATGGTTTGGACAAGATCTATAGTGAATTAGTTGGTTAACTCTTTGAGACAAGAGTTTAGAGTTCCTGAAGATGCTAGTCCCTCCAATATGTTTGGAGTCTAGAGTTCCTTAGTGAGAAAAAGGGGCTTAAAGTATGTCATTTATGATTCCTTTCAAAACAGCATTAATGTTGTTCTTTCTCAATATAATGGGACTCAAAGCAACTGCAATAATTAGTGACCATCTTGCTATGTACACCGAAAGCTTAAGCAGGTGAGGAAAAATCGGAGACTTAAGTGAGCAATATTTGACATATGCCTTTTCAGGTCAAAAGGTGTGGAGAGTTTCTAGTTACCTTTTGCTTTTGTATACTGTAGACCAATAGACATCATTTGGTTCCCTTTGGATAGGAAATATAATCTCCCCCACCACAGAAAGAAAATTAAAGGCAACAATAACTTGATGAACTTTAAGACTTTACTGAACTATGCTTTAACTAAAATTAATGTCAGCTGAAAATATGAGCATCAATAGCGTGAAACATCAACTTCAGGTGACCAGATCACAAGGTTTGGACACTTCTAAACTTTGTCTTTTGACCAGGTAAAACGGTCAGTTAAATCCTGAATCACATTTGAGTTGAGATTGATCTATATTAGTGTCAAATCCTGCCCACTATGAATTGATGATCAAGCTAAGCTTTTTATTCTAAACAATCATGTGAAGATTGAAGAGGAGCGTATAGCTGCGCAGAGACAATGAAGTGACCATACGTGCAACTTCTGACATCAATCAAGAGTTGAATGGCTCTTTCAACCCATCCAAAGCCTGCACAGCACTCAGGTAGGCCATTTTGCGATACAGCTCCGAGTCAATGCTGACACCCTTAACCCAGGTCCAATGCGTCGCACTCGACATCCTTTTTCGTTCCCTTTCACTGAAGTGGCTTGAACATAATAAGCTCATGAGATATGTGAATGACAAATGCGCTAAGGTTTGCCATTCTTAAATCTTCATCCTTACGTGTAAGTGGGTGTATAAGCATTTTGACAAGTAAGATTACAAGTGGAAGACAATTAGAATCTTAGAAGAACGTGAGACAATTTGTAACAGGAAGAGCTCATATCATTATAGTAAAAACATAGTAGTTAGGTAATCCTTTGGAACTAGTTGATAGAGAATCAGAGTAGTAAACATCTGAGTATACTATTTTTAAGCCCATTCTGATAACTTAGCAGAGTAGATCAAGCTCAGTATTTTATTCCATGAATGGGGGCCAAAGGTTTGCAGGTCATGAATAGATGTTGACATGCACTTTCTGTAAAGCAAAACGTAGTTATGGGAGATTGACATACATGGACTGAAAATCAAAACCATAAGCACCACCAACCCAGGATTTTTATTGTCATTTATGAAAATGTTATTTGATGTTAGAGCTCAGCCAACTCTTTTAACTTTAAACTGAATTAACCTACAATGACAAGAAACGTACATGAAATGGAAGATCATCCAGGTTAAGCTCCCGGATTGGTCCTAACAATGACTTGCTAAGAACTGGATGACTTGCTGCTTAAGACATACGGATTGATAGGTGAGACACAAACTAGACATGCTAATAAATATATCACAAATCACTGGCTATCAGGATCACCGGAGCATTTCTTGCTCCAACCACCATAACCACCTTTTCTTTCCCCTCGCTTTCTCTTGTATCTGGGAAACTGGATCTCTGAAGCTAAACACGATTTTAGAGATGACTGCGACTGCTCTTGAGTAACTATTGGTGTTGCCACTGAATCAGGGTCTGAGTTTGGAATTGGACAAGGGTCTGTGCTTTCTCCTTCTTCACCTTTATCTGCTTCAAGGTGTGTTTCCATGAGTTGTTTACTTGCCCCCACAAAAGCCTGTGCCTCTCCATCAGCTACTTCATTATGTATCAAGACATTATCCATGATCTGCAGATATCAATTTGGAGAGATGCACTACAAAAATTAGTTTATTTTCCATTCTCTGGAAAAACTGTATCATAGGAGATTGACAACTAAATATAAAGATGAAGGATAAAATAACTGATAGCTTAACTACTTAATCACTAGGAGCTGATTGCAAAGATCTTGAGAGAAATAAAGAGATGGGACTGCACAAAGATTCTTTTCTCATTAACTTGCAAAACGATAGATCATCTCCGGTGCACAGCAAAATCCCATAAGAAGTTACCAGATTAAATAAAATTATATAAAGAGTTCTTACGTCTTCACATGAATCACCGATTCGTGAATGAGGGAAAGTAACATCAGCAGCAGACAACAGTCCAACTGTGCTTTCAATTATATCAGGGACATGAACAGCCTCCCCATAACTTGAAATAGCACTTTCAGTCAAAACCAGATCTTCAATATCGTACGCTGATATATGCTGAGGAGTAACATGAGTAGCTCCCATCGATATTGCTTCTCCATTGCCAGCAGAAAATGTTGGACTTGGAGCCGAGCTAGTTTGAGCATCCAAAGCTGCAAGAAGGCTCAAATTCTCTGAGGAAGAAAATTTGGCTGCATTTTTCGTCATTATCATGTCAAGTTGATTCTTAAGCTTGTGAACCCGAGAGTGCACTTTCTCAATTTTCCAAAGGACTGTCTCCAAGGAGTTACCACTGCCATCACCAAACTCGAAAATGAAACGGCTATCATCAAAACCACATTTGTCACTGCACTCAGTATGTTGATCCGTAGTTGCTGCTCAGAAACCATAGTGAGCATGTCAGTAAATGTAAAAACTAAGCAGAAATTTTTGGGCTTGAACGTATGTAAGAAATGAAATAAGGATAAAGACCAGAACAAGCTGATAGAAGTAAATTCAGGCAGCTACTTTTGTTTTTGTTTTGCTATGTCATGCGGGTATTAAGAGGCTATACAAATAAAACTTAAAAAATAACACATCTTTCTTCTTGTTTCTTTCTCTTTGCCAGTAAGTTCTTCTATCAAACTGATTCCTAGATATTGAAATTGTATCATTTATTAAACAATGACAGAGTAATCAATGACGCAATACCTGGAATTTTCATTAATAAAAAATGTCTGCACAGATCATGACCACCAGATCCCATTAACTCTTTTATCCATGAACCTAGACTAAAGGAGTTTACGCAATGCACAAAAAACAGCAAAGGAGAATTGCAGTTGGCCACATGTCTACTGAGGATATAAAGGATGAGATCATCATTAATCATATAAGGTTTGTGACAAGTAACTGGATCATATTTAGCAACCTTGCAGTGGAATGCATATGAATTGGAAAATTAATATAACTTGCAGCTTTTATAACATGCAAAGTTTTTGATGAATCCTCAAATTTTGGCATGCTATCGAGCAGTAACGAAGCAAATTACCTTTACTGCCAAAATCAACAACTAAGGAAGGGACGTCGGGATTGGATCTCTTATTTTCTGCAATAGTTCAGAAGGTGAAGTCAAATAACTATTTTGGGAAAGTCAACAACAAAGAATCCTATCATTAACATGCAAGTAGAAAGACAAAGTTTATACCCAGATATGAAAAGAGATTATGGTTTGACATGTACGACGATACATCAGTCGTGTCTTCGACTCTCTTTCGTTTCCTTCTTTTTATGGCCCTTGTTCTATAATGTTGGTTTGAAAATGGCATTGACTTCGAAAAAAGATCTTCAGAAACGGATTCCATGAGTGCTGAATGTTTGCTCTGTTCATTAGCTGCCAATTCTCTCGCATACTTCAATGATTGACTCTCAATTTCCTTAATTTTCAGTTCTGTCCACTTGCAACGCCACATCAGAGGTCGTATAAAATCCCTCCAGTGATTGGTTAACTTCGTCTTCCTACATAAAGGTGAGAAAATTAAACAAATTGTACAGGAATACAACCAAAAACTATGGTCCTGAACTGAAACCTGTTGCAGAAGCAAACCATTTTAGTAGATGATAGATAATTTTTAAAAGTTAACAAAAATACAATGATATTTCATCAGCATAATTAATAAATTGTCTGATGACAATAGCCTCTATTACTGATTTCTCTGTTGTACTTACGTTTCTATAAAATCAACTAAAACTCAAAACTATATCATCTAAACAACAATTTTATCTTTCGAAGTTTGCTCGCCGTTATTTTAAGATGGCATTACATATATGTTAAAGTATAGTTTAAAAACTGAAGCATTTTCATATGAATGAAAAACTGGGAAAGCTTAGTGACCAATTAAGAAGTTGCTAGACATTGTACTCAGATTGATGTGGAGGGTTCAGGCTAAATGATGTTGTCCTAAAAATTAAAATCGGATCTTTAATTTATCAGGGTCTCTATGTCAATCTAACATAATTTTTTTCAACTGTGCTTTTCATCAATATAGTCAAATTTGGCATCTGAATTCTGAACGTATAGTCTAATCCTTCACATCTGAATAAGGAAAAACAATTGAGAAGCAAGTGAAGAATATAGCAATAGTATCAGAAAATAACACACCTTGTTTCAAATAGGCTACCAAATGCATCATAGTGTGAGGCCAAGTCATTGTCACTGAAAAATTGCGACTCAACTTCAGCATCGCTTAATCCAGAATATCTCTCTGTGTTAGAAGCCTTGTCAGCAAATGAGCTTGAATATTCAGTTGCCTCTGGATCTTCAGTTTCAGCTAACCCAGTCTTAGTGATATTTGTACATGTGGTTATGTCAACTTCTACATCTCCAAGGTCGTTTGAGACCTTAGTTTGTTCATCCAACATGGTGTCTGAGCTATTGACTGTTTCCTCACGTTTAACCACGCGCACTGAAGCGGTGCCAACTAGACTTGTTGAGACATTTTTTTTCTCATCACCAATGGTTGCTTTGGACGACTGACAAGGTTTATAGTCTTCACCAGTTTCCATTTGGTGGTTGTGCAGAAGACAGCAAACAACCTTAGCCAAACTCAATTTGATTTACGAATGAGCAAGGCTCTAAAGCAAGTTCCTTCATGGACTTTGAAGCAATACACAGAATTTTCCTGAATTAACAAATTAAAACCTTCAATTCTGTCTCAACAATTTTTCTTAACTTCAGTTCCAAATTAAATAGGATGACAAACAAGCAACCTAAATTGAGTAGCTTGGGACAGAAGGAGATTTTTAGAAAATGCATAACAAAATTAGAATGCAACAGATGTACAGAATAAAGATCAAAAGAAGCAAAGAAGCAAGCAATGCAACTTTTTAAACTAATGTTATGCATAAATATTTAGCATGGAGCTCCAACATATTTCCCTTACCCATCACCAATAGATTTCCAATTTCACAAATTCATTTCTCGAGATTGAAAGGACAAAAAGGAGGAAGTCTTGATGCACCAATCTATCATTTTGTGTCAATAAGAAAGGGAAACAACGAAATTGATAGCACAGAATTCCAAGCATAACCCAGGGTCGGTCCGCGACACAGCATACTTACCCAGCAACTAATAAAGGATATATGCAGAAGTTTCAGTGCAAAGAATTGTGCTACACGTAAACATTTACACGTGCACTTGGTACAGAGGCATACAAAGCAAGTTACAGAAGAGTTGGCACTTGGCACAGAAAGAAAAGGGAACACAAGTGGCAGCCGTCCATTTTAACCCAACAATTACGCATAAGAAAAAGAACAAACACCTGAACATGAGCAGAAACAGACCAAGTTTCTATACTTTAATATGCTTCAAGTAAAGGAGAAACTGAAGCACTCACCTTTACATAAACAAACATATACAAACATTTGGCTTTACACATCAAACAGCAACCGCGTTTGTTAAGGTAAAAGGAAGACAGTGAGAAATTAAGAGCTTTGACAAGCTTGGAAGTTGGTTGGTGTTGTGTGCGGCGAAGTGGAGGAAACGAAAGCGAGAGAGTGGGAGAGAGGAGGAAAGGAAGTTAACGTTACAATAAACCTAAAGCAGTTAGTCTCGTTTAGTACTACTACTCCTACTAGCTATGTCGTAGCGCTTCCCGCTTTTGTTCCTAAGCTGATCACCAAAATAAAAAATAAAAGTTACATTGATGAAGGATGATTTTCTCAAGTATTTTGAGCTTTGATGAATTAGGTAATATTTAGGTTACAAATTAAGATCATTTTTTCATATTTTTATCATAATTTTAAAATGTGCATTACAAATATGAATAATTATTAATTATAATTATAAAATTAAAAATAAGTTTGCAAGTAATTGATAAAATTGCTCATTTGTCATCATAAGATCACATGTTTAAGTTATAAAAATAGCCTATTTGTAAAAATATAAAAAAAAGAATGTGTTTATTAATATTATATGACCCTCTCTAGACTTTTTTAAAGCGGAGAGATTTGTGCACCGAACATGTTAACTTTTGATTTTATAATTAGTAAATTATAAAAGATTGTAACTTTAATAACCATACTAATTGTTGATTCAACATAAAATTTAAATTTTAGAATTAAGACAATCAAATCCAATGTAATTATAACATTAGCAATTTTAAATTATGCATCTTATTTTAATTTTTTAAAAAAAATCAAACCAAAAAATATATTTTAAAAGAGGTGTCAAATGTTTTTTTGTTACTTCCAAGATTACGGGAGATTTGCGCACAAAAGTCCAGCGTGCTATATCCAAAAGAATTAATAAACGTGCTAAATTTATATCAAATTTCAAAAGCAGACTTATTGTCTTGCTTTTTAGTTTTGTTGTTGATAATGAGATACTATCTATCTATGCTTAGATATTAATGATACAATTTTTACAGGCTTTAAAAAAAGTATCATGAAATGGACATAAATCCATCCAATGTAGACGTTGCCGTTCTGGGCCTGATAAAAGCTGCGTACCACCCAAAAACTGGTACCGTACTGAGAATGGATATCAATTGATACTAGCTATTTGGGTTAGTTTTGGTCGGTACCTAAGATACCGGTATTTGCCATATAACAATTGTAAATTTAATAACTTTTAAGGACCAAAGTTGAAAGAAAATTTAATTTTTAGCACTGCTACCCTATCTGAGCCCTCGTGTTATCTCACTTTGTCATTTCTCATTTTGATTATGTACGACAATAAGCAAATTACATTAGCTATTAGTTGATTCTATCAGCGTTTAGCTGACAACATATTAATATAACTAATTTGATCAATGGATAATATCAGTCGTTTATTTAAAAATGTTTAGTAAAATTAACTGTTTAATATATAATTTTTTATGTATAAAATGACTTATAAAGGTATGACTTAAAAAAATTTATAAAAACATAAGTATTATATCTTAATATTTCTTTAAATATTCTCATAAGAATTTATATAAAGTAAAAGAAGTCAACACCATCATTTAAAACAAAAGTTTATAATAATCTAAGAACGACATCTAATTGGCATTAAACTAGAAGCAATATTATCACGAATAGTTGTCATCTCTCAAATTCTCAGTTTTTCAATGCCTTTTTATGTAGAGTTAACTTTAACATTTTCAAATACATCTGGAGGTATAAATTCATAATCATAATCCATGATGTTGAAAGTCTGGTCACCAATTATGATTCTTCTAATATAGTTATGCAATGCAAAAACTGTATAAATTATTCTATTGTGATCTATTAATAAATACTGACATTTTCTTCAATATCTTTCATCGAGCATTAAGAAAACTGAAAATCTTCTTAATACAACTTCTCAATGATGAATGAACTCGATTAAAAACTTATCGAGATCCTTTTAGATTTACATTACGAAATTTCGATTAATGATACCTTCTCTTTGAGTAAGATGTCAAATATCATTATCTTTCCGGATAGCCTTTGTTATGAATTTGTTTAATAAATTGAATTATTAATTAGCATATATAAGTAATTTTACTTCAGATAATGTAAGAATATATTAAAAATAATATTTAGATTATAAATAAGTATTTTATAGGACATAAAAAAAAGTGGCTAGAATAAAGTTAGAGTCATTTTTATTGACTTTCTTTAAATATAATTATACTTTTATAAATCTTTAAATAAATGATAATATAGAAATATTATTTTAAATTTTATTTTAGATTTAATCTTAGTTTAAACTATTAGATTTATTATATATTAATAGGCATTATTGGTCCATTTTATTTCAATAAAATATTTTATTTTATACTATATTTTTACTTATTCTTATAATTTTTATTTCTTATTTATTATATATCGATTTTATAACGATTTAATATCGGTTGAACTTTTAAACCTTAAAATTTTTCTTTTACTAGTTTGATGTCTAGTTTGGTTTTGAAAACATTCATGATACCGCATAAAGTTCTCAAATGTCAGGCAAAATTTTAGCGAGAACAAAATTTGAATATTTATACTAACATTAAAAATATTTATTAGCTTATAATAAATTTTAATTTTAATTTATTTTTTCTTAATTTTTCCTACTGGAGCTAATGTGGCTCCACCTATAAAGTGAACTGTAATTATGGAATTGATACGACTACTAAATAATTTTTTTGATTTATAACTTTCATGATAGATCATATGAAAATTTATTAGTCTTTATATAGTCGTCTAGCCTGTTCAATAAACCAAATAGTCATTTGATCATTTATTTAAAATTTTCATTTTGGTAAGCTCACCAAATAGTCATTTGATCATTTATTTAAAATTTCCATTTTGGTAAGCTCACTTTTTTAATAATTTGTTACTCTCCAATTGGGATTTGTCATTCACTATCTATTCTTCGATTCTACCTCTGTAGTAAGTTGGTTGTGTAAATTGTCTATTATCTACTTACAATAATAATATTTTATTTATTAATTAATAAAGAGAGTTATGAAAACAAAAATTATCTTTATCTTTATCTGTGTCACTATCTCTATCTCTCAAGATGAAGTAATTTGTAATGATCCTATTTGACAATCAGTGGACTGCATTAACTTTTAGCTGACAACAGATTAATATAATTGATTTGACTAGTGAATAAAGTCAGTTGCTTATTTAAAAATATTTGATAAAATTAATTGCTTAGTATTAACTGTTTATGTGTAAAATGACTTATGAGGTCATGAGTTAAAAAACAGATTTATAAAGACATGAGTAATAGTGATGACGTAATAATTTATAAAAAATAATAAAAGTAATAGTGACTTACAAATGTTAGTGATTACGTAATAATTTATCACAAAAAATGAAAGTAATAGTGACTTACAAATGTTTTGTCACAATAACTATCATATTTTTGACAAAATATTTAAATGTCACAAAAAATTGTTATTAAATGTCTTAATTCTTACTATGAATCTTTATTAGTTTATAATAAATTTTAATTTTAATTTATTGTTCTTAATCTATCCTTCTGGTGCTATGTGGCTCCACCTGTAAACTAGACTATAAGAAAATAGTTATTTTAAACTATATAACCTGATCAATTATGTATGTAACAAGACTAATAAATTTTTTTATGTATAACTTTTATAATAGATCATATGAAAATTTAATAGTCTATGTATAATCGTCTAGCCTGCTCAATAAACCAAGTATGCATTTGGTCGCTTATTTAAAATTTCCAATTTTGGTAAGCCTACTTATCTAACAATTTGTTATTTTCCAATTGGGTTTGTCGTTCACTATTCCTTGATTCTGTTGTGCGGTAAGTTGGTTATGTAAATTGTCTGTTTTCTTCTTACAAGAATAATATTTTATTTACTTATTTATTTATTAATAAAGAGGGTTATAAACAAAAATTATCTCAATCTTTATGTTTATCTCAATCTCTCAATAGCTTGAATAATTTGTAATAACTTTTGGGCACAATCGTCTTTTCGTCCCTTAGTTTCTCAACTGTTGGAGCAAAACGCTCCTCATAGAAGCATTTTAAAAAATAACATATTAGGTTCAATTTGTCAACTCAATCGATTGATTATCAAACATGATTATTGGTAGTTTAATATGATCAAGCAATCAAATACCTCTGAATTTGTCAAAAAATAGCTGATAAGCTATTTACCAACACAAGGTCAATAACTTTTAGGCACAATCGTCTTTTCCTCTCTTAATTTCTCAGTCAATAGAGCAAAATGCCCCTTATACGAAAATTTTCAAAAATAACAGATTGAATTCAATCTGCCAACTCAATCAGCTAATTACCAAACATAATTATTAGTTGTTTAATATGGTCAAACAACCAATTAGTCTCAATCTGTCAAAAAATAGCCGATTAGCTATTTACCAAACAAGGTCAATAACATTTCCAATACACTAGCTTTATAAATTTTTTTTCAAGTATATATAATCAATATTCTTAAAATTGACCTAATGAATTTTTATAACTAAGTGATGATGTTGCAAAAACTTTATTCTTGATATGAAGTTATTAATTTAATTTTGAAATATGTTTATTTATTTATATAGATAAATGGAGGAAAGTTCAAGTACTGCTGATAATTCAGCCTCTTTAGGAAGATTCGATGATTTAACTTGGGCTCATTCTAGATTGGTTCCTAGAATGAAGAATCATACTATTTGTTTATATTATAATAAATATTTGAAAGATGGGAGAAATACCATATTAAAGAAACATTTAGGTGGAATTAAAGGTGATACCTTATAAGAAAGTTAGTCATGATGTGAAATGGTAGATTAAAATTTTGCTTAAAGAGTATTAGAATGGAAAATAAAGAAGGAGAAGACTTAGCTATCAAATTAGTGGTGGAAGCTCTTTCTATGGCAGTTAGGATGATATTGGCAATGTTGAAGTTAGTATTCCTACCCAAGAAGAAGGGATTGATGCAATTGATATAAAGAAGAGAAGAAGACAAGCGTCTAAATTTTTGGCTCCATGAACAACTCTTAGAGCTCAATCTTTAATTCTTAGTGCCTTATAATATAAAGAAGCAACTCCTAATATGGAGATAATAATGACTAGATGGTGGTATGATGTAAGTATATCATTTAATCCTACTCATTATATAATTCATCACTGATAATGATGTTGCTTATAAAGAAACTAGGAAAAGGTTGCAAACCAAGTATAATTCTTTCTATTAAACTCCTTATAATTCATATTGCATTTGTTTGATGTTAAAAAATATGGAAGATGTTAGATACTTTCCTATCATTGATGAAACTATCAACAAAGCGAAAAAAGTGACTAAGTTCATCTATAATCATACATAAGTTTTAAATTTGATGAGAAATGAATTCACTAATGGTAGGAATTTATATCGTCCTATCGTTACAAGATTTGTAACTAATTTCTTATCATTTTAGTATTTTCTTCTAATGAATAAGGAGATGAGACAAATGTTTACAAGTAATAAGATGAGTGCATCTCAGTATGCCAGGTATAATGTTGGAATGGAGGTCTCTGGAATTATAATTGAAGAACATGAATTTTAGTCCTAAAGTCAATTTGTCATTTGAGTTTGTATGCTTTTAGTGAGATTATTTTTTCTAGCTGATAGTGATGAGAAGACAATAATGTGTTACTTTATGATGCCAATATGGAAAATAGGCATTCCTTGTGTATATACCTTATCTTATAGTCATTATAAAGATGGGAAAGACAAGTTTACTCTTTTCGTTTACTACTAGGGTATTTTTTAATCCTAGTGTCTATTTTAGAGCATATTTTACAAAGAAAGTTAAAGATAATAGGGGAATGCTATTAACTATCACAATAATTGTTTCATATAAGATGATGTAAGATCTTCTTAGCTCACAAATAGAGACTTACAAGGATGAATGCAATGCTTTTGGAATGCCTATTGCAATTTCTCAAAGAGATAAACTTAATCTAAGGACATATTTCTTCACTTTTTTTACTCGTTTAAAATTAATGATCATTTTATTTTCTCTATATAATTACTTTTATTGTCTGGCAGTTGCTTGGTATTGCCAATTCAGAAATGGTATTTTAGAATTACAAAGATTGCAACTCAAATTTGGAGTCAATATGTGAGTGCAATTAAGTGTGAAAGGAATTGAATTAAATTTAAATTCACTCATTTCAAAAGAGGAAAAAGGTTGAAACACAAAATATTAAAAGATTTGATCTTTGTTCTATATAAATTAAAGTTTTAAGAAAGGTATGTTATTATCATTATTAAGTTTAATATAATTTTTTTATATAATTTCTTAACAATTTAATTTTATTTGTTTACTAAGACTCTTAATAGAATAAATAGTTTTATAAATCCAATTTGCGTTAACTGTATCATTCTTTTAGCAAATTGAATTTCTAAAAAACCATGTTTTATATATGAGCGTGACTTGGAATATAATCTTAGATGATAAAGTATTAAAGTATCATTTAGCTCGTAATGAATTAAAATGATGGTGATGAAGATATTCCTCTCATTGATAAGGACTTCGTACCAAATGCAAATTGAGGTTAATGTGATTTGAGCAGATATGTCATTGAATGAAGTTCCATATTTTTCTTTTAATTTCACTTTTTATGTATATTTTAAATTCTATATATGAAATATAAGTATAAAAAATTTAATTATAAGTATTTTGTTTCAATTTCACTTATACTTTGTTGTGTTCTTAGGCACAAACTATTGCTGTAATGCTTATAACTTGTATTATTCTTACTTTATGATGTTTTGATGTAATTAATTTAATGTTTTAAGTATTTTGTATTATTCTTAGTTTTATATCTGTATGAGAATTACATGGTCTTTTCCTTATATTAATTCTAATTATTGTTTAAATGAAAAATAAGTAAAAAGTAATATTAATAAAAATAAAAGAGATAGTTATTATATCAAATTTATATTATTATTATTATTATTTAAAATTAAAAATTATATAGTTCAATATATTGAAAGACTATTTTTGCAATTTTATAAAATTAGAGACTTTTTTATAATTTAAAAAATTATCCAAAATAATATATAATATTGATCAGTATCAGTATTGTATAGTACCAAACCTAAATATGATAAGTATATTCATAACATTAGTTCTCTTTATACCAAATGAAACTCAAATTCCTATGCGACCAAACCCTAGGAAATGCCATCATGAAAGCCCTATTACTATCATCGTCTCTGTCTCCTTTTCCTACTCTGACTTGATTCATTTCTCTCAATTGTCTCCTTCTAATGTTGGGTACAATTAAACTTATATTCTTTCTCACTTTATTTATAATTCAGTTAGGGTTTTGGTTTGTTTTGCTATTAATGTTACCCGAAGTTTATATCTTTTATTGGTATTCATTATGGAAAATCTTGATTTTGTTGGGGAATTTATGTGGCTACTTAATTCTTATGTGGGTAGTTTATGCATAAACTTGATTGTTGTCCTTTATTGTCATTAGTTTTAAACCAAGATATAGGCTCAGTCTTTAACATTTTGTTTGGATTTTTTCAATTGAAATGTAAATTTCAGCTATGAGAAATTGAGGTTATATATGCAAGTTCCTCTATGTAAAAAGTGAGTTTTTTTTCATTGTTTGACAAATTAAGGAACTATGGTACTAGGCCCCATTTTGCAAGGTTTAATTATGTTCAATATTTTAAAATGGACAGGACATTACATCAATAAGAGAGGAGGTTTAAGGTTTAAATGTTTAACAGGTATTAAACTGTTATAAGACTGGTATATAATAAATAAGAAGTAAAAAATGAAAATAATTAAAAAGTATAATATAAAAATAAAGTACTTTATTAAAAAATAAAGGAATACACCAATGTCTATTAATGTATAGTAAATCTAATAATTTAGATTAAAACTATATATAACGTAAAATTTAGAAAAATAACAAAAATCAAAATTATGTTTCTGAAGGAGGTTGTGTCTTATCATCGTCAAAAGTTTCAAATTCTCTAACACTATTTAAAGTCTTATAAATTATGCTTCATCCAAAATATATGCATAAACATCTTGATCTACTGCATTTAAATAAATAACAAATTAGTAATGTATGAAATTGTTCCCTACTGTAATGCATTAAACTTTTAGTGTTATATATTTTCAAAATAAGATATCAACTGATCATGTTCAATTGATGTTCTTAATTCGTTTATTGTAGCAAGTGCATTTTCTTCATAAATCATCTTTTCAAGTTTATGGATATTACGAAAATGAGAAATAGTATCTAGTTTTGTATGATGAATAACGGTTCACCACAACGGGAATATGTACCCTTGAAGGTGATATAAATATGAATAGGTATAT
>JANVCL010000001.1:19598997-19616126 GCA_026546855.1 Erythroxylum incrassatum
TCTGCAATGAGAATGAAGCGCTGTCAGCAGTTTCGAGCAAATCTGAAAGCTTCCATGTTGCGATAGTAGAGGTAATGATCCTCAATTGAAATTTCAAGTTTAGAAACCATTCGTACCTTTCTCTTATGCAAGCCTTTCTTGCTTTAGTATATGATGTGCTAACTATAATCACTTCTTGGTTCTGATATCATTATAGAACTCAAAACAAATTTTTGCTTTATCACTTCACATAATTATGTTATTTTGGATCGTTTTGACTGGATGAGCTTGAATATGAATTGCTTTGTTAGAATGGAAAATGCTTTACTAATGAGACAATCGGTTTCAGGTGAGTTCAAGTGACAGCAATGGGTGTTTCAAGTTTCTGGAGACTGCAAAGGATTTGCCAACCATCAGTAAGTTTATAGCCAACCCTTATATATTTCCAAACTGTATATATTACATTGTGGCAGAAATTGGATTTTAGTAAGCTCTGTGTTCCTCATATTTTCCATGAATTGTGATGAATGCAACTAAATTACTTTTCGAAAGTTAAATAAAAAGCATAAGCAGAAAAAAATATTCTCTTCCATATTTTGCAACTTCTGATACAATGTAAACTATGTTTTCCCACAGTGACTTCAAATATTCAATGCCTGAGCACCATGATGAAGTGCATAGCGGTAAGATTTTAATTCTTATTAACATATAGATTTACATGCCTAAATGCATGGCTCAAATCAGTTTTACTTTCTAGTTTCTTTCCTCCTATCTAGCAGTGTAGCTTCTTTTCAGCTAGTGGTTGATGGAAATTGTATGCTCCACTTGTTGCTCATATATTGAATTTCACGTAGAATCATGAGATAGCTAATGAATACCATTTGACAATTTATTCAGCTTGGAGCAGTTGAGTTCCTTAGGAAACCAGTCTCTGAAGACAAACTAAGGAACATATGGCAGCATGTGGTTCATAAGGTTCTTGTTTTAGTTGGTTTACTTCTCATAGGCTCTTATGAATTTGATGGCTAAGTTAGGGATAACTTAATGCCATTAGTTCTCGGCAGGCCTTTAATGCAGGGGGAAGTGTGCTCTGCGAATCACTTAGGCCTCTCAAAGAATCTGTAGCGTCCATGCTTGAGCTCAAGGTGGAGAACCTTGAGAACCAAGGTTTAAGTAATGAGAACTCGGAGGAAACAGAGAGCAACGTGTCTCTGGCTACTGAAAATGACCACAAGACGTCGCCGGGTAGTGATAAGTACCCTGCTCCTGCAACCCCACAGCTAAATCAAGGAAGCAGATTACTGGATGATGGGGATTGCCAAGATCATACTAATTGCTCAACAGAAAAAGAAATGGGAGAACAAGAAGGAGAATCTAAATCCGTCGAAACTACTTGTGCAATGGCTGAAGTATCTCTGCAGGTAGACCATCCAGAAAGTTTACAAGAGAATTTGGTGAAGAAGGAGGACGACTCTGCTGACTGCACCAACAATGAAAGCAACATATGTCAATATGCTCAAAACAAAGACAGTCCTAGCAATTCTAGTCGTCGTAAGGAAAATGGAGTTAAAGGTTGTGGTCATCATAATTCTTGTGGTACTTGAGTGAACAGAAAGAAGATGAAGGTGATCTAAGTTTATATAACACAATCAAATAATTTCTGAGGATTTTCTGGTTTTCTCCCCTAGACCTGAATATTGTCCTACAGTTATGGGATTATCATTTTCAGAAAGTTGTCATCATCTTGGATTTACTAGTTGGTTTTCAGACTTTATGCCAATACATTAGATTCTTTGGTTATTGGTATAATTTTCTGAACAGATGTTCCTTTGATCTTTTGATTTCTTTGTTCCTTCTTTAATACCAATATCTAGTTTATCTTTTAATAGCCCCATGGCTTCCAAACTTAATTTCCTCTTTTATCATTCAAAATGGACATAAACTGCATCCCCAGGTTATAGCTTTTTGTTTTTGATTCTGGGTCTCAGGTAGACTGGACACCTGAGCTACACAAAAAGTTTGTGCAGGCAGTGGAACAACTAGGTATAGATCAGGCTATTCCTTCACGAATACTAGAGCTTATGAAAGTGGATGGCTTAACTAGGCATCATGTGGCAAGTCACCTTCAGGTGTGTTAAATATGATAATTTTTCTGATCTCTAACTTCTTCTTCATAGACAGTATATGATTTATACTTGTAGCTAAGTGACAACTTTTTATTCTAAGCAGAAATATCGATTGCACAGAAGACACATTCTTCCCAAGGAAGATGACAGAAGATGGCTGCACCAGAGAGATCAAATACAAAGGAGTTATTATCCACACAAACCAATCATGGCCTATCCTCCATATCATTCGAATCACACCCTCCCACCAGGTCCAGTCTATCCAATGTGGGGAGCTACTGGTGTTCAAATGTGGAGTTCACCTGGCTATCCACATTGGCCAGTAACTGAAACTTGGCAATGGAGACCTTATCAAGGGGTAAGTTCTCGCTATTCAACACTGTGATTGATAAGTTTGAGTAGCAGATACATGACATGTATCACACACATCTTCATGTTTCAGATGCATGCAGATGCATGGGGTTGCCCTGTGATGCCACCACAGCCTACTCCTTATTCTTATGTACCTCAGGTAAGTCCTCTCTACGAAGTTCTTGCATGATCATGGACAAAGTAAGTGTGTTCAATCAACCATTTCTGGAACTAGAAAGCATACAACTAAAGTTGACTAGCTATCAGCGTTTATCAAATATGTTCCTATCTAACGAAGCGCTATTGGATGCTAAAGAGTCAGCTTTCTCATTAGAACACCGGTTTCCAACTCCTACCTTTGATCACTCTTCCTCTTATATCATACAATAATCTTCCTTTTTTATGGAAGATGCAGAATGCTTCTGGATTTCACACAACTTCTGCAGTTGATAACAGTGTCACAATTCCACCAAATTCTGCTGATCTACATCCAGTAAGTTCATGCCTTTCCTGACATGTTGTTCTTTAAATTTATCTTGAAACTTTAAATTATCAAAATATTATAATGTTAAACATGTCTTGAAATTATCGGAATTAGGCACTAACTTTGGTCCCAAGTTGTAATAAATAGGGATGTAATTTCACTTTATATTTGTTCCCAGTTCCTCAAAAATGTAGCTACGAGTCCATTGAAAAGTTGGATCATGCAGTCATACGTGTCAAGATCTCAATAATATGTGCATCCCAGTTCCTAACCTGTGGTGCAATTTGTACTAAAAACTTAAGGATAACAATTACAATCTCTTTGGGTTGTTTCTGTTGTTATTCAGGCGGAGGAGGTAATTGACATGGCGGTGAAAGAGGCAATCAGCAAGCCGTGGCTACCATTGCCGTTAGGCCTGAAGCCTCCATCAACTGACAGTGTGCTCTCCGAGCTCTCCAAGCAAGGCATCTCCACAGTTCCACCCCACATCAATGGTTGTAATTCTTTGTAAAGTGACTGTCAACTAATCAATGTTTATGATCCATTAGGTAAAATTTTGACCACCACAAGTTGTGACACATGATATGCAACCTTATTTGGTCAATAAGACAAACTATCTCAGTTGCCAAATAATTCAATACACCCCATGTCTGCATTATTTTAGTTGTGCAGTGAACTGTCCCTAACGAGTAACGACAGTCATGGGGAGTAGTGAATAACGTTGCTAATTTTGCATGGATAGTTTAACGTGCCACTAAAGTCCCAGAAGTACACAAACACCACCGAGAAAGGCCCGACTATCCGACAGCAGTCACCTCAGTAATTTGTCATGTTCGAGCAGTTTCAGGTGTACAACACGAATGGCCACGGAAGGGCCATGTAAGTGCATTAAGAACCACATGTGAAGCTTGTGGTTGTAAACAGAGCATTAACGGTGGGAACCTGTCAATCGGTCAGCTCAGCTGCATGTTGTTGGCTTCTTCTTGGTGTGGTTAAATCTTTCGTTGGATTTACATATCGAACAGCGCTTGTATATGGACAAGGGACACAATGGTGGTGGGCGTGGGAATCATATTCTTACTGTATATGCGGTCTTGTAATGGAAAAGTGGCGATGATGGAGAAAATAATGTCGTTCTGGTGGCAGAGGACTCGTGTTTTCTTTCTGTAATCGATGGCTGAGTTGGACCAAATAATAATGCAATGTAGCTAACAGCCGTCCACGACGGAGACTACGCAAGCAATGACTCAGCGATGAAATGGCATTATAGAGACTAATCAGCCAAGTGCGGCTTTGGGGTAATTGCTTTTGGATAGGGGTCACGTGAGACAACAGACTGGACTCTGGTGTGTCACTAATCAATCAGCCGACTTATCCCAACTTTAATAAAGGGTATTTATTTTAAGATAGGTTAGGTTCGTGTCAAGTAGTTCACAGTTAGATTGCTCCAGCCTACACCTGTGATGGACTCTATCCTAACCTAACCGTGCCTTGGACCACATTTGGACCATAACTTTTCTTGGACCAGAAATTAAATTTATAAAATTAAAATTTCAAAGCTATAATTAAAAAATTATTAATATTTTAATGCATGTTTGGATAACCTTTTGAGAGGTTAATAAGCGTTTTTCCCGTTATAAAAGTCTTTTTTAATAAGTGTTTGACTGTAAAATAAAAAAATATATTTTTTAATAGATATTTTTTTGACAGCCAAAATATAATTTTTTAAAAAGCTCAAATTTAGAGCTTATCAAAAAATCAATCTTTTAGTCAATTAATGATTATATTCTTAGTCCATTTTATCTTTATATTTTAAACATAATTCCTACAATACCCACAAACTCATTTTTTCGTTTATTATGTATTTAACTTTTTACTCAACTTTGATATTTATTTTGAGATTTATATAATATAATATTTATTTTCGATATTAATTTACTTATGTTATAATTCATATAAAAGATTTGATTAGATATATTTTCATTTATGTTTTGTATGGTTTAAAATTATATAATAATTAATATATTGTGCTTTGCATATTGTTTAATATACTTTAAATAATATTTATATGTACAAATAATTTTTATTACAAAATAAAATATAAGTAAAATTAAATTACTTTTTATTTTTATGTTGCCAAACAATTTACTGTATAAAACTCTTTAAAAAAATTCTTTTTTAAAAGACAACCAAATAATCAACTAGCTTCTTTGAAAAAAATTTGCAAAAACAAAAAAACTTTACTAACAAAAACTCTATAAGCTTAACTAAACATAGACTTCCCAAACTTGATAAAAGGGAATAGTTTCAATTTTACTACAGCGTTGGAGCTGTGGATAAATGGAACAGGAGTGGGTAAAGAGAGTGATTTTATAGTAACAGTGAAGTTATCCGGTTTATGTGATTTATGCTCTCTCTCAGTTAAGGTTTTGGTCCTGTATCAGAAATGATCAGTTGCTTTTCTTGGATTATTTATGATGGTAACCTGCCCTCAGAGATAAGAGAATGGGAAGTTGAAGATCTGTCCTACAGGTTTGTTTCCAATTTATAGATGAGCAGGCTAAAATTCGTCTAACTCTAATTGCAAAATGATTGCAGTTTAGTGAATTGGCACATCCATATTAGTGCTCAGTTTGTTACGTTCACGCACTTCATGCAAGCTGTCTGTTTCATGTTGTTATATGACTGTGAATTGAACGAGACTAGATCTTTTGTCCAGTTATACTCTATCTTATTCTGTCTCATGAAATTTTAACCATTTATTTTGTGGGACTTACATAAATAAACAGCTGAGATTTATTAGACACAATAAAATACTATAACATTAAACAGAGGATCTGAACTCAAATTGAACATACATACTTATATGTAGAATTAGAACGCTTATTATAGAAGTGACGTTGAAAGGTTTCCGAGGCAGGTTGATTTGAACTTGTTTGTTGTTAATATGTGTTTAGGTGAAGAAGTACGAGAGGACTCCCTCAAGAAACCGGAGCAAAAGCAGAATCCCGCGAAAGAAGAGAAGGTACTTGTTCAATCATTTTCATGAGCAAAAGGTACAGATCGTTGGACCGCTAGCCATCCAGGTACGTGAAACAAGACTACATATTATCAGCCTCTTCATCTAAGGTCTCCTTTATTGTATTGTACATATATATTTTAGATTTGTTATTCTTGCGACTGCGGAGAGAAGTTGAGTTCTAGGTGAAGATCAAAACCAAAAGAGCGTATAGGTTGCTTTGATCTTTTGTTTGTAATTAAAACTCTGATGACCAAGTCATCTTCATCATACTTCTCATTTTCTAAACATATTTTAGTCAATTGCCATTTGGAACAACCAGCCCTCAAGTCTGTCTTGTTCTTTTGTCTCTGTTGTGAAAATTCAATAACCGCTGTTTTCCTTCACACGTTTTCAAAGCCACCTCTATTCGTGACGAAGATGACCTTAAAGTTTAGTTTTTCATTTACAAAATCTTTTAGATTTACTTCTAGATGTGTGTTACAATGACATTGGAGACTCCAAGCTTCACCTTATCGTCAGCAATTACATCGAATAGACCTGAAACTATGTTCTCAAAAGGACTGCTACAAATAAAGATACATGAATCCAACAGCCAGTCAGTATCATTCTATTTCCACAGAAATCACATCAATGTAGGGGCAAATTAGTCATGAAAAAAATATTATATTTTAAGGTTCAGACTTTTCTTCGGCGTAGCAGTCTCTTTTAGATTATTTAACGTTAATGCTTACTTTTCAAAGTCATCTCCTTCGTTCAAGTCAAAACCAAAAACTTAGTTTCAAAGGCTTCCAGAACTGCACTCATCAAACACAGCCCTCCAAAAATACCCAAATTACAAGTCCAAGCCAAGAAGCATTGTCGTGAATATTCCACTCTTTGAAGATCAATACCGATACTTTGTTAAGAAACAAATGAAAGAAAACGGTTTCTACAAAGTCAAAGTCGTCGTTGTCGTTATTTTCTCTCTCTAGAGAAACAGTCTCATTCTCTCTCTCTCTCTCTCTCTTTAAAGAATGTTGGCCCTTGTTGATCGTAGTTCAACTTACGCTCTCTCTCTCTCCATTTTCAAATTGCTAAAACCCTGAAAACCTCTCTGAAATATTTACCGAGAGCAACAGACAAACATGGTCGAGATTGCTGTTGTGGTCCAGATGGCTAAGGAGTTTCTGGTACCGTCGTGGTGGGAGGTTGAAGTGACCGTGGCCGCGGCAGTGTTCGTGATTGCATCGTATTGGTTTTTCGCTGGTGGTGCTGGTGGAGGAGGAGGTGGAGGTATCGACAGTGATCAAACGGAGACGTTAGAGAATTCCGGTAATTCTGGAGATAAAGACAAGGTTATTTGGTTTTATTCATGCGAACTTTTTTAGTTTTCTAGAAGTGGTTTATTGATCCTGGACTAAAGATTGACTTCTGCTTCTTGGTCTAAATAAAATTCGAGCTTTTTACTTTTTCGCTTCTATTATGATATTATAACAAGCTAGCATATTCTTGTCTTGAAATCATTCCATTTAACCGGAAAAGATAACTTCTTTCTTTTTTCTTTTCATAGCTTATTTCTTTTCTCTTATAATAATCTTTTAAGAAATTAATTGATTACGTGGCTTTAGTTTTATTACGTGTTGATTGCAACTAGTCGCTAAGTGATAATCTACTGAAGTATAATGGTGGTTCTCGTAAGGATGGGTATTTAAATTTGGTGGTTGTTGTCGATACTCGATAGTGTTTGGGGTGATAGCCAAGACTGATGCTGAAATGCTGGTCGATAAATGATTGGAATGATAATTGACTGGAATTAACAATTTTTAATGGTGAATATGGATGGCTGAATACTTTGTAACTAATGATGATAATCTGATTTGGAAGGTGCTTACGGTTACATGTTGATCTGCCAGAGTGCAGTGGCCCACTTCTGACCACTGGTTATGTTAACCCATGCTCAAGACGGGGTAGTGGTGGCTGGGGTGATAGAGCCTATTTATTGTGTACGTCTTATAAGGAACTCTGGCATTAAGAGTCTTTTTGAATCAAAATGAATTGGTTACCAATAAAGCATGTGGCTTTTGATTGGTTTTTAGATATGAAGAAAATGTTCAATCATTTGAGAGAAGATATTCCCAATAGAACATAGTTTTTTAAGTTTGTGTGTGTAATGATTAATCACTTTTGTCTTACTATTTTGTCTTACTTTTGGACGCCTGGTTCATATTACAAATTCTTTTTCTCTTTTTGGGATTTCTTGTATTGTGACATCAACTCCTTGACATCTCCCTTATGTGGATGTTTGGAGTGTTGCAGAGTACAAGAAACTATATGAATCAATGAAGCTAGGAAGGTTCTTGTGTTCATTATTAGTTGTACATGATCTTCGGTTCTACTAAATGAAACGAAGAAGAGACTATATATTTTCATTTTTCTTGGTGTCTTCCTTTATATCCAGGAAGAGTTTTTCTATTTGCAATTAATTGTAATCCTAAAATTTCCTCAAACTTGCTTAACAATGGTGTTCTCCTATATGCTTCTCCTGCCACTCCTACCGCCCTTTTGTCTCTTCTTTCCATGTCTTGAAGACAACAGTCTGAGTAAAGGTCATAGTTTATCACCGGTTAAGGTGATACTGAGACTATTAATTTGTGTATTTGCTGTATCATTTCATAGATTGTGCTGAATGAGGTTAAATATGCTACTTAATTTCATCTGGTCATGAATATATGGCGAAGTCTATTTTTTCTCTGCAAGCTCGAGTATCTTATTTGATTAGCCAATACTGTGTACTAATTGTTTCATGGAGTAATTTTCCACTTCTTTGACATGCAGTTCCTCACTTATTTTGTAGATAGGACTTTTCAAAGGAGATTCACCAGCCAAAACTGCTTATATAATCAAGGTATCTTAACATTTTTAGGCCTTTGTGTGACTCTTAATATATTTATTTACGTTAGCTTTTGAGTTGAGGTTGTTCATCATTTGTGGGCAATAACATAAGTTGTGCTTTGTTTTTCAGTTGGAACTGTTAGCGGCTAAGAATCTTGTTGCTGCAAATTTAAATGGAACATCAGATCCTTATGCTATTATTACTTGTGGTTCAGATAAGCGATTCAGGTTACTTCATCTTATTTTTCATGAAATTTTACAAGTGGATGTACCGTACAACCGATGGGATGGGATGATGGGAATCCTAAAGTTTAAGAGGACCAACTTTTTCAAATCATTATATCAGGAAATTTGATCAACGTTTAGAGAACCAACTCATGAAACAATCGTTCTGGTCTGACCGGTGATTGCGGGTCTTTGGTTTCATCACTTTGCCTTTTTTGGCTTTTTTAAGTCTCCTGATTATTGTTTGCACTGAGGAGGCTTTGATAGTAATTAATGCATTTGACAGCCAATGATGGAGGGTTATGAAAAACAGCTTGTCCACTTGACACAACTAACGAAGGGAAAACGGAGAAACTTTTCCAAACATTTCTTGGTGAGAGAGGGGATAAAAGTACCGTCATATGATGATGATTTTCCCCTTTATAGATGTGTGATAATAAATAATTGAAGCTATTAGTTGATCAGAAAGAGGAAATATTTGCGCATAATGAAGTTTATGTAAAATAACTTACAAGTAAAGGAAATGGGTATATATAAAATCACAGGATAAAATATGCGCAAATAAAAGTGCCTATTGTATGCCATATTATTTTGCACTATGCGAGAAATCTTCTGTCAATAGAATGTGCTTCGTGCTTCGTGGAGTAAGATATTTGGTCAAATCTTCTGCATCAAGTTAATTTTCTGCTATATAAGTTGTCTTTGGTATTATGACAGCTCAATGGTCCCTGGGTCAAGAAATCCCATGTGGGGAGAAGAATTTGATTTTTTAGCTGAAGAACTTCCTGTTGAGGTAATTATCACAATTTATTATGCTCTCATTCTGGGGTAAACATATTAATTTGGTGTTTGCCATATGGAAAACTGGTCACTCTCCAGATGATTCCTTATTTCAGATGTCTCACTGCTTATAATTAATTGCCATAAGAGTAGTTTCACTTTCAAATTGCTTCTTATTGTTATTCTTTTTATTATTTTAGTTTTTCATACTTATTATACATGCTGGATGAAAACAGAGGTCTCAGCTGCTGTACGTAACTATTTAATGTCTTCATTAGTCATCTATTATCAAGCAGATACGCATTTTTCAAGAGTTCTTGTGCGATGAACCTTTGTTGAAGTGGTGTACTTCTGTTTATGTGGCAGATTAATGTAACAATATATGATTGGGACATAATATGGAAGAGTACAGTTCTTGGTTCTGTAACTGTTACAGTTGATAGTGAAGGTCAAACTGGTGCAATATGGCACACATTAGATAGTCCATCGGGACAGGTTAGTTTTGTTCATGAATTTATTACCATTGATACCCCTATTTTCTTAATTTCTTTTATATTTTCCTTTTGTTTCTCAAGGTAGGTAATATAAATGCACATTTTTTTCAGGTTTGCCTCAATATAAAAACTTTGAAACTCTCTGTAAATTCAACCAGGTAGGCTTTTGATTTATTCCTTTCTAATAATTAAAGTTTATGGTACTTTGTTTATGCCATAATACTTGTATATGTTCCACGTTCCAACACAAATTTTGGGGAAGGTAAATGAATCGGAGGCACTCTATGTCGGGACACAAATCTAGAATTGTGTGCAAGTAATTGAAATTCCACATATTAAGAACTGCCATGTCTTGATGATTTAGTTAAGTACCATGAGTTAAACTTGAACTAACTTGAAATGTTGCTGATAGGATAATGAATGGATTTGCTGGAGCAAATCGAAGGAGGCTCTCTATAGACAAACAAAGGCCTACCGTGGTTCACCAAAAGCCTGGTCCTCTACAAACAATTTTTGATCTTCTTCCAGACGAGGCAAGTTGTGTGCCTCATTTTCAGAAGTGCTTTTTGTCTGCCAACAATTCCTTTCTGAGTTCATACCAAGCATTTCCCTAACAAATCTATGTATTTCAGGTTGTTGAACATAGTTTTTCATGTGCCCTGGAGAGATCATTCTTGTACCATGGCCGTATGTATGTCTCTCCGTGGCATATATGCTTCCACTCTAATGTGTTCTCTAAGCAAATTAAGGTTAGTTAATTAACTCATCTACTATTCCTCAATTTTTTTGCATATCTAGAAACTCTGCTTTGAATTAGTTGATATTTTGTTGGTCTGCGCTATTAATGAGAAGGTTGCACTTTTCTCATTGTAGCTTCTTTAAGCGAAGATTTGCTAGTTAAGCTAACCATATGTATCGTTCCCTCTGCTCAGTAATCTTTAAAATTGGAAACCAGAGTCGTCAAGCTTATCATGGAATCTGGTGCCGTTCGCTATGAAAATTGTCTCATTTTGTAGGAGTAATTGAAGCTGGGCATAGGATTCTTGGCTTGTCTTTCAGTTGTTGTTCATTGTGCTTGAGTTTGCGTACATTATTCACTCTTCATTCCATAAACTTCCACATCTTTTGTGTTGAATAATTTATTTAATCACGTTGTTCATGTAATTTGTACATGTTGGCGGTGCCTTTGTTGTGTCTTAGTTGATTGATCCTGTTTTCTTATGTCACAGGTGGTTATACCTTTTGGGGATATTGATGAGGTATATAATCCAATATGTTCAACTCTGACGGTATTTAGTCGGCCAAATTGGCGGACCTGAAAGATTCTCTCATTTAACCTATTTTCTTATTTATTTAGATACGCAGAAGTCAACATGCATTCATAAATCCTGCTGTAACAATCATTCTACGAATGGGTGCTGGTGGTCATGGTGTACCTCCTTTAGGAAGTCCTGATGGTTAGTGGCTAAATTTATCAATCAAACAGTTGAACCTTCTAATGCTTTCGTCCAGGTTTCTATTATGGGCAGAAAAGTAACTTTGGATTGCTGACTGTCTATGTGTATGTTCATTTCTGTCATGCAAGAAGCATTCAAGTTTGTCGAATAGCTTGAGTGGGTATTAAGCTATATGTGGTTGATGTTTCTGATGATTTCTGCTAGTTAATACATAGAATTTATTGTTTCTGTCTAAATGGAACTGCTTTGTTTTCCATTTAATTAGAAAGCTAACAAGTTGCTTGGCATAGTTTTTCCTCCTAACCACCAGTTAGAAAGTCATGTCCAATGTAAAGTATGTGGTGATCTGCGTCCACATATCTGACTTCACAAGGATTATAACTAGTTCTCCTCATCGTCTTTGTCTGCAGAATCCCCCTTCCCCCAGTGAGTTAGTGCCGTGGTTTTTTGTTATGACATTTATTTAAATTATGATGCTTATGACGAGAGGTGTAGGGAAGAGAAAAGTAGTATGGAAGACAATATGTATTCATTGACATTTCTTCGTTATCGTTATAAGAACATGCAAATTGGGCTTGATGTATGAGAAATAATTTTTCTTTATTGATTGTAGAATAGTTATATATTGTCTGGATTGTGTCATTTGGAGCACTTCATTTGCAGCTTTAATATCCATGATTCACTCTCATCATTTTGCTAATCATTTTATCTTCTTCATTTTCAGGTCGAGTCAGGTACAAATTTGCATCTTTTTGGAACAGAAACAATGCAATAAAAGCACTACAGCGTGCAGCTAGGAACTATCATGCAATATCAGAATCTGAGAAGAAGGTCTGTTATGTGCTTTGTGGCTCCCTTTTCCAAAGATTGCTTTTCCCTTAAGATCTACCATTAGTTTTTGAATCAAGAGTTCGGAGCTCTTGATAAATTCCAAACACCAAGAAAACTGCTAGGACATTGCTTACATATGGACATGTCTTTGGGCTTATATCATCAATTAATTGTGTTTCATTCATGTGTGAAATCGGCAACTGTCGGAACCAACACAACCTTCTGCGTGGTCCCACAGGAAAGCCCCTCTGTCATTATCTTTCTGGCCATGTTTATCATTCATAATGCTGTTATGATTGTGTAGGAAAGCGAAGAATCAGCACTGCGTGCACATAGTAGTTCTGTTAGGGGTGGTAGAAAGCAACCCAAGGCTCCCGAGGATATTGCACCTAAAAGTGAAAAGCTTCAATCTTTTATCAAAAATGAGGTTCTAGTTGATATATACAACGTAAGATACTTGTGGCCTTCTTTTTCAAAATTGCGACTTAAAATAAACTGATTTTAGTTCTGCAACCCATTTCTGAGTTATATAAGCTATCTTTTTCAGTTTGTATGATCCGCAGCCTTTTCTTTCAGGATGTATTCCCTTGTACAGCTGAGCAGTTTCTCGATGTGTTGTTGAGTGATGATTCCAAATTTACGAATGAGTATCGTTCTACTCGAAAGGACACGAATCTTTGTGTAAGTTCGAAATTGTTTTACATGTTTGTGAAAACATGCATGTCATAAATTTGTTGTGACAACTTATTTCTTTTTAGGTTTCTGCTATTTGGTTGTGACTTAATGTGGCTGCACAGTATTGAGAGACTTGCTGTTTCTACTGCAGATTGCCCAAATTTTGATAAATCAAATCCCTGATTAGACCATTGAGTTCTTATTTCTCGTCAGTTATTGTGGAAATTCTTCTTTCCCGGAAATAACTAGATTCATTGTCAATTTTATTCATGGATCCTCTTTTAAGTACTTAATTGCAATTTTGCAATGTGGCTTAGTTGACTTCTGTTCCTAATATTTATGAAGGCTTTTGATATGTGTGGTGTTAAAATTTTATGCTCCTTCCAGATGGGACAGTGGCATGCCGCTGATGACTATGACGGTCAAGTTAGAGAGATAACATTCAGATCAAAATGTAATAGTCCGATGTGCCCTCCAGATACAGCCATGACGGAATATCAGCATACTGTCTTATCACCTGATAAGAAAATTCTTGTGAGACTTCATGTCTTCTATTTATTTTGCATTAATCTTTGAATATTCTTACTGTTGTTTCTAATAGCCTTTAATGCCGTTCACCTGATATTCTAATAGCCTTTATCACCTGATAAGATCAAAATCTGAATCTTGTTGTGTTTCTCTTTATATGACATGTATAATGTAATTTTCGTTTGTATGCCTGGGATAGGTATTCGAGACGGTCCAACAGGCACACGATGTTCCATTCGGATCATACTTCGAGGTACATGCCTTACCCACTGAAGTTTAAATAGCATCATGCATCTACATTGTGTGAGAAGAATCAAAAGACTTGGGTAAGGGATTCGTGGACATTTTGAAGTATGGGAGAAGATTGTAAAGCATAATTTCAAATTCGTTTGCTCCCATGGGAAGTTTGTCACATTATGTTATAGTTTTCTTGCCCTCCTTGGGTGCGAAGAAATGATATCAGTTTAAAGATTAAGAATTTGCTGATGTTATTTTCATTACCCATGTCGCCCTGATATGGAACTAATTAGTTTCTATGCTGGTGCTGCATTAGATTCATTGCCGATGGACAGTAGAGACCACAGATGAAAATTCATCTAAGATAGATATAAAAGTCGGTAAGGATTCAGTTGCATTGTCTTGTCTTCGTGACCATTACTCTATTACCATATTCTCAAATTTAAACTTTTTGTGGTTTACGCCCATTATTTGTAACAATGATTGGAACTTTTACTTTCTCATTTTTACAGGTGCACATTTCAAGAAATGGTGTGTAATGCAGTCAAAAATTAAAACAGGAGCCATAGACGAGGTTTGTTCAAGTTTAAAAAACCTTTCTCTTGCCTTTTCCTTTTTCCTCTTCTTCTTGCCCCGCTTGCTCGACTTCATGAGATTCAGGAATAAAGCTTTCAGTTTTTTATCCTTTAAAACGTTTGATTGTCTTCATGACTTGTATTAAAAGTTTCAGTTGTCTTACAACATTTAGAATTCATCTTAAACTGTTTATTTAATCATGTGCAGTACAAGAAAGAGGTTCAAGTGATGTTAGAATTAGCTCGCTCGTACCTCAGTTCACATGGTTCGACTGGTGAAAATGACAAGCCCTCGTCCCCTCCCTCTGTAAGACAAGAACCAGCTGAAGAATTGTAAGATATGTTAAATTCTTTCATTCTATTGTTAGTGTATCATTTTCATTTTTACTTGCAATATTGGTAGAACAACAGGTTTTCCTTGTGATGAAATGTAGGAGTTGATTTTTATGTTTTCTTTTTTTGTAATTTCACTATATCTCAAGTGTTTCTTGTAATGATTCAGTGTTAAATGTAATCTTTAAATATGTAATTTTATAAACTTTAAATATGTAGTTCCCTAAATTTTAGAATCTAATAATTTTCTTTGACAAGATAGAAGAATCTTTTTGAATTTTGATCAAGATCAATTTTTCATAAAACAAGGTTTTGATTTTCTTTTTCTTAACCTTTTATTTCTTTAGTTGAGTTTTTGATGAAATAAAACTAAATTTAAATGGTTAAAAAATTGTTGTTAAAACTTAAAAAGATAACTTTTAATTGTTCTTCTCTTATTTTATTCTCCATTAACGTAAAATTTTAAAAATTATTATTTTATTTAACGATAATCTCCTTTCATGTGATTAATAAGATTTAAATACTTGCATAATTAACCAATAAATATGGGTCACTTAATGATATTATTTAACAATCACTTATCTATAACATAATCATACTATCATATGCATAAAATAAAAGTTAAATCCTCATTTTTTTTGGTCACAACATTAATCATAATTAAAAAAAATAGCCAGAGGATCATAATTGTCGTATGCCTTTTAATGTGACATCCTTCTATATATCATAAAACTAGTTCGAAATTATTGAACCACTAAGATACACACACACACACATGTAAAATGTAAATCTTGTTAAAATTCATATTATCATTCATGTATATTAATAACAATAACCAATAAATAACAATATACTTAAATATCATAAATAATATATAAGAGATCAAAGTGTCAAATACATGAAGAAAAACTAATTTAGTTTTGGAATTGGAAGTTCTGTCATGTTGTCTATGGCAGGAGTTTTTGTCCTCTTGTTCTTTAACAAGTTCTAGTTTTGACCTATCTTTTTCTCTTGTCATATCTCTTTCCCTTATTTCGTTTGCGCCTCTTTCTGTTTTCCCCCTTTTTCTCTCTCCTTATACTTTCTTTTCTTTTCTGCCTCTTTTCTACTATTCCTCAGTTATGTTCCCTTTTCTCTTCTCGTGTGGGGCTATGGGTGATCTTGTAGATGCCACTACGCTGATTGCTTAGATTAACGAACAACTGGAATTACAGGAAACGGAAGGGCGTATACAAATTCGTGACAATGGTCAAAATATCTCTGCTCGTAATATTACGAAATGATAACATTGTGTGGTGGATCGTATTCTCACAGATAGATCCATAAATGTTCCAGCTTTTAAGCAAATTATGGCTAGCGTATGGAGACCTCTTAAGGGAGTTGTTGTTAAGGAACTAGGTAATAATGTGTTTGTTTTTCAATTCTTTCATGAACTTGATGTGGAACGTGTTCTGAAAGGAGGCCCATGGAGCTTCTCACAGAACCTGGTGATGGTTAAGGAATTACAGTCTGGTGAACATCCGAAAGACGTACAACTCACTTCTAGTGAAAAATGGGTTCAGGTTCACAATCTGAAGAATGGTTTTATGTTGGAAAATGTGGCGATGGATGTAGGCAATTATATTGGTGAATACTTGGAGGTTGATCTAAGAAATTATTCTGATTTATGGGCAGAATACATGAGGGTAAGAGTTCCTATGGATGTTCGTACTCCAATCAAACGGAGAATGCAATTATCCAAACCTGGAGTTGAGTGGTTCTAGGCAGATTTTAAGTATGAAAGGCTTACTCAATTTTGTTATTTATGTGGAATTCTAGGACATTCTGATAGGTCTTGTTTCAAATTGTACGATCTTTCGAAAATTCCACATGACTTATTGCCTTATGGTCCTTGGTTGAAAACCCTAATTAGAAGTCCAAATTGAATTGGTGAGAAATGGCTGCGATTTGAAGATGAAGTAAGGTATCTTTCGCAAAACAAGGAAAATGCTGATGTTAAGAAGGGGGTACCTCGTGCTTCATGACTATAGCACATGGTGATCATGTTGGGTCCCGTTTTCAGAACCCAACCCTTTTCAGAAAATCATAACTATTCTTGCTTCATTTTCTTTATTACAACATCATTCAAAGCAATTCAATTTCCAAAAGGAATTCATCAATC
>JANVCL010000001.1:19616226-19627947 GCA_026546855.1 Erythroxylum incrassatum
GAATGAAGTCAGTAGATTGATTCTTGATTCAAAAAGGAAGGGAGGATATGGTTTCAAATTTAGATAAGGATATGGATTCTGTTGACAATGGATGTGAGAAGGATGTTGTGCCTGCCTGGGGGCACCTAATTCAAAAAATGAGGATGGGGTGGGTTTTGGTTTTCAGGCCCACCTAGATCGATGAGTACATTATGTTGGAACTGTAGGGGGCTTGGGAACCAACGAACAGTTCGGGCCCTTAGGGACCTAATAAACGTTAAAAAACCACCTTTGTTTTTCTAATTGAAACTATGATTATGAAAGACAGAGTTTTTAAAATAAGAGATAAATTGGGCTATACTTGTTCTTTTTTTTGGATCCTATTGGTTTGAGTGGTCGGGTGGCTTTATTCTAAAAAGGTTGGAACATGTAAGTCTTCTTAGTTATTCAACCAGGCATATAGATGTTCAGTGTCGAATAGGCTTAGGGCCTTGGTGGAGATTAACGAGTTTTTATGGTTTTTCGGCTTGCAAAATAGAAGACGGAGTTAGGCTTTATTACTTTCTTTATCATCTATTTCCAATTTACCCTGGGTTGTAATTGGAGACTTTAATGATCTTATGTACAACTCTGAAAAGGAAGGTAGAACAACATACCCACGATGGGCTTTGGAAGGCTTTAGACAGACCCTTGATAATTGTCATCTTAGGGATATCGTATGTCACGGGGCCAAGTTTACATGGTCAAATCAGAGAACGACTGATATGAAGGAAAGGTTGGATCGAGCGGTGACGACTGGGAAGTGGTTAAAACGATTTCCTAAAGCGATTCTATACATATTAGAATCAATTCAGTCTGATCATAAACCGTTGTTTTTATCTTTGGGAATTGATGAACTATGCTATATAGTAAAAAAGTTTAAGTGTGAAAATTCCTGGAGCTTAGAGATGGATTGTAAGGATGTGGTGCGAGATTGTTGCAGTGGTAGTTCTCATTTAGCAATGGAAGATCAGTTAAAAGTCTGTGCAACATCTATTGCAAGATGGGCAGCAATGTTTCATCAACAATTCACACGCACCCTCAAGGACTGCAGGGCATGTTTAATATTCTTACGTAGACATACATTGTTAGCCGACAATGTTGAATTGAAGAAGGTAGAGAAAACATATAGGGCTTTGTTAGCACAACAGGAAATATATTGGAATCAACATGCAAAACAGGTATGGCTTAAGAATGGTGATGCTAACACTAGGTTTTTCCATGTTATGGTAGCACATAGAAAACAAAAGAGTAAAATCGATCGACTGAAAGACGATATGAGTTTTTGGAGGACTGTAATTCGGGTATGGAAGGAATTGTCCTTCAATTTTATCAAAATTTATTTATTTCTAGTATGGGGATTGCTGATTTGATTTTGAGGTGGGTGCATCCGAAGGTATCTGATGAGCAGAATGACATGCTTCTTGATAAATCTCTAGGGCCGGATGGGTTTAATCCAGGTTTTTAAAGACTCATTGGTTGATAGTTAAGAATGAGGTCTGCAAAGCTTGTTTCGATTTTCTTCATAATGACACTAGTTTACCTGGTACAAATCGAACAAATATCATTTTGTTACCTAAGAAGACTAATCCTGAAGTGGTTTCTGACTTACAACCAATATCTTTGACGAATGTTATAGATAGAGTGGTTTGTAAAATGATGGCAAACATGTTGAAGCGCGTACTGGACTATTATTTCTGAAACACAAAGTGCGTTTATTCCGAATAGGTTAATTACTGATAGTATTATAACTGCCCATGAATGTTTTCATGTAATGAAATTGAAAACACAAGGACGGAACAGGTATATGGCAATAAAAACGGATATGACGAAAGTGTATGACCGTATGGAATGGGGATTTCTACAAGTTATGATGACGAAGTTGGGTTTTGCTTCCCAGTGGATGCAAAAGATTATGAAGGTGGTTTGATTGGTAGTTTATTATATTGCACATAATGGATAGGAGTTGGGGCTGATTGTTCCATCACGTAGGTTGAGACAATGTGATCCACTATCTTCGTACTTATTTATTATTTGTGCAGAGGGATTATCTGCTATCTTATCGGGATATGTAGCTCAGGGACTATTACATGGCATAAAAATTGGCCAAGGAGGTTTATCTGTATCACACTTATTATTTATTGACGACAGTTTATTTTTTATGCGAGCCTCTGTTATTGAGGCAACAAATTTGAAACAGTGCTTTAGAATATATGAAAACGCTTCTAGACAAAGTATCAATTTAATAAAGTTGGTAGTATCTTTTAGTCCCAATGTTAATTGTGCAGGACGACAACTTATTTGCCAGGACCTGGGTATTATGGAAGTGATCCAACATAAGTCCTATTTGGGAATGCCAATAATTATTGGACGAGATAAGCAGCATATGTTCCAGTATATTGCGGATAAAGTGGCTAAACGACTAGCAGGATGGAAATCGAAAGTTCTCTCACGAGCAGGCAAAAACATTCTTATTCGAATGGTTGCACAAACCATTCCTAATTATGTAATGTCTTTGTTTCTACTTCCTTTGAACATTTATAGGAAAATTGACTCTCTGATGAATGCTTTTTATTGGATCTCGAGTGGTGTAGAATCAACTGGAATCCGATGGAGGAGATGGGACTATTTGTGTATTCCGAAGGACAGGGGTGGTCTTGCATATAGACGTATCCACGATTTTAACCTAAATTTTTTGGCCAAACAGAGATGACGTTTATTACAAAATCAATCTTCCTTAGCTGCTAGAATTCTAAAGAGGCAGTATTACCAAGACTCTTCATTTTAGGAAGCAAAACTTGGTAATAATTCTTCCTACATATGGCGCAGCATTTTATAAGCTTGAAATGGGTTAACAAAAGGCTGCTATAGGCATATTGGAGACGGTGAAGATACTTTGGTGTGGCATCATCCATGGTTGCCTGATCTTGCTCAACCGTATGTGGTGTCTCCTATGGCTTCAGGTTTAGATCAGTGCAAAGTTTCTTCTTTTATTATACCAAGTCTTCACAAATGGGATGATATGCAGATAAACAACTTTGGATCTACTGCCATGTATGGTAAATTTGCAACGAAAAACTTTGGTTGTTTCAAGTGTTTGTCCGGTTTGTAGTATTCATCTAGAAACGGAACAACATATTTTTTTTAACTTGTATTATGGCTCAGCAGACTTGGGTATTATCATAGGTTGGGTGGCGACAAATGAACATAATAACGGAATGGTTTGAATGGGTGAAAATGCTACAAGAGGATTTTCAGAACGAAACTTTAATGGTGATTTATGGGTTATATTTAAATAGATATCAAGTGGTTTGAAACAATTTTTCTTCATCTCCACAACATATCCTACAGCACAGTAGACAACACCTACGGGAATGGCAAGCGGTCATGTTCTTACTTCAGCTACGACTTCAACGAAACCTCTTACTATATGGAGCCCTCCGCAGGCGGGGTGTTATAAATGTAATGTTAATGTCTCCGTCGTAGCTAGGTAGCAGCTATATGGTATGGGCATGATTTTGAGGGATTTAAATGGAAGAGGTATGATGGGGAAGATGATGACAATTCTAAGTATAGGAGATCTTCCTTTGGGCGAAGCATTGACTTTCCGAGAAGCTCTTAGTTGGCTGAAACAAACTCAGGCGAAGTGTGATATTATGGAGTCTGATTCTTTACTTCTAATAAATGCTTTACAGTCTGCTACTATTGACTTCTCTTATTTTGGTGCAATTGTACAAGATTGCAAACATATTTTGTCATTGTTGCCAGCAATGGCTATTCAGTATGTTTTAAAATCAGCGAACCAATCGGCTTATAGTATTGCCCGTGTTGCTGGTTCTATGCCTGATTTAGAATGGGGAATATGCCCACCATCTTTTTTGTATGATGCTTTGCATTTTGACATTATTAATATAGCTTAAATGCATCATTTCCATTAAAAAAACATGAAATACAAAAACAATAATATTTCATTCAATCACGAAACCCAATTATGCCCATCTTTTTGACATATTCATTAAACACCTTTGGCGATAATGATTGCTTATCATTTTTTGAAAAGAATAATGTTATGGCATCATAATAAATTTTTGGCTTTTGGCAATATTGCTTTCTTCTATTGACAAATAGGAGATGCACAGGTCTGAGCAAGTGGGACATCCTTCAAGTTTTTGCAACCATAAACCATGAATGATGGCCTTAAAGTATGACCTAAATTTAACTTCTATAGTGGTCACAACAATGATAGATTGCCTTCCACTCTTCTATAGAATTGCTCCTCTGGTTAAAAATAACAAATAATCAAATGTGAAATTTCCTTTGTCAACATATCCAACATAATTTGATTATGAATATTCAATTACCTCAAGATGATCAAATCTCTTATAAGTGAGTGTATGATCTTTTGTTCTTTATAAGTATCTTAATACTTTCTTTGCAATTTTCCAATGTTTCAATCTAGGATTACTTTAATATCTGTCTAACATTCCAACAACAAAACTAATATCTAGGTTAGAGCAGGTCTGAGTATACATTAAACTCCTAACAATAGATGTATAAGGAATCTTTTCCATTCTTTTGTGTTTCAATTCATTCTTTAGGCATTGTGTATGATTAAATTTATCTCTCTTTTGAATTGAAACAACACTTGCTAAGTAAATTTTCTTTTTGTATCTCTCTAAAATTTTATTAATATATGCTTTTTGGGATAGCCCTATCATTTCTTGTGATTTTTCAAGGAATATTTGAATTTCTATTATATAAAATTTCTCACCCATATTTTTCATTTCAAAATTTTTACAGATAAAACTTCTTGGTATCATGTAAGAAACCAAGATCGTCAAGTAAGATATCATTAACATATAGGATTAGAAATATACATTTGATCCCAATGACCTTCAGATATATACATCGATCAACTATATTTTCTTTAAATCTAAAAGAAGTAATGGTATTATTAAACTTGAAATACCATTATTAGGAGACTTGCTTAAGTCTATATATTGCCTTCTTAAGTTCACACACCATATTTTTCTTTTCTTCAACTAAAGCCTTTTGACTGATCTATATATATTTCTTCCTCTAAATTAAAATTCAAAAAGGTGATTTTCATATCCATTTGATAGAGTTCTAATATCAAAATGAGCTACTATCGCATGGTAGTTCTAAATGAATCCTTTATTGTAATAGGAGAAAATATCTAATTATAATTAACACCATCTTTTGAGTGTACCCTTAGCTACAATTCTATCTTTATATCATTCAATATTGCCATTAGAGTCTCATTTGGTATTAAAGACCAATTTGCACTTGATTTTCTTACAACCTTTTGGCAATTCAATAAGATCACAAACTTCAATATCATCCATGGATTTTAACTCTTCTTCCATTGCATCTGATCACTTATGAAAATGTAACTGGATCTTTATCAATTCCTAAGTCACCTTCTCTCTCTTGTAAATAAATCACTTAATTATCAGAAATAGTTGATCTCCTTTATCTTTGAGATCATTTTAATGTTACTTCATATGGCTCATTTATAACAGGTTTATTAATAGTGACTTTATTATTTAGAGTTTATTGATATATTTATTTTTTAGAAACAAAATAGATATATTCGATCAAGACAAAGCCAAATCATTACAAGAGGTTATAACCTAAGAAGCAAAGGTGTTAGTCTTGGAGAAAAATCAAAAGAAAAATTGACTAGAAAGGAAAGTCAATGTAGAGATTGATCATACAAAGCCAAACTACACATAAACTGAACTAGAGATTGTTTGTGTATTTGTTATTGGTCAAAATTATCAATAAATCTTGGAACAAACACTTGAGGGTAACTTATAAAAGGTAGGTTCTAATAGTTTTAACTGAAGCTTTAACTCAATTTCCTATAGTGATAAATTTTTTATTTGAATATATAGTTTGGGTCATAGTAAATCCCAACATTGTATTAGTAATATGAGTGGCACATTCAGAATCAATCTAGCTAGTATTTTAAGGAACTTTCACTATATTTTATTCAAAATATATTAAAACTCTAGGCTTATTTTCAAACAGTACTTTAAGTTTCAAGCTATCGTTCTAGTAGTGTCCTTTTTTTTAAAAACATAAATGGCATCTATCATTCCTCGATTCCTTCTTATCGATTGAAGTCGATAGTACATTAATCTTATGTAGTACATTCTTTCCCTTTTCTTTATCTTTTTTGAACTTCTTTCTAACTCTTTAATGACCCATAAAATTAATCGAATATAAGCTCCTTATTTTTAAAGCCTTACTTCCTCTTGAATAAACATACTTCGTAATTCATCGCATTCCATTTATCCTTTATACTACTATAACTCATTTGAAATGGACTATATTCGGGAGGCTATAAGTTAATAATAAACTGCATAAGGAGACTTTCACTCATTTCCATGCCCATGGATCTAATCTTATTATTGTATTTTTCATTTTAGTGATATGCTTATATACAATTCGAGAGCCATCAAAGTTTATAATGGTTAAAGTTCCCATTAAAGTCCTAGCAAGTGACCTATCAGTAGAGTCAAACTAATAAATATCTTCAATAAACTTAGGATATTCCTTGGCACTTTCATTTTTGAGAAATGTAGCCTTAATGTTGCTAGCTATAGTCATTTACATAAACATTAAGCTTAATCTATTTGATTTTTCCCAAAGTTCATAGAAATATTTTTCCTCTGCACTACTAGTTTCAGTAAGAGTAGCAAGCTTATTGGTTTAGAGTTTCAAGTCAAGACCTAGGATTTCTAGGTTAAACTGAACTAGTTCATAATATTCAGTAAAATTAAGCCCATTAAACTTCATAATAGATGAAGTTTGCAAGTTAATAGTACTAGAATATATTAAATGCTCATACGTTAATACTTCATGTCATGATTTAAACTCATAAATACAATCATATTAACAATACATGTATATTATGGTTCTCCTTTAGGTGAAACAATAATACACAAAATAAAAAATTAATGCTTAGTATTATGTTTGCATTATTGATAATTACATATACTATAATTATATATGTTTGTTACCTTTAGATATATTAAACATATCTAATGGAGTATACCAATTAATCAGAGTCATGTTTATCGATATAAAATTAACTAATTAACCTTTGGAGAATTCTGGAATATTTTATGACCAATGAACTTTATTATACCCATTAAATAGATATCATTATGTCATTTCAATAATAATTACCATATTTTCATAGATAACTGATTATTATTATTATTTAATTTGATATTTATGAAAATTTTATAATTTGGTCAATTTGGTGACTAATAAATTATTAATTAGATAAATATTAAATTAAATAATTATTAAATATGATATATCACTTATTGATTATTAATATAAAATATTGCATAATAAGAAAATATAATTTATTTATGTAATGGCTAACAAAAATATAATTTATGGCTTTAAAATATATATTATTGTTATATTAATATTATTTTAGACATGCTTCCTCCACATTATTTTAGTTACATTAATATTCTTATTTATTTATTTATTTTTATTGGATAATATATATTTTATAGTTATAAAGATGATCTTTACTTATACAAGAATCTATAATCAATACAATAATTAAAAAATCAAGTATGCTTTCATTTTATAAATATTTGTGTTTAATCATTTATTACATAAGGATGGTACGTGTCAATTTTCAAACTATGATCATCTTATCATAAACTTATCCAAGATTATTTAAAATGTACTTAAATACAACAATAATCCTCTTCCTAATGTAAATGGAAATATAACACATAAATATATTTACTTTAATCAATCTTTACAGTGAAATTTTATTAATTTTTAAAATAATTCTATGGTATCACATGTAATCTTTATACATGTAATACTGTAAAGTTTACATTTGCAATTCCTTAGATTTTAGGATATAATAGTTTTCATAAAATAAACAATATGATGAAGATAAAATAATCCTTTTACATTATAATTAAGATAAACTTTTGATAAAAATAAGATTTTGATTTTCTCTCTTAGTCTTTTCTTGCTTTTCTAGAGTTTCTAACAAAATAAAATTGAACTTAAAAAGGAGACAATAAATTTTGACTGTTTTCTTTTGTTTTATGGTTTATCAACGTAAAAGTTAAATAATATCATTTTATTTAACTAATGATTAAAAAGCTAAATCGGTTTGGTTAGTTTAACTGTAAAAATTAACCAATTTTTATAAATTATAATCAATCAATTGACTTTCATTTAATAGTTTTTTTCTCCAATTACACTTCAACTTATACTATAGACAAGAATAGTCTTTTTCCTTAATTCTATTTCAAAATTTTTAATTTTATTCAACTTATAATGGTCTAATACTAAATAAACTTTTAAATCTTAAATATCTTATCTTACCGGTCTAACTTTTAACTTGATTTTTAAAATATTATATTTAGCAATTATCTCCTTTCAAGTGACCAATAATATTTAAATATTTATATAATTAAACCACAAAATATGAGCCACACATTATCTAACATTAAATGCACGTGGTGCTCCTTTGTAAATAATCCAGGGTTAAATGGTAATACCAAGTCCTTTATGTCTTGTGTTACAAAGGTTTTTATAGACATCGAACTTATACTAAAGTCTCTTTTACTCTTTTGTAGAACAATCTTACTTAGGTCTGTTTAAGCAAGACTCAGTCATCCCACGTAATTGTTGACCAACAAAACTTTATTCTCCAAAGCCTTATGATTCTCGAAGTATTTAACTCTTACACTTGAGTAAGAATACTACGAAAATATTAAATAATCATAGACAATAATAAATATACATGAACTATGGTAAAAACTAACCTTTATTACTTCCTCAAAAGTATACAAAAGAATGCATTTTCTCAATGTGTTCCCTTCCCCTTTATCTCTCTTTCTAGGAGTAAGATTCAAATAAGCTATTTATAGGCACCCTTGGTTTTACAATTCAGAATTATAATTGAACTGAATTAGCTATATCATTTCTATCCTTATCATATTATGTCACACTAATCAATTAGGTAACACCCCATTTAAATAGGTCTTTTATCTAATAGGATTTAGCTATATCACAACTAAGATTACATTTAATTAAGAATGATGTATCTATATCCATAAAGATCTATACCATCTTAAGATGATCCTTCCACATTGTCTTTATCATTTAAAGTTGATGTAAATCTATTGTGATCTTATCCACAGTATCATCTAAGATCTCTTTTTGATCTTTATGCTTATCCACGACATCATCCAATATCTCTCATTGATTTCTATCCATTCATGATGAATCGTCCAAGCCATGATGAATCGTCCAAGCCCAAAACCTTTTATAATATACTGGGCCAATCCAATGCTTACTTATGTCAAGTCTATTAGTTATGGTCCGTTTATTTGAGCATACATTAAGTCCTTAAAGCTCTCACATGTCTCCCTCATATATGTAATCTAGCTAACCTTCAATCCAAGGTCTATTTCAAAGATCTCACATTCGAATCTTGCATTTCATCAAATATCGACAATGTATGTTTTTCTTGTCTACTTGCAAGTCTTTACCTTGTTTCGTCATTCCAAGTTTCAAACATTGGTCGAGATTCCCCGATACTCGCAAGATTCCATAATTAAAGCTTAAGGTCTAACATCGTGGTTTTAGGGACAAGATTATTTACAGACTGAAATGATTTTCTCAAGGCTATAATTCAGAAGTGATTGGCTTTATTATACATTTCTTAACTTCTTTTTCTGTGTCATTTCTTCATATGTAATTTTCTTCCCACCGAAACAGAGAAAAAAGTCCACAACTATTCCTACATGAAAACCTCGAGGTTTATCCCTGAGCAATGGAGGTTTTCGAAGAAGATATATTGAAAAAGAGATATCAAGAGAAATAAAACAAATTGGCGAGAGAGAGGCTTTTCTGCAAGATAATTGCGCAACCTAATAACGTTTTCTATGCAGTGGTTGAAACATTGTCAACAGATCATCTGAAACATTTCCATAATCATGCTTTTGATGGCTAATCATCAAAACTCGTGCAAAAAACTGATTTTATATTTGATTGATAATACTTTGTAATTTCACTGAAAAGAGCAATAGTATAAACATTTAGCCCGTACAATTTTTCTGTGGATGAGTCCAAATTGAGTGAAAAATGCTTTGTTTATAAATATAAAAAGTAGATGTTAGATTTAATTCTCATTTTCATATCAATCTGAAGTAAATGTTGGATATGACGAAAGTCGAGGTTAAAAGATCACTCTTTTTTATTCTCATTTTCTTAGAGCCAAAATATGAACAACTCAGCCAAGAGAACAACATTTCTTTAAGACTACATCGCTAGACCAAAAGATCAGAAATTCAAGCCTTTGGCAACTGTGTCTCAGCTTCTTGCCTGCTTTTCTGCGACTCAAACTTATCTATAGCCACCTGAAGTTCATCTGTTCCTCCAACAGCCCTCATGGTGTACAAATACACTCCAAAGACAAAAGCTGACAACCCTCCAGCCACAACCAAATTCTTGGTCTTTGGTGCAAGGCTACCATATCCCAGAACTCCAGCCATCTTACAACCAGAATCCTGCATTAGACAACAACTTTATGTCACCGCAGGAGAAATATGACCAAGAAAACTCAGTTTATTACTCTATATCACGGCAAAGAGCATTGATTTTTGTTAGTGTATGATCTCAAAATGTAAGGATCTTGGATGAGTAATCCAGGGGGATGTGAACTTTGGAATCTCTATACAATGAGATAAATAAAGATGGAGACTTGGGTTCATCATTTAACTTGTGCAATGCGAATCAGTCCCTGCTTTTAAATCAAGCAGAATCCGGCACATAAAAGACATCAGACAGCATAACTCATGGAAAATACATGCTTCATCATTCTTGAAACGATCAAAATTATGCCAATTCAATAATGCTCCAGTCTATAAAATGATATATATATATATATATACACATTCAAAATCAGAAACAAGGCAGAAATATAAAGAGTACCCACAAAATTGGCAGCTTCCATCAATAATTTGCCTCTAGATCATCACCATAAATTTGACTGGACTCAGTTTTCGAAGAAAAGTTACAATTTCGATATAGGGCACAGAAAGAAACTGAATTGGTGGTCACATATTCTCAAATGAATTCGAAGCTCAGATTCACAACAAAACAATTAATTACCTAACAACATAAACTCCCAAACAAAAAGTGACATAAAACGCTTAAAATTGACACTGGTTTTGCAGAAATTTACCGAAATAGCTAAGGCAAAGTGATGGCGTTGATCGGCGAAAAGGCAGCTAGGGATAACGGCTGAGTTTTCTGAGCGAGTCGGTGAGATGACCTGAGATGAAGAGGAGGAGCAATAAATATACTGTGACTTTGAGCAACATTAAAACGACGGCGCTGAAGTTTTAATTCTTATGAATGTTTACGATATTTATGAGAGAGAAAAAGTACTTTCGGCAAGTTTAAAATAAAACTTGTTAAGCTTTTAGAAAACTCACTATTTTACATTCCACTAAATAATTCATTCAAAAAAACAAAACTTCTTACATGAATGTAGTTATAAATGAAGTTGGAATTAAGAATACTATACTCCCTCCGATTCATAATAAGTGTCGTTTTAGAGAAATGCACACTTATTAAGAAAGTTAATGAAATGTCTGATATACCCTTATTAATTAC